>JAOTQW010000004.1:8053358-8066940 GCA_026260075.1 Sisor rabdophorus | reverse complement strand
CGTGACCCCGGATTCGGGAATAAGCGGGTAAAGAAGATGAAATGAAATGAATTTTATTTGCATGCAAGACACCACTTCACTGCATATGTTATTTTTTTTTTTTACATTTCCTTTCTTGAAAGGTAAGCGCATGTGTGCCATGGATAAGCATGATAGACCAGTATTCAATTCAATTCACAATGGTTATTGTCTCAAAGCTGCTTTACATATGCAAAGAATGAAACCGGAAAGTGCAAAAGTAGAAGTTAGTTTGTCCCTGCAGACGGTGGTAAGAAAAGAATCCCTAAGAGTAATGGGAAGAAACGTTGAGCGGAACCAGACTCAACAGGAAACCCATCCTCATTTCCAGTATCAAGCTCTTATTAGCCTAAATGTTTATCTACACCCTGAGGCCAAACTTAGCTTCATTATTTAAGAAAGTGTATTTTTTCTGATTGTTTAAGCTACATTGGGGAGAATGTCAGCTGGGCAATGCTATTAGTTTAGCTGACCCAGATTCAGTGTTTTAATAATGATCTTTCAGCCTGTCCATGTGACTTCTCCCTGTGCTTAGTCAGAGCAGCCCTAATGAGCTTATCTTGGAAAATATTTTTTATAAAATAACAAAAAACAGCATGTAAGCTTAACATGACTGTCTTTTACTGTTCATTAAAAACACAAAAGAAAATTTGATTGAATGTAACACAGGGCTGCAGAGGTTGAATCATCCTTTCTGATATCCTATTAGTACTGGATGACTACTCGTTCATGCGGATTTCCAAATATGACCCTACTCGCGACGCCACTCTGTCTCTTAGAATAACAGTCATAACAATCCTAGGGCTTCTTATTGCCATGAGTAGCCTCTTTCAGTAGTCATTGATCAGCAGGCTAGAACCAGAGAACTCCAGAGTCTAGCAACGTCTTTTGTAACTAATTACTTTAACAAAAAGAATGATTGATATATATATATATATATATATATGTATATGTGTGTGTGTGTGTGTGTATAGTGTAAGAAAACTAGTACTATAGTAAAACGTATTTATAAATTAAAATTCTGCCGTCCAGTTGTATTTTTTTGCTATGATAAAATTACGTCCCTGCCTATAAAGGTGTTAGGGTTGGGGCCAAAATTGCTGCTAAATATTGTCATTATACATATATAACTATTACCTACATTTTGTTCTGGCATTAGATGCATTTAGAAAGGATCAGTTAGTTCCTGCAATAATACATCTCTCAGAAAACTGTCAGTTTCAGACTTCACAGTCTACCACAACAACTGTAAAATCGTCTCTTTGCTTGATGCCCTGAGTGTGTAAAACTAATTATCTCAATCGTTTTGCATTCATAAGTGATGAATGAAACCATGCTGTTCCTCGTGTGGCTTAAAACCAAAACATAGAGGCTAAAATAATGAGCCGCTGGCCTAAAGAGAATAATCATTAGATGATGATCTGTGAGCATTAAACAAAGGCCACACAACTGCCACAGTGCTCTGGAGATCCTGTGCGCTGCGCTGTTTACACTAGAAATGCGGTTGTGTTACACCATGTACAGTAAAGAGGGCTTGACTGCCAGGAACTCTAGTCACTTACCAACAAAAGCATCATTTCCTGAAAGCTCCTCCTCTCCTCCCCCTCTCCTTTCCCCTCCCCTCCCTGCCACCTTCAACACTGAGGAACTAAACCACAATCAATATGACTGAACATTCTGAAGCAAATACCTGTCATTCCTCTTTTAGCAAAAGAGAAGCAGGCTCAGTAGGAAGGCCAAAGAGTCTCCGAGTGTGAGCTTGGCTTCTACCTGTTGTGTGTGTGTGTGTGTGTGTGTGTGCTTGTGAACAAGCGCATGTCTGGGAGTGCAAGTAAGAGCAAGGAGTTGTTGGTGCATTACTTTGGAATTGCTGTGTTGGCCCAGCTCTTTCAGTGTGTCATTTATTGTTTCCCTGTCATCCTCATTCTTTGGGAATGCTACAGCTGTGTTGACGGTGCTGGGTTTTTCTCCAGCAAATGGACGGATGTGTTGCTTTCACAAGGTTAACAGCAGTGAGTTCCCGGAGTGGCACTGGACTCATGTCGCTCATGCAGTTTTGGACTAAGTTTTATGCAGACCTGGGACGTCCACTTCCCAAGGTAGAGCTCAGCTTCACTTTCACTATTTTAATGCACAGGCTTTTCTATTTAGTTCTTTAAAGGTTAGTTTTCTTAAGTATGTTAAAACAGCCCTAATAATATTATTGCATTTTACTTGAATTAATGATCTTTTACCACTTATGATGACGGTGATGTGACTTGATGACTATATTTCTGGGAAGTGATGACCAGTGCACAATTTTATGTCCTAGATTTTCCTCCTATCATTTTAGTGGCATGATAAACAATCAAACTTCCTTGTCAACACATTGAGTTTATCCCTCACCTTTCTTGATATACTTCTTGTTTAAATAAAAATCCTCCCTAAAATAAAAGATTTCCTCCCTAAATAAAAGATCTTTAATTAAGATGTACGGCTGTCATTTACATTCAGTGCTATTGATTGTAAGGACACCGTATGTTGGTAATCAACATGACAAACTGCAGTCTTTGCCGACTTCCAGTAAGAGGTGGAAGGAGGCGCTTCTTGAATTTTTCCTCTGGGCTATTTGACAATTTAAAGACTTGAATGTAAACTTCAGGTAATGTGTATGCAATGCAATTGCATAAAGTGGTGTACTGATTGATGGTTTCAAAGTGAAGCTAAACTAAACTTTTTGATCTTTGCATGGCCCATGAAAATAAAAATGATATCAAAGGGTGGATTAAATGCACAGAACAGAGTAGAACAGTTCATACTAGTAGTATAAGTGCATTTATTATGCGTCATTCGGCCGTGGTGAAATGCAGGTTCAAACCTGCATTTACAAAATGATTTATCTGTTTATATTAATATGCATTTTTTGGGTCAAAAGTGCTACCAGGCCATGTGACACTTCAGAATCTTGATGAAAGAAAAACAAGGTCTGTCAGTAAACGGTGGGCAAACAGATCTATTTCAGGCCTGAAGCTAAACCGCAAGTGCGTGTGCCTTACGGGAAGGGAGTGATGTAAGGTGCTGTGAAGAGATCTAGAACACGGACACCTGTGGTTTCACTACTTGACCTATACAGATTTTTTTTGTTTCTTTTTTTCGTTCTAATATTTTTTTTAGTTTTTTTCTTTATTTATTTCTCTTTTGTTCTTGACAATGGAGTTTTTAATCGCCCTTTTTTAGACTACGGTTTCGGCCACACCTGTTGTTCTAACTTTATTTAAAATGCATCAGGAAGCTGCTTGACTGCTGATTTCCAGTCACTGCTTGTTTAGAGGCTCCAGTAAGTGTCAAGCCTTGTGGTGAAATCAAATATATTGTAGTAATAATGAGGCATAATTTCACAAGAGGGTTAGCCTAAGTCGTTTTACTGACAAGGAGAACGTGCATGCCTTACAATGTATTTTAATTACACACCCACTGGTTTTATTTTGTTCATCTTTTTGTTTGCCTCATTGTTTAAAAATCACACAGACTTTCGGTAAGATAAGCCCCCTGTTACTGCTTGACTTCCTTTTTATATACAGACGTACTTGGTCAAATCTGTTTTGCATGCATGCAAGTAATTGCACTGTTGACTCTTATTCAATTTATCGGAGACACCTCAGCATCCTTCAAAGTCGGCATGTATAATTAGCAATGACCGCTATTACTCCATGAAAGAGATTAAATCATTTGTTTTTAATGGAAAGTGTTAGAGTACCGCTGGCTTACCGTCAGTATGAAGGGGGATATGAAGGTCAGGAGAATGGAGTGCCATGCCTACATGTTCTATTTATTTATATAGGCAAAGGATTTGGATTTATAAGTTAATAGGTGTTTTTCCAGAGCGCATTAATTTATATTAAATTAAAGTTTAAGAACTGTTTGACCTTTTTCCCAGTCTTTCCAACGTTTCTACGTTTGGTTGGTCGTGTTTAGTCGGCATCTTTGGGCATGTTTGTACAACCCTACTTTAAACTGAAATGATATGTATTGAGGATTTGAAAATAAGACTAATTTATTAATGGCCTGCAGATGATAGTCATTCAAACCAGCTCAAGAGCATAACCTGTTTTTATGTGCGTTCTGCTTAATGCATGTTTTATGTCTGTTTTTTTTCTGAAGATTTAAAGACTGGGCAGAGCTATTTCAAATCGATTCATTTTGCATGTTGTACTGAGTTTGAAAGTCACTTTTAAGTGCACCAAATAATGCAACTGGAACACGCAATTAGCTTTAGTTTTAGTCAGATGGTATATTTTTATAAAATGTGCCACAGCAAAACCTTTTATCCTTCCTGTTCCAGGGGCTGACCCTGCTTTCTGACATCAACTCACTAAGATGGGATATGCAAAGAAAGAATTTCACTGTGATTTAAGAAAGCATATGTGACAAAATAAAGCGTCAACATATTATTAGCAAATTCCATGTGAATGCTATTTGCACTGAAATTAAGATGAAATAAAATGTTTTTCCATTATTTACTTGATTCACACTGGGACTGCACAATAACATCACACAGTGTGCATCTGCAATTATCACATCGCAGGAAATGCAGTGCCAATCACAAGGTTGAATAATGAAGTAAAAAAAATAGTTTTTTGTTTTATGGCCTGTTACTGTGTAAACATTTCAAACTATTTTTAAGCATTCAGGCACAAGGATCAAAAACTTTTGTAGCTTTAACAAAGATTTGTTGTATTTAATTTATAAGGTGAAGTCTGTACAGTGCAATTTGGACTTTTGTATCTAAAAAAGCATAAATCTATGCTGTTTATATCATTTTTATTCTATTGTATTTACATATATAATTAGAATTTGTGTATATTTTAGGCAGATGCGCTGCCTTATAAAAACATTCTAAAATAATTAATTCTTTACAAAATATGCTACTCGGGGCAACTGGTGAAAGTTTTTTATATTACAGAAAAAATAAATATCACAATGTAAATTTTCAAGCGGCCCAATATCGTGCAGCCCTAATTCACATCATATACCCTCATATCCACTGTTGTATTCATTTATTCATTAGTCACTTTACTTGTCAAGAAAAATCTCTGCTGCCGAGAAATTAGTGCATCTCTTTATAAATAATCCACTATATTCTGTATGTGCAGACTGTGAAGCAGTACTTGGGTCAAAAAGGTGTCAGACAAGAGCTTCAGCTACTGTTCAATAAAAAAGATCTTATTAAAATAAATTGATCTCGGTGGTAATGTTGGCTGTATAGCCAAAAGTGCAGAAAAGCATCTTAGAATTTAGAATGCTTGGGCCAGTTAAAAGTGTGGTGGTGGGTTTTTTTACACTATTTTTTCAAAAAGTATTTTTCATTAATTCCTAAACCATCACTTTAAACTTGTTTACTTTTTCACCAGTTTTGTGTTAAATAAGTAAAACGTTATTATAAACGATGGCGGCCCGGTGGCGTAGTGGTTAGCAGGTCCAGGTCCGAAACTTGGGCATGGGGTCTTTTTTTTGTGCGACGTTTGCATGTTCTCCCTGTGCTTGTGTGGTTTTTCTTCGGTTACTCAGGTTTTCTCCCACAGTCCAAAAACATGTACATTAGGTTGATTGGTGACTCTAAATGTTTTTCTCATAGTTCTGTCCAAATTATGTCCTGTTTACACTTCATGTATTTTTTTGATCGTATAGCTCTCTGATCGTAGGAAGGCTAGGTGTAAATGTCCTCCAGAACACATTAGAAACAAATCCAGTCACTCAAACCACTACAAGAGGTGGACGAATTTTAGACAAAACTGGAAATAAAAAAAAAAAATTTTTAAAGTATAAATGCATCCAACTGTTCAAACATATAAGTCAGCGAATGTCACCTCCCACACAGAAATACGTCACTCACTTTAACCACAGCAAAGGCCTATGCAAACATGGTGATGTACATTAATAAAGAACTTGTGACCATTTTAGGGCATTAGAAATAAGTATTTGCATCTTGAACTTAAACTTGATTTTGCACAGGAATAGAAAATCAAATTCATCTTTGTTTCACTAAGACCCATTAATGTGGCCAAGTGTAAATGCACTTGTTTTTACCAAATCCGATAGCTCAAAAAAAGTTTAAATAGGTCCAATAATTCAAGGTATTTTTACAGTATTTGGAAGAATGTCCTGCGGTTCGTGTGGAAGGCTGGGGGATTTCCTGCGAGCTGGTTCAGCAGCAAATGAATAGAGCAAATAGCGTAGTTTTCTTTAAAACCTTTGCCGCATTCATGTGCGTGAGATAAAAGATATAAACAATACAGCTATTTTTTATTTCCTTATGATAAGCCCTTGCATGGAAGTATTATTGCTACTAGCATGCAGAGAATAAGCTACAAAACTTATACTAAAAAGTATCCAAAATTGTTTTATCATGATATGTAGCATAATGCAACAAATGAAGTAGTTATTTAAAGATTATAATATGCTATGTTACAGATATTTTTTACCAAACCTTTCCCCCAAAAAAGAAGATTTTACATGGTGTTTTCTGTTGCGCCATGAACAAACAACCTATTTTTGTTTGAGGTCTTGTTGAGAGCTGACTTCAGTAAGTTGTGAGGAAGCTTTTCCCAGAGCTTTTCTGCCACGATTTTTCCGAGCGTGTGACTTTCTTTCTTGCCGTTCTGTTCCAGCTTTAATTTAAATGAAACAGTGACAGTGTTTGCTCAAATTCTCTAAACAGTTTCCAGTGACGCTGCTTTTTATATACAGTTCACGGCATGCATTAAAACTTGTGAATTATTATTCATTTTGCTCATGACTTTTTATATTTTCTTTAACTTTAATTATAGTATTAACATTGAACTGTTTTAAGGCATGGACAGTATAATGCCTATCTGAATATATAAAAAACACGCTATATACCAACGACCTTTTATGCAAGCTGCAAATCTATAAAAAGACAATTTAAAGCTGGATTTGAAAAATATACATTATCTAATATAACAATGTTTGTTAGGTAAAGTAGTATTATATTTTATGCATATTTTATATATATCTGATTTTAACACAATATGCTAAATCAACTAATCTGTAGTTTTCATGTAAGTGTTAAAAATAATTAAAAAAACTAAAATAAATCAAAATAAAAAAAAATATTTGTATTATTGTAATTTTTCCCAAAAGATTATTTTGTAAATATTTACATTTATATAGCACTTTTGATTATTTTTTTCAAAATATAAAGCATTAATACATTTTATATATGCTATGCTTTCTACAATACATATTTTACTGTCATTCAGGCCATCTTAATTATTTATTTTTTCCTTTAATTTCTTAAGTCAATCAGTAGAAGCAAAGTGTGTTAGTGCAGTGAATTTACTGCATGTGTAAAGTTGCTCTCTAATATATAAATATATATTTAAAAATCGTTGTGAAACATCCTAAACTTTTTTTTTCTGAAATTTCCAGTTGTACAGTTTCTCAGCGCCATCTAAAGGATTTTCTAAACATACAATTCCATACTGTTTAAAATCATTGTTCATCAGTATACAGCAGTTCACTGTTTCACTAGCGTTGATGTAAGCATTGATGCCAAGTTTCTACAGTTTTTAGTAGCTGGGTTTTTGGTGTTTCTCATAATTACAAAATGATGTCATCTCCAGGAAGCTAAATGGATTTTTCTCCACTGTTTTTGTCTTGTCACCAATCGTGTTCTACTTGTGTAAAATCAGAGGGATTAAACCTGTAAGTGATTAAGTCATTTAAGCTAATATGATCTTTAGTAAGGTCTGCTTACTGTCTGCTTACATGGAATATGCTAATGCACTTATCCGATTCATATCCAATTTAGTTTTATAAACGAGCTCCGAATCTGATCTAAAAAATGTCAGAATCTACATGCTTTATTCCCTCTTATACGATTATGTGTCACATCCGATCTGTGCCACATTGAAGAAAAAAATTTTTTTATTGGTTTACTACATTTATTGTAAAAATGCAGCTCTAATGTATCCAAGGCATAAGCCTGAATCCAAGGCATAAGCCTTAAAACTTTTAAGGCCACACAGACTGTATTGAAAGTGACGAGTTGTACGTTGGGCTTAAGTGACTAATTCTTCTGACTAAGTCTTCAATTAAACTGTGTGACTGAAAAGATAGAGGGCAAAAACATTTTAACAGTTTAATCTCTATCTTAATACATTAAAAGGTTTTGTATGCAGTGTTTCTAATGTTTGGCTATTCACTCTCTTCCTTTTACACTGTAGGACCTTGTAGGTATAGATGACAACAGCCCACTCTTTTCGCCTCCTGACTCCTTACCCGGGTATGTAGATGACAGCTTGTCTACTGTACCTACCATATGGGACATCAATACACCAGCACAGAATCCGGAGGTTTGATTTATTTAAATGCTCCTTCCCCCACACTGAGACATCTAACAAAGCAACCGCAGGTTTTCTTTGAATTTCGATATTGTTTGTTGCACTCCTACACTAACATACTCTCTATATGCCCTATAATGCTAGTCTATGAGGTTGTGAAACCAACCGACATGGCAGATTTTTGCACGTGTTGTTTTGCCATTAATTTAGTTTCACTCTGGTGGTTTTTTTCTTTCAGCTGAATTCCAACCGGTTTCAGGGTTTATGCAGTTTAAAGGACATCACCGCTATAATCAGCACACCACCCCTGAGGAGCAATCAGGTAGTTTCTCATGGCATTACAGTAAAGTGTAAATAAAATATATAAATATAATATGTCAGCGCAGTGGCATAGTGGTTTGCATGGTCCCCTCACAACAAGGCCATGGGTTTGATTCCCAGACACAGGTTTTTTTTCTGTGAGGAGTTTGCATGTTCTTCATGTTCTGGGTATTCAATTTTCCTCCCACAGTCCAAAAAACATGTACATTAGGTTGATCGTTGACTCTGAAATTGCCCATAGGAGTGAATGTGTGTGTGTGTTTCTCTGTATGTGGCCCTGCGATGGATTGGCGATCTGTCCAAGGTGTACCCCCTGCCTCTCGCCCTATGTGCGCTGGGATAGGCTCCAGCAGACCCCCTTGACCCTGAATTAGGAAATAAGCGGGTATGGAAGATGAATTAATTAATTAATTAATTAATATGGCGGCATGGTGGCGTAGTGGTTAGCACGGTCGCCTTAAAAACTTCTGTGTGGAGTTTGCATGTTTTTCCCGCCCTTGCGTGGGTTTACTCTTAGCTCTCCAATTCCTCCCCCAGTCCAGAAATCATGTACATGAGGTGACTCTAAATTGCCCATAGAAGTAAATGTCCAGGGTGTATGCCCTGCCTTTCACCCTATGTGCGGTGGGATAGGCTCCAGCAAACCCTCGTGACCCCGAGCTATGGAATAAGCGGTATCGAGGATGAATGAATGAATATAATACAAATAAATTAATCCTCGTTTCTATGTTTTTTGGTTATAGAGTTTACAGCCGGAAGAGGAAGAGGAGATAGAGGAAGAGGAGACAGAAGAGCTAGGCCATGTAGACACGTACGCTGATTACAAACCTTCAAAATGTACGGCCAGCTCTTTCCCCTTCTATATGTCTGTCTGCCAGTTTCCTCATTCTTTAACACATCTATTTAGTCTCTTTTTCTTTCCTGACTTTCTACCAGCTACGATAGGTAAATCGCATCCTGACCGTGTAGTGGAGACGAACACTCTGTCCAGTGTCCCTCCACCCGACATCAGCTACACTCTTTCTATTCCGAAAGACATCATAGAAAGCAGTGTTCTCTCTGCTTTGCAGCTTGAGGCTATCATCTATGCCTGCCAAGTATGTGCAATGACACGTGTCTAACTATTTTTTATATGCCACAAGCATGCACAAAGTTATTATCAAAAGTGAAATGGAATTGTATAGTAGTGGTTCTGATGCACAGTTCAGATCTTGGCTGTTTGTTGGGCAAAAAATGAATAATATAACATTATTATTAACATAACATTTGTATAATGTTTTTTAAGTATTAAAAAAACAAAAATTTTCCATAATTTTTTTGGGCAATCATTTTATTCATTTATTTCAATGTACACTCTTTGGGGACGCTTGCATTTACTTTAAGCACTGTCACTTTAAACAACAATTTATTTTTTTTCACCCAAGTATCATTAGTGATGTCTTTCTTTTTTATTTACATGTTAGCAACATGAGGTGATTCTACAGAACAAGCAAAGAGCTGGTTTTCTTTTAGGAGATGGGGCTGGAGTTGGAAAGGGTCGCACAGTGGCTGGGATCATTCTCGAGAACTACCTAAAGGGAAGGAAAAAAGCACTTTGGTAAGCAGTTGAGTCGGCATGTTCGACTGAAGGAATTACTGTAAAATGTGTAAAATGGGTTCTTTCCATCAAGACTTGAAATCATAATCACTGCCCTGTTAAACCTTTCTTTTTTTGCTATTTTTTGTCCCTAAATTAAGCACATCCTTAATTCAACCTCTGCCTTTTTCAGGTTCAGCGTGTCCAATGACCTTAAATATGATGCTGAACGAGATCTTCAGGACATTGGTGCTCCTAATATTTTAGTACATGCATTAAATAAGGTGAAGGGCCACACAAATTAAATAAATGAACCTGCTATCTCTTTTACATTGTAACCTTTTTTAAAAAGTTTATTTATATAATAAACCACATTTATTTGTGTATCACTGCGTCCTGTCAGATAAAGTATGGGGACACAGCTACCTCAGAAGGGGTTCTGTTTGCTACCTACTCTGCTCTGATTGGAGAGAGCCAGGCAGGAGGCCAGCTTCGCACCAGACTCAAGCAGATCCTGGACTGGTGTGGATCTGATTTTGACGGAGTCGTATCCTTTTCCAAGTTTTCACTGTACCTGTCCATTTAAGATTGTAGATTTTGTAATACATATCTCGGATGTTTGCTATATTATCCTAACTCAATGTTTACAGATTGTGTTTGATGAATGCCATAAAGCCAAAAATGCCACATCCACCAAAATGGGCAAAGCTGTGCTGCAGCTTCAGAACAAGCTTCCTCTGGCCAGGGTTGTGTATGCCAGTGCCACAGGTTAGTATCTGTAAAACTGCATGAAAATGGTAGTCATCTTTATAAAGGCTAAGTTGTTGGGTTTTTTTTTTATTTCACAGGTGCCTCTGAGCCAAAGAACATGATCTACATGAGTCGCCTGGGCATCTGGGGAGAAGGAACACAATTTAAGACATTTGATGATTTCCTTCATGCTATAGAGAAGAGGTTTGTAAAAATGTAAAACGCTGATAATAATTGGTATGGAAAGACCTTTTTTCCCAATAGCTGTTTGCATTTTTTGGTAGAGGTGTGGGTGCCATGGAAATTGTTGCTATGGACATGAAAGTGAATGGAATGTACATTGCACGGCAGCTGAGCTTTTCAGGGGTGTCCTTCTGCATTGAAGAAATCAGTTTGGATGATGACTTCATACTTGTTTACAATAAAGCTGCCAAACTTGTAAGTACTACAACAATCTACTTTGTTTTAAAATGGAATTAAAGTTTTATTTGTGTGCATTATTGTGATTATGATTTAAGTGCACATGGTACTGTACAACTTTACAGTATACAACTGGTACATGAGTAAGTTTGTACTGTGGAAATAAAACTGACCCTTGCTGTTTGTGATTGTCAGTGGGCAGAAGCCTTGGCCATTTTCACTCAGGCTGCGGATTTTCTTGGAATGGTGTCCAGGAAGTCTTTGTGGGGTCAATTCTGGTCTTCCCACCAGCGTTTTTTTAAATACCTCTGTATTGCCTCCAAGGTGCGCTGTCTAGTTGAGCTGGCCAAGAAGGAACTGGAAGCTGGCAAAGTGAGCCTTCTCATACCACTAAAACAATCAGTATTTCAGGCTCTGTTCTGTTTCAATGCTGTTAAAAGAAACTGTTAAACCAAAGTAGTAAATAATTTTGTCGTGCAGTGCGTCGTTATTGGTTTACAATCAACGGGGGAAGCGCGAACCCGAGAAGTTCTTGATGAAAATGAAGGACATCTTGACAAATTTGTTTCTGCTGCAGAGTAAGTATAGCACTATGTAATGCTTTTATAGTGGCACTGATATAGCATTAATATTGATGTGTTGTATTTATATATTGTATGTAGATGCGTTGGGTGGATGTTTAGCCATTTTTTAGATTCTTTACCAGGTCTTGTCTCTTTTTTTTCATAGGGGTGTCTTTCAGTCCCTTGTACAGAAGCACTTTCCCTCAGAAAAACAGCGAAGAGAGAAAGGAACAGCCCTCAAGAGAAAACGTAGGTCTTTTTTTACACACTTTGTATAGAACATTATAAGTCCTGTATATTTATTTCTTTATAAAATGCTCCTTTTAAATGGCATAAGCTCATTCTCCATTGCTTTTTCCCAATTACCATGAAGATTATGTAAATAAACAACTCCAAAAAACTATATAGTATATCAGGATTGATCTTAGACATGAACTGTGTTAGATTTGAGAATTTGGCCCTGAATTAGAAAAATTATTAGCATGTCTTATAATTAGTTTTAGAGAGGCTTTAGTTTTCATATTATTTCATACTTTCTTTTCTGACATTGTTTTAATTTGGCTCAAACTGAAAGACTCATGGATATGAATGTTGCGCCGTATCTGTGTGTGATGTAGGTAAGCCTAAAGGCCGGCAGGCAAAGTGCTCCAAGCAAGGTACAGATGCCAAAAGCATCATTAACATCAGTGAAGACAGTAGCACAGAGTCTGATGGAGTGGACAGCGACTCCAACTCGTCTCCAGATTCACTACAGGACAATAATGATGATGTCATCTTTATTACACAAACCAACTGTTATGCTGGTACATTGACTGGTGTAGATTATGACACCTGTTTACAATAACAGAAATTGGATTGATATAATCAATATCAATAACTCTATTTAAAATATAACAACTTTCTATTGAAAACATTTACTAAGGCATTGTTTGTGAAATAATTGTTCAATTTCATGTTGTTTTTTTCTGATCACTAGCTCGTTTAGAGGAGATGAAGCAAGGTCTCCTTAATAAAATCTCTGAGCTTGGGAAAGAACTACCTCTGAACACTTTGGATGAGCTCATAGACAAATTTGGAGGTCCAGAAAAGGTTTCAGAGGTAAAGAAAGTGGGAAAAAGTATAGTTCTGTCCAGAAAGTATTCAGCTATTCTCAATATAATGAGAGCGGTCAATGTAACCTAGCAGAGTGTGCTGGAATGCACATGCATGAACAATGATGACCACTGTACTAGGCGGTGGAGGTGCTGGAGAAGAATGTGTACTTTGTGGCCTTCACATTTGAAATAAAAACAAATTTGCATTTATTTTCGTATTTCAACATTCCTTTACAAAAACCGTTGAATGATTAAAAAATCTTCTGGGTTGATGCATTAAGCGCAGGGGTGAATAAAAGTGTGGCCCAAACATTTTAAAGATAATAAACGTTACATACGTATTTTATTTATACATATGTACAAGTACTTTATTTTTGTGGTGTTTATTTAAACCAATAAAACAATAAAGAGGCGGTTCTCCCAGTACTTGCAGGGGTTTCCTTTGGGTACTCCGGTTTCCTCCCACAGTCCAAATACATGTGCATTAGGTTGATTGGT
>JAOTQW010000004.1:8023355-8035296 GCA_026260075.1 Sisor rabdophorus | reverse complement strand
TGTGGCCCTGCGATGGACTGGCGACCTGTCCAGGGTGTACCACTGCCTCTCGCCCAATGTGCGCTGGAATAGCAGATCCCGTGACCCCGAAAAAGAATATAGAAGATGAATGAATGAATGAAGATTCACTGTCAGGTTTTTCTAATAAGAGGCAAATAATATATATATGTGGGTGGCATAGTGGTTTGCACAGTTGCCTCACATCAGGAAGGTCTGGGTTCGATTTAGTGAGATTTAGGTTTTTCTGTGCAGACCTTGCATGTTCTTCCCGCGCTTCTGTGGGTTTACTCCGGGTACTCCAGTTTCTTCCGACAAAAAAACATGTACATTAGATTGATTAGGTTGGTGATTCTAAATTGCCCATATTCGTAAGTGTGTGTGGTTGTTCGTCTAACTGGGCCCTGCAATCGACTGGTGACCTGTTCAGGGTGTACCCCTGCCTCTCGGCCCTATGTGCACTGGTATAGGTTCCAGCACACCCCCATGACCCTGTGTTAGGGAATAAGCAGTTAGAAAAAAATAATAATGTATATGGGCAAAAATAATAAGAGTGGCCTTCAAGAAATGTGTTTGGAATTGTATTGAGAGTCCAACTAAACTTATTTGCAATTCATTTTTTTTTTAGTTTACAAGAAGATTCTAAAGTCTAACCTAGGGGATTCTTTCTACATCCGCACCCACTTTGACTATCAGCCAGAGGAGAGCCACGGCCTGGGCTTTACTCGAGGGGAGGTTTTTCGTGTGCTAGACACAATGCATCGTGGAAAACTGGGAACTTGGCTGGCGGTTCGAATGGGAACCAACCTGTATGAGCTGGACAAGGGCACTATACCTAACCAGACCAGGTGTGGAAAAACGGCCATTAATAATGTGGTTATTAGTTTTATTTTATACTATTGTATAGACTTTACTGTTCATTGTGCAGATATTTATAATCGAATCTTTATTATATTATCTGATTTCACTAGTGTTATTATTATCAAACACCAGTACATGTTATCTTGTGTATATTATGTATTATTTATCTTATTTTATTTACTTGTGTATAACAAGTAAACAAGAGTTATCTAAAATAAAATCTTATTATATCATAAAGTTCTTCCTCTCACCTCATGGCTTTGTGCTCTAATTATTGACACAGTGTCTTTGTGTGTGTCAGAGCTGAAAATTTAGCTATTGTAGAGCAGACGCAGAGAATCCAGGTGGCAGAACGCCAGACATCAACTCCCAGGGCAGAGTTTTGGAAACTGCGAGGTCTCAGGGGGGCCAAGAAGCCTGTCCAAAGGACACGAGAGGACCTTCTTCAACTGACTATCCAGGGCAAGTTTCCAGCATATGAGAAAGTTGTGCTCAGGGAGGGTAAGTAAATGGAACAAATACACATAAAACTTACACGAATTTTCAGTCACATAAAGCTCAGTGAAAAATGTTTTAAAGATTCAAGTTTTGTTCTTTTGTTTTATTTGTTTTATCAACTTTTTCTGTTGCTTTAGCCAATTTCAAACGTCCGATTGTCATTATGGGTCCCTTGAACGATATTGCAAACGAGAAACTTGCTAGAGAAATGCCAAATGAATTTGAGGTAGCAGGTAAGCCTGACATTTTCATTTGTAGAAAATGAATCCAGTATTTTTTTTTTTTACTTTACAGAATTGACTGGCTTTGGTATGTCTTGTGTATATTTGCAGAAATGGTGTCTAGAGGTGGTGAAGACGCTCCATCTGTCATTAAGTTGGAAACAGTAAAAAGAATAGCAGAGCAGGTAAATTCGTTTCTAATTTTGTGCATTGATGTTAAAATGCATCAACAAATTCATTGTTTTGTTTTTCTTATTACAGGAAAAGCACCCTCTACTGGACATTACTCCCACTGCAGTGGAGAGACTCAGTTACATCCAGTATCACCCTATAGTGCTGTACCTGGAGCCACACAGCCGCAAAGATGTGAAAGCTATGAGACAGAGATACAATCCCAGTTCTAAGAAAAGCTCACGCAAGCTCTACGCTCAGGCTTTAAAGCTGAAGAAACATTATGCGCACCTTTTTGCTGGTAAACACGCACACATTCAATCACATTGCAAAAATCAGACATTCATAATCACCTTCATTACACTTCCTGTTTTTTTTCCTCAGCACATATCGATTTGCAACCCACTTCAAATGTGTGGTATGAAATTCTTAAAGAAAAGATTCGCCAACAACAGTCAAAGCCTGTCTGGGTCTCAGAAGTGACAGTAAGATTTTTCTCCTTATCTTTAGCAAAGATAATTAGATACTACTCAAAAGTAAATTAGGCTGCAAATCCTTTATGCTGCCCTGTGTGTATGCTGTATGCTGCCACTGGGATAGGCTCCAGCTTGGAAATAAGTGGGTATAGAAGATGAGTGAATGAACGTATAAATGTGTTTTTTTCTTTAGAGAATAGCTTTCAGTATTTTCATCAATGTAACATATTAAACTTAGTTATGTAAATGTAGCCTATTTTTTACATCATTTGTTTGTTTAGCATTACCTATTATATGGTATTCTTAGGTTGGGGAGCATACTAAAAATTTTATAATTATGTGTAGTTGGAGGAAGGTGTCAATGAGGACCTAGACGCGCTCAGCCGTAATGATGCCTCCGATTACCTCAGTGGTCCCAGTGACTATGAGGACACGGACGGTGAGCCTTACACCGATGGCGAGACTTACACGGATAACGAGGATCTGGAGGAGCCAGCTCAACAAGACGCAATGTGGCGCCGCAGCTCAGCGCTGGCTCGCTCCTCAGAACCAGCCGCACAGCGATTGCCCAGCCCTGGACCCGAGCCTTATTATGAAGAGGAGGAGTCGGAGCCTGAGTATACTGTACCCCCTCAGAAAGTGCTCCCTATCCGCTATACCCCTGAGACCCAAACCTCACCACTGGAAAATGAAGTCATCCAAGCCACAAATTCGGACATTGAGCATGAGACACCCTCCTCAGATGGCCCTCCAGAATTTAGAGCTCCAGATCCCACACTTTCTCGTGAAATTCCACCCCCTGTCACACTGTCTGATATAGAGAAGAAATTGGAACAGGTATCACATCTATAAAGTTCAGCTCATGTTTTTTAATAAAAAATATAAATAAGGATACAGTACTGAACGTACCAGCGTAAATATTTATAATATGTCTGTGTTTAGGCACGCACGGCTACCGCACCGAAGATGCCTATAGTTGTGTAAGTATTATTAAGTTAATTATTCATTGTTTTGATACTCAACATTTTTTTTGACTTTTCGTTTTTACTGACCTTTATTTTTTTGGGTGGGGGGTCAAGCTTGGCACATCATGAAGCAATGTTGTCCCGAAGGACTCAGATTAGAGGTAGCGACAGTTCAGAAGACAGTGATGGCTATAATGATTATGGAGAAGATTCTGATGATGCAGAATGGGGTCCTGCTACAGAGCTTTAATACACAACGTGAAAGACACATGGACATACACATCTGTAGAAATAATGTGAAAAGTTTTTTTTTTTCCTTTATCTGTCATTGAAATTTTTCTCTTGGACCTGTTCTGGACACATCTTCTGTACTGTATTGCATATATTGGGGTTCTTTTAAACCCTCGAACCATTGGGCATTTTCCTGTCCAGTGTATATTTTACCTGCTGTATTACATTACGGCTCTGTGTTTTTTAAATGTGTACTGTTTTAAAATAAATGTCTTTAACAATATATTCAGCTTCTGGAATCAGTAGTTTATTTAATGTATATAAATCATTTACTGTAATAAGATTATTAGAGTTTTAGTTGATCAAGTGTAGACATCAACATTTGATGAGATAAACCTACTTATTTAGGTGATTGGGTGATTATTCCCTGTCATATCAGTTACTTTACTGTTGTTAGGGTAGACCTTTTGCACTGGTGAATATGGTAGAATGGGACTAATAAGGTACAAAATGTTAGGGTGTAAGTGGATAAAAAAATGCTAAATAGTTTGATTAGACCCAATGAGAAATTAAATTACTGTTACTACTTAGATGCTGCTGATTTTCTAATAACACATCCTAATCCCAATCACTGTACATTTCAGTTTATTTTTATAACAAGTTCTATTTCTTAACTCATTATACAAATGTGTAAATTTTTTTGCTAGATAACAATTGGTTAACTATTAGACTGCTTTCCTAAATTGAGTTTGCTTAGTGGGGATTAGACTGATACTATTAAGACTAAAGCATATTACCATCAATCTTTTGCTGATCAGCTTGGTTATGTTTAATAAATATACAGCTTTAAAACATTCTGAGAGATGAGATCCCCAGTTAACCTTGTTGCTTGATGCAAAAATACTGTATTGTAGATGGTGAAGGGTTGCCAGCTCAGGTTTTGTTTAGGAAAGTACTCTCCTTTGTTTAGGAGAGTTTGAAGGTTCTCCCCACACTTGTGTGGGTTTACTCCGGATTATCCGGTTTTCTCCCACAGTCCAAAAACATGTAAATTTGGTTGATTGATTGCTAATTTGCCCAAAGGAGTAAGTGTGTGTGTGTGGTTGTTTGTCTGTGTCGCCCTACGATGGACTGGCGACCTGTCCAGGGTGTACCGCTGCCTTTTTTCCTACGTGCCCTGGGATAGGCTCGAGCAGACCTCCGTGATCCCGAGCTGGGGAACAAGTGGGTATAAAAGATGAATGAATGAATGAATTTCGATCTATAGATCAATGATATTTTATTTGTTACATATATAATTGTACACCATATGGTGAAATGTTTTTCTTCACATCACACCATGAACGCAGGTCTTCGTGCGAAGTAATATTACAACTATACAAATTAATTATTGCTGTCAATATACTTTGGTCCAAACATACTCCAAATATCTGTTCATATATTAAATCGAACCGTATAATTTATATTATATATTTCCTCAGTTTACAATCCTTGTAGTTAAGAACCAGGCGCGTAATCTGGCAACCGTTCTCAACTTTCCTTTCAAAGAAAACACTTGAGAGCGGATGTGTTTTAGCGGTGATGCAGAGGAGCAGGAAAGTGAACGTGTGTGTGTGTGTGTATGTGTGTGTAAGAGAGTGTGTGTGAGTGTGTGATAAGAGCCGCACTCCGACGAAGTGCACGAGCCAACTCGGATGGACCAGCATCGTTAACAAATTTAGGACTTCTGGGGGATTTAGGGGGTGGGTTGGGGGTATTATTAGACTGTTAGTGAAAATAAATAAAGGTCTAACCTTTTAGAATGAAAAATGTTCTCTAAAAAGAGAAGAGAGCTGATAAAAACGCACTCCGTGTCAAAGAAGAGTCGGACCGGAAACTCGTCGCCTCACAGCTCGGCAACAGTAAGTCGCTCATTTTCCTCCGCTGTCACTCAGCTTTACTGCATACTAACCTACTAATTAGTACGGGGAAAATAGTGCGTCTGCGCCCCTTCCCGCGCGTGGCGTAGTTTTCTTACATACTATGTAGTTTTCTAGTATGTTGTTCGGCGATGTAGAGAACATTTCCGACCTTTCGGTACCGGATGGGATCGTCGGCAATTACTTGCATCTTTCTTTATTGTATTTGTTGTGTATAACGAAAAAGGAATAATTTAAATATAGGGATATTTTTAAAAATTTAAATAGTTTATATTAGTTTTACAAATAAATCGTTACGCTAAATGCCATTAAGTCGTCGAAATTGTTTAGCCGGATAGCTTAGCATATGATAGCTGATTTTCAAATATATATAAATACGCGACTAAAAAGTCTTAAAAAGCAGATACATTTGAAATATTTTTTGAAATATAACGCAAACTTTAAAAAAAAAAAAAAATTAATTCTGCAACACATTCAACCTGCTTCCTGAGTTGCGTGTACGTTTCGTGTTGAGTTGCAAGGATGGACGCGTTTTCGGTTATACGTTTTTATTCTGTTATTTAAAATGAAAATAAATAAAGATGTTAAAAAGAGGATCGGGTTCGAAATCTAGCTACAGTCCCTATTCAACGGTGCAGAAAGTCAAGAAATCAGACAGCAAAACTAAACTGGATCTGCTGCCCACTAAAGCCAATGTGTGGTTGAAACAGGTAAAAAAAAAGTACTAATGTAAAGAAATAATCTTTCTTAAACTTAAACTTCCGTCAGAATTTAACACTAAATTGTACATCACATGTTTGGTTATATATAGTTAAAGAGTGATTATAAATTGTATAGATGGTTGAGAGTGCATATCACATTTGCTTATTAGTGTATTTTATTTGCTTCTATGCTGTTTCACCACATTATCGGTTCATTTTGTTGTTTGCCTGAAGTTTGTAATTACATTTCTTTCTATACTTTAATCGTTGCCCATGTTGTTGAAGTGTGGTTTAAGATGTTGGGTGCGACAGGAAGCAGGCCGCACATTTACTCAATGAGTTCTTGTGAAATAAGGTCTGTTTACCAACAGCTTGCCCTCTGACTGTCACTTAAATATCTCAAAACTACATAAACACATACGTTCTTTAAAACCGTTTTGAGATATTTGTCTCACTTGTTGATTAGTTTATCATTATTTCTTCAACCTAGCTGTCCATTCTCCAGGAACAGCCTCGGAAAGATGGTTCAGATGCCATTTCATCTGCATCCTCCTTTACCCCTGCAAGTCTTTGTCCACCAACTGTAGAAGGCCAAAGCTGCCCGGGCACTCTCTCTGCACAACCTGGAAAACTGGTGGGATGTCCATCACCAGCAGGTACCCTGAAGAGGCCTACAACTCTGAGTCGAAATGCCAGCGTCGCAGGCTCTCCGATCCAGTCCTGGGTGTTTAGTAAGGGTCACGGCCGTGCCGCGATCACCCAAAGCCCTCAGACCGAGGCAGTGGAAATGCCAGCGGCTATCGAGGTAGAGGATATTCCCTCACTGCTGCGTGCTGTGGCTCGCTTCGCTGAGGCTGTGGAAAAACTCAAAGATGTCGTTCTGGAAGGTAAGACAAGACAAAAATCAATGATAATCTGCAGTATCTACATTTTTACAAAGCCTTTTAGTTGTATTCTTATTGTAATTCCTGCAGAAAAGGATGTGGTTGTCCTATGTTGATGGACATTCACATATATAATTGTTTTAAGTATTTTGTGCATGTGAGAACTGTAAGTCATGTAATATTTTGTAGCAGAAAATAGATCTAATGTAATTCCGTTTTAAATTGTTTTAATTAGTTGGATCAGATAAATAATAATTCATGTACAGTATTTTGTGCATATCATCTTTTCTAATCTGCATGTGAAGCATAAATCCATATGATGGCTTCCATACCACTTCTTCCTCTTCACCTGGATTCTTCACCAACCCAGGAAAATGCATCTCTACAAGCACTTACAGTTGAATGTCTGCCAAATTTTAGAATTGGAAGTGAGCTGCATTTTAGTAACCTAGCTTACATCTGGCATGCTACCAAAAATTGCATTAAATTACGTAGTTTTGCAAAAACATGTTTAACTCAGTAAAAAAATAAATAATTTTGCTAAACTGCAAGTTGAACTGCCTTCCTTTGTCACCGAAGTCTGGAAATGAAGTCAGTTCATCGTTATGTCACACTCTAGTCTATTAGGTTTTCAACTGTCTTTTTTTTTACACTGATTCACAATCAAAGATTACACAAAAAAGTGTATTGAAACAAGCTACTGAATGGTGGACAAAATGACAGCTTGGCATCAATCTTTAATACAGCTTTGTAACTGTTCAATGTAACTAAAGGAGTTTTGTCCCAGAGTTTCCTTAAAGCGATCCCTGACGTGATTAACAGAAGAGGGCAAATGGGGGCAGGGCTTTAGTACGAAAGTACATTGAGTTTCCGCTCGTTGCACTGAGCAAAGTTTCTGTGGCAAACCACATTCAAACAGGAAGCTCTACAGAATTACACCTGTGTGCTCACCAAAAAGACATACATGCAGTGAACAAAAAAACCCTGTTATTATAACAATGAATGTAACCTATAAATACAAACTTGACTAATATATTGCTTTTTATTATTCCTTTCTGCTGTACTCATGGTTCAGTAACTGTGGTGTTTTGTCAGATCAGGGGAAGTATACCCTGCTGCTTTGTGTACAGAGGAGGAAGTTGTCTTTAACCGTGTTGCAAGAACACTATTTTGTGTGCAGATTTTGTGTAATCCATGGCTCATGCTGTCACTCATATGCCCCACGTGGTCCTGCTTGATCATCACATGGCTGACATGTTGTCCATATTTTAAAAAATGTAGATAGGCAAGAAGTAAATAAAAAAGATGGTGTATCTCATGATTTTAGATAAACCTTTCTCTTTCCTAATTGCACAGTGGGATCCTTTTCCTAATTATATTTCTTTTTTCAATAGTATCACTGCTTTGCCAGCTGAAAGACGTAGTTTCTCCAGTGTGTCCTAGGTCTTCTCTGGGGCCTCCTTCCGGTCTGACATGCCCAAAACACCTTCCCAGGGAGGCATTCACAAGGCATCCAGAACAGATGCCAAGCTACTCCAGCTGGCTTCTCTGGATGTGGAGGAGCAGCGGCTCTACTTTGAGCCCTTTCCGAGTGACTGAGATCCTCAACCCATCCCTAAGGAAGAGTGCAGCCACCCTACAGAGGAAACAAATTTCGGCCTAGGCAATCCACCAGCCTGAAGAGGTCAAGTTACCCTTTTTCAAATTAGAACCATGGCCTTGGACCTGGAGGTGCTGATTCTCATCCCTGCCGCATCCCACATGCTGCAAACTGCCCCAGTTCACACTGAAGGTCCTGGCTTGATGGAGCAGACGAGACAACATACAGGTCTTTATACCTCACTCCCTTCTGCCCCTGGCTGCACCTAGAAATCCTGAAGCTCCTGCTTTGTAAAGGGCCTCTGGCCGCATACTTCCTGAGCAACCCCCACAGGACACTATGAATTCTCCTCTCCAGCACCCTGGCATAAACTTTCCTGGGGAGTCTAAGGAGTGTGACCCCCCTGTAGCTGGAACACACACTCTGGTCCCCTTTTTTAAAATAAGGGACCATCAACCGGTCTTCCGTACCAGAGGTACTGTTTCCAACCAACAGATGATGCCGCAGAGGCATGTCAGCTAAGACATTCAGAGACTTAAGGCACTCAGGGCGGATCTCTTCCACCCCTGGTGCCTTTCCAGTAAGGAGCTTTCTAACTCTAAGCCCCCAGCCACTACTTTCTCAATTGTAGACATGTGTTATTAATGTTATTCAGGAAATCCTTAAAGTATTACCTCTTACCGGCCAACAATATCCCAAGTCGAAGTCAGCAGGTCCCCATCTCCATTGTAAACATGGTCGGCAGGGCACTACTTTTCTTTCCTGAGGCCTTGGACGGTTTGCCAGAATCTCTTTGAGGCCGTCCGATAGTCCTTCTCCATGGCCACACTGAACTCCTTTCAGAGTTTTTGCCTCCACAACCACCCAGGCTGCAGTCCACTTGGCCTGCCGGTACCTATCAGCTGCTTGCCGGTACCTATCAGCTCCCACAAGCCAACCAGGCCTGATAGGACTCCTTCTTCAGCTTGACGGCATCCCATACTTCCGAACACCACCACCAGGTTTAAGGGTTGCCCCTTAACAGGCACAATGGAGGTGGAAAACAGGGTCGACTCTGAATCAATGTTTCTTCAAATCACGACCCTCCGGGTATTGCTGTTGCTCCCTACTTGAAGTCTCCAAGAAGAATGACGTAATCCCCAGTCAGGGCACTTTCCAGCACCTTTTAAGAGACCCCAAGAAGACCGGGTACTCTGTACTGCCATTCGGCTTATAAGCACAAACAACAGTGAGACTATATTAGGAATTCCTAGCTGTAACTGTCAAAGCTATTGTTGTACTGTGTTTATCTCTTGCATAAACAGCCTCTCTTGGTTAGTAACATGTGGGAATGTTTTTTCAGACAAACAGGAGAACTGCCGCCCATTGGCCCATGAGTGTCTGGGTGAAGTGCTTAGGATCCTGCGCCAAATCATCAACATGTACCCACTCCTTAACACCGTGGAGACTCTCACCGCTGCTGGCAAGCTCATCTCACAAGTCAAAGGTCAGATGAGATTTGGTTTCTTAAGAGCCAGAGAAAAATAGATTAATGTAATAACAGATGTATGCTATAATTTAGCTGGATATGGACATCCTAAACAGACATAACTAAAACAAAATACTTTTGTCCACTGTATAATATGAAAAAAGGAACAACATTTATCTTGTATAATCTGTATAACATCTCTAACATATTGGTTTTATCTTAGGCTTTCATTATGAAGTCTGCAGTGAAGCAGAGAAAAAGGACTTTGAGAAAGCCATCGAGACCATTGCAGTAGCATTCAGCAACAAGTAAGTCATCTGTTTGTCATAACTTTCCGATTTAATCTAACACCGATGTCATATCAGGTGATCTTTTTCAGTTGGTAAGTACATATTTGAGTAAATGTAGCTGTGTGAGAGTTCCGTCGGCTCTCTGAAAATATATATCAGATGCATCTTTTAGAAGTTTAAGTGTAGAATTTCTACACTAGTACAGGTTGTAACTCCAGTACCATAACAGGAAGTGGAGTGGTGTCTTAGCAAACCAAAAAGCCAAAAAAAAAAAAGATTGATGTTTTATTACAGTCATTGTACCATTTGCTATCTGTAAAATTCTTTATTACATTCCAAAATGTTAATTAATTTGATCATTATCACAAATTTATTTTAATACATTGACATTTATTTTAATACATGTAACCCCTGCCTCTCGCCCAATGTGCGCTGGGATAGGCTCCAGCAGACCCCCGTGATTTCAGAAAGTTGAATGACTTAGTGACATTGACATCAAATTTCTGTCTGTATTATTACTAACATACTAACGTACTAAAATATTGCATAATTAGTAAATCAAATTTATAAGTGAAAAACAACTCGAAAAATTATGAATATTACATCATGTTTATTAGTAAAGAAACGTTAATTATTAAAAGATGAGTAGTTGTTCATTGTGAAAATATTGTTTTCTGATTATAATACCATGAAACTCTTTCGTTCAGATCATAACGGGTGGCATATGAAGCACACAGAGCACTGTATACATTTATTTCCTGTCTTTCTTCCTTCCTCAGTGTCTCAGAGCTGTTAATGGGAGAAGTGGACAGCAGCACTCTTTTATCAGTACTGCCCACAGAGAAGAGCAAGGTACGTGTCTGTATGTCTGTGTAAGACGTTGTAACTCTTTCCTTTCTGCTGACTAAAGTGACACAGCTCCAATCCTGAACTGCAAAAAGTATCCTGATAGTGCTAAGAAAAAATGAACTAGGGGAAAAAATAACCTTGTTTTTTTGTTTGTGTTGCCAGTCTATGGAGAACCTGTACAGAATCGCTGGTATGGAAACTTCACACGATTCTTCTGAATTAGGTATTATTCTAACCCCAGTTCCTGTTTAGTCAAAGCCTGACTTTATGATTGAGCTGAACTGAAACTGTGTGTGTTTGAGAACAGCAATGAGAGCTGAGGAGGTGGACATACTTCTACAGCGTAGTGAGGGTGGAGTTGATTCCGCACTGACGTATGCTAAGTCCATTTCCAAGTACATAAAGGACCTCATTAATTATGTGGAGAAACGCATTTCCTTCGGTAAGATATAAATCTTGTATGCATTTTAAATTTCTAACCATGTTCATTATATTCACAAGTTTAATATTTTATCATGTTCAACAGTGGGTGGGGCAGTGACGTAGTAATTAGCACTCGCCTCACAGCAAGTAGGTCGTGGGTTCGATTCTCGGGTCTTTCTGTGCAGAGTTTGCATGTTCTCCCCACGCTTGTGTGGGTTTTTTTCTGGGTACTTTAGTTTCCTACCACAGTCTTAAAACATGTACATAAAGTTTATTGGTGATTCTAAATGGCCCATAGTAGTGAATGTGAATGTGTATGGTTGTGTGCGTAAGACCCTGCGATGGATTGGCGACCTGTCCAGGGTGTACCCCCTGCCTTCCGCCCTA
>JAOTQW010000004.1:8011813-8023255 GCA_026260075.1 Sisor rabdophorus | reverse complement strand
TCCGCACAGAAAGACCCAGGAATTGAACCCACGACCTTCTTGCTGTGAGGCGAACTGCTCCACCGTGCGCCCTAAAAGAAAACATGAAATGAGTAATTTATGATAACGTATAGAGGTCATAATCGTATTTCCATTGAAACGTATAGTCAGTCTGCTGCCACCGTCAGGTGTACATCGAAATTACAACCTTTTGCTCTCCGTCGCACGGTGCCGAAGTGCGTGTGCCCGTGCGCGCTCGCGTTTATGAGATGTGTATTTATTTATGTACGGCCAATAGAGGGCACTGTTTCCCAAGCATCATTTTTTTTGCCTTACGCCGCTCATTACGCTGTATCAGGCAGCGAAAAGACTGAAAGCGCTATATGGCAGTGCAGGAGACAGGAGCAGGTCGTGCAGTCACATACGCGTCGTTTCACTATGTGCTCGCGTTGCTAACGGCTACATCCCGGTAGACTGCAAGACAGCGGGACAGAGGAACGAGCGTACGCGCTTTCAGATCCGGAATGGAGTCGTGTGCAGACGGCGCGAGCAGCCTGGCTGAGGCCGAGGAGGGCAGTCCTGTATCTGAAGACGAATCGGTGTGTGGGGTCGTGGACAGCCAAACGACAGATACAGGTGATCGTTATACATCTAGGTAGCGGTGATACACACATAATCGACTATTAGCAATAATTGGTTATCGGCAGCCGGGGGTGTCAGATTTCTGTCAGCGCGTAACGTTACACCTGACAGGAGTGATGTGATGCTCTGGTTAAGGTTAGTGATGCTAGCTAGCTTAGATAACCTCGGTATTTACACTGACTGGAGGTGTAAACCTAGTAAACCTCTAGCCAGATGGTTCGATTTTTAGGGGCTTTTCAAACTAACTATTATTAGATATTTTAATTAACAAAAATATCCCTGTATAAATAATAACAGCTGGTTAGCCTGTAGCTAGTTAGCGCTAAATGACAGGAAGAGCCACCAGCTTGAAATCAACTCCTGACTTTAATAAAGCGACTCGATAACTTTGGTTTTCAATGTTCGTTAAAGTCAGTTGGTTGCTTAGCCTATTGTTACATTAGGTCTGGACTGTAAAAGTGGGACATGCTGGTTATTGTGTTCTGTATTGTAGGTAAGAGACGCCTACATATTCTCTAATGAAACATATCTGTTATAACGTCTGTCAGCCGTTACATTCATTCATTCATTCATCTTTGATACCCGACCCATTCCCCAGCTTGGTGTAACCTGTCCGCTGGAGCCCATCCCAGAACACATAGGGTGAAAGGCCGGGGTACCACCCAGACAGGTCGCCAGTCCATCGGCATACACACTCACACTCACTCCCACCCATTTTTTTGGGCTGTGGGAGGAAACCGGAGTACATGCACCAAAAGTCCCCTTGCCCAGTGATCAAACTTACATCGTCTTACGTTTTACATTTACAGCATTCAGCAGACATCCTTATGCAGAGCGACTTATAACTGAACAATTGGGGGTTAAGGGCCTTGATCAGGAGCCCACAGTGGTCTTTCTGGTATCAGTCCAACAGCTTAACCACTAGGCCACCCATTCTTGCTGTGAGGCGACCTCCAATCTATTCTAATCTAATTTTATCTAATCTTATAAAAGATTAATCTTGGCTATTGTGTTCTGTCCCATCCATCCAGCCATCCATCTATCCATCCATCTATCCATCCATCTATCTATCCATCTATCTATCCATCCATCCATCTATCTATCTATCCATCTATCTATCCATCCATCTAGCCATCCATCCATCCATCCATCCATCCATCCATCCATCCATCCATCCATCTATCTACACACAATCACACGTTCAGTTACACGCAGTTACAGTAAAGAACATGGATTGTATCCTCCACACTCTGTATCTAGTGTACTTGCATTCCTTTTTTTTTTAATATTCTTTCATTTATTAGATTCAGAATTTTTTTTCAGTGAAAAATCTACTTAAACTACTGAATAGTTCTACTACGGAAGTAATGAATGAGATTTATTCATTCATGCAAACTCTGCACAGAAAGACCCCTTGGCCGGAAATTGAACCCGAGACCTTCTTGCTGTGAGGCGAATTGCCACCACAACTACTATACCAGCACAAGATTTATTTAGACCTATTTAATTTCGAGTACACAAGAGAAGCAATTCTATTGTTTGAGTTATTGACCTGCCAGGCCTGACGTGTAGCCTATAATTTTTTATGGTTAACTGAAAGCAGGACTCTCTCAGGATCTGTCTGTTAAATATTGAAGTGTATCTGAAATAGGGTGTGTTTTTGGATCATTTGCTCTGGATACTTCTTCTGTCTGTTTCTGTGGCCGTAGAAAATATTTCATGTGACTTAAAAATTAAGATCAAACACCTGATGAAATATAGAAAAATATCTGCCTAATTCATCGTTCTTTGGCCTGATTATTAAGTGCCGAAATGGAACCAAAAAAATCCCTGCCAGTTTTGCTGTAAGTGGCTCCTTCACTGCGAGTCGGGGTCAAGCATCTTATCACCCCTGCCTGCTGTCATTTACAGTCTCTCATTGTTTCTTCATGTGATCAGCACCGAGAAAACTACTCATGTAGTGAAAGGATTGCAGGCCATGGCTAACACTGAGGCCATTTTGGCCATCTCGAAGCATCATTCAGCCAATATTTCTATGTGAAGACATTTTGAAAACAGTTTCCGTTTTTGTCCCATCCTGAGGTTTACACTTTGCAGTGGGGGTGTTATCTTCATGCTGCATTATGCACAAATTTCCTTCACAGCTCATCTTAGCTTGTGTTGTCAAACTGATGCTAATTTTAGGTTAATGTAACCCGGGAAAATTATCCCAAACCTCACATCTCAGCATTTGGGAAAACCTGTGCTTACTGTAAACTCATATTTCTGTTTCTGGCTAGAACACAATTCTCCATGTGGCATTGTAATGTCTGTCTGTCTCCTCACATCTTAGCGTTTGGGAATTTTAAGAGCTGGTTTAATAATTGGGATTCAGGTTGTTTTAAACCTTATTTTAATAAGGGTTCATCATATGCGACATGGCCCTTCACAAGTTGTTTGAACTGAATTGTGTCTTGGCAGTGTTTAGTTTTTTTCTCTCTGGTTAAATCATTTCCACACATCAAGCCGGTTTCAGGTGTATTTTTTGGGTTGATTGACACTGACATTTTAGCATAGCAGCCCAAGCAGTGTTGCCAAATGCGGGAGGTTTTTCCCTGCATTGGGGTGACTGTTAATTATTATAATAGAAGTTTAAACACTATGTTTACTGTCTGACTCCATTAGAATCCCTTTAGGTAGATGGCTGGATAGATGAAAAAATTCACAGGTATTTTTTAATAGATATGCATTATGATCATTTATTATGTTCCTTTTATATCTGCTTATTTGCAAACTCGGGGTCACAGCGTTCTGCTGGAGCCTATCCCAGAGCACATAGGGTGACAAGCAAGGGTACACCCTGAACAGGTCACCAGTCCATCGTAGGGTCACACATAGACAAACAAATGAAGTGTAACTTTCATGATGGATGAAGCTAAAGTGTACACTTTCTTACAATATCGTCATCTTTTCTATGTTCAACCATAATTGTGTTGGAGTGATGAGGTGCAGGTGTGCACTGGTTGGGTGCGGAACCTGGTGTGGCCGTGAAAATAATTCATAATGAACAATGCATTAAGGCATTGCAAACTGTTATCAGTATCAATAACATGGTAACAATACATTAAGTTTACCTTTGTAGTTGGTTTATAAACGTTTACAATATGAAAAAGTAAATGAGTGTTTTTCCACTACTAGTAGAGATTTTTAATAAAAATATATTTAGGACTTTTCTTTAATACCCTTTTTAACAGTTATTATTTCAACAGTGGGTTATTGTATTGTTATAGTTTTATTGTAGCACAAAACATTTTCTAATATCTTAAATGAGAATGTATTAAATCCATTGTAAACTCTTTGAGGAAGGTGTTCCTGGTTTATGTGTTGGACTGTTGAGCCAAAGATTGTGGGTTTAATCACCAGTAACGGCAAGCTGGATAAAGAATTTGCTTAATGTATATCACGTGCTATAATTCTCTAGACGGGAAAATGTATTTGTTCAATTTAGTTTTTCTATTTCTGTGATTCTACTCTACAGCATCCAGATGCACCACTCTTTTGGCTTACATTTAGATAGAGAGGCCTCTTTTGCTGTATCATTCCACACATCCCTTGTTGTTTTGCCCTATGCTTTGCTCCTTGTTTGTGCCTATGTGCTAAACTGCCGTGCAAATGCCCTATTTAGACTGGAAGGAAGTTGGAATCTGTCGAGTCCACAAGCATGTGCAGACTCAGAAAAAGACCAGCTGACTTTAATCAGGAAACCATGGAAACAGGGGTGAATGGGGATTTGTATTGGCTTATCTGGAAGGTGGACTGTATGGGACAATATGAGAATTGCCCCAGGGGGAATTTGACAGCTTTTCCAGATCACTGATGTAGGGTAGGGTAAACTTATTAAAACAAAAATCTAAAATGCAGTTTCGATAAATATGTCATGTCATTGCTGTATTTGGATAATTTTGTTAAATAAAGATCAACTGATAGCGGACTTTACCGATGCCGGTAGATACATTGGAACTCGCTAAGAACTGGTAAATCTGAATAAAGTGATTCAAATTGTATTAAAACTATTGCTGAAATATTACGAAATAAAAAAAAAATCCACAGATCTGTTCATAAATATGAATAAAATACATTTATATAGATTAAAGTATGTATAGTAAAATATCCATCTCATGCAAATAATGAGAACTTGTCCTCTTTTGATTAAGTGATTAAATGCAGTATGATATGGTTAGGTTTTTCTTTGGTTATTATACCTACATTTGCCTATTTGGTTTTGATATTGAAAATTTGTTTTATGCATTTTATATTTTGTTTATTATGCATATGATCATTTAGCACTGAAAACATCCAGTAATATAACATATTAGCCAGAAGAACCCGAAAAACTGCTTTCGGTGTCGTTTTGTATTCTGTTCAGTTACGAAAAATATGACAAAACAGTAAGCTTGGTAACTTTAATTCTATTTTAGTATTGTTCCTAGAAGATCATTTTTAGGCATTTAAACAATAAAAAAATTGTTATCCAGTAATTTGGTGGACTTTTACTGGAACTGTTGATACAATGTGAAAGAGCAGGAAATCTATATCAAGGGAGTGCAGACCTCTATGAATCATAAATGTAAATGGAGACAGAAACCGTATCCAGTTATTAACGATAGTTCAAACTTGGTGGTGTAAACCAACAGTTATTTCAGAATAACTGCCTAATCTTTGTGAAGATGGAAGAAACACACACTAGGTAGAAGACACAGCTTCTCCTGATCAGTGAGCCTACAGTGTAAGAAGAGACTGAGAAATAAAACATGTCACCTCTCTTAGAAGCATCTGTCTGACACCTGGCCTTTTTTTTTCTATTGTGAAAGTGAACTAGTTTTTTTTTTCTTCCTCTTCATAGATGCTGTCAAAAAGGCTTTCATCACAGAGGTATGACTTGTCTTTTTGCAGTAAATGATAGCAGATAATCGCCTGACTTAATAGCCTTACTGTCATTAAAAACATAATATAACAACCAATCTTCCTGTTAGTTGGCATCGTCATCATGCCAGGCAGGGCTTGGGAAAAAGATCGGACACAGAGGCGTGGATGCTTCTGGAGAGACAACGTACAAGAAGGTCATTAATCTTTTTAAATCTGTAGTAAAATAAAAGGAAAATTACAATGTGAGCTAGGTTGTAGATTTAGGTCATCACCTGTGATTCTTTCTTTTACAGACCACATCATCAGCATTAAAAGGAGCCATTCAGCTTGGTATCGGCTATACAGTGGGCAACCTCAGCTCCAAGCCTGAGAGAGATGTCCTTATGCAGGACTTTTATGTTGTAGAAAGCATATTTTTCCCCAGGTTGGTATTTATTTTGCTCTGGTGCCGTAAACACATTGTGTTTATTTTATTTACTTTTTGGTTTTGTTTAAATCTCTTTTATTAACATTTTTATTTTAAAAAAAATGAAAAAACATACATTTAGTAAGAGAGCATTAGAGGAAGAATGTGTCATGTGTACATGTGTCAGAGGAAGAAAGAGGCAGACAAATAGAAAGAGAGAAAAAGAGTGAGAGAGAAATGGACAAGAAAATAAAAGATGAAAAATTAACATAGCTTGAGTTCAGTTAAAATGCTAATTCCCACCACCCGCATTCTTAGACTGTATGTATAAATTACTAGTAATATTACTATTACTAACCTGCACTGCACACAGATGATTTTAGATGTAAAATGGGAGGGAATAAATGGAGGGATTTTCTTTTTGCATTATCCATAATGTAGTGTCTATATTATTGCTCAATTTAGATGTCTTTTGACAAATTCTTGCTATATACAATCCAATTTATTGCAATTTATATTTATGCATGTTAGTGAGGGAAGCAACTTGACCCCGGCCCACCACTTTCCAGACTTCCGTTTTAAGACATATGCTCCTGTGGCTTTCCGTTACTTCAGGGAGCTGTTTGGGATTCGTCCTGATGACTATCTGGTAAGAGCTGAGAGGTTGATGCAGTTGTATTACTGCAATTCATTTTTTACAAAAAAGAAAGATAAAAATAACTAAGTTTCTGGATTTAACATAGCTGCCCAAATGTCTTTTTTTACTATTTTTGAAAAAATAGACTCTGAACAAAACATTACCAAGCTCTGTTACATAGATTTTTATATTGAATTCCTGTTAATGGTTCTTATGATGCAATTGGCCTCCCTTCTTGTTACAGCTTTATTTAATTAGCTCTCAAATTTCACAGTCAAAGACATATCCAGGAAATATGTACTGGTTACTATAAACATTGACGTTATCTTTAACACTACCGAACTGTGCCCTAACTATTTTGACCTCCACGGATAATTCACGTGATGTGCACAGTACTACCATTTTTCATATTATTATTATTTTTAAATAAAATCCTATTCCAGTCTTGGAATTTGTTATTCTGTAATAAGTTCCACTGTTCTTTTCCACCTTTTCCAATGGCTTTGCACTACACTTCAGTTTATGAGCGTTTTCTTGATCAGTCATAATAGTATAAAAGTGAGATCAGACACTGATGTCACGTGAAGAGGTCTGGGGTGCAGTTGCTGTTTTAGTTTATCCTAAAGGTGCTCTATGGGATTCAGAGCTCTGTGCAGGACTATCCACTTATTCTACTTCACCCAAAACATGTCATGTCTTTGTGAAGCTCTTAAGCTTTGGGTATAACATATTGTCATGCTGGAACAGTGTTTGGGTCTATAATATAACTAAACGACAGCCAAAAACATTAGAGGTAACAAGACACTTGCATGCTGTGTGCTGTTAAACTGTTCGCTTACAAGAGACCATTATAATTTACCATCCTCAGCGTAAACTAAAGTGTGAACAGAAATTCTTTTTGTTGTCATTTGCATTTGTTGTCAAATGGTTTGTCTGCTTTTATAAATCTTAAAAACACAGTAGTTTTCTGTCGTTATAAACGGGTTTGTGTTTTCTATGTAAGGGTGTGTAAAACATGCCAGTGTATATAGTCTGTTTGCATGTGCTTATAACATAATAAAATACATTTTTGTGCACTTGTTTATTAGTTTTTGCGTTTAGTGAATTCCAAAAGTATGTGCTTTCTTGTGTTTGTGTGTAAAGTTTGGCTGGCTTATTCTAAGAGCCTTGTTACTCCCACTTAGTGACTCATTTTAGGATCATGTGCCAGACATCACATTGAGATGAAAATCCCCCCCCCCCCCCCCGTTATCTTAAGACTTAAAGTTCTTCTAGTTTTTATACTTCTTATAGTGGTATACTTCTTATAGTTTAACTTCTTAAACTACTTAGTTTTATTTATAGCCTACCAGATAAAATGCATTTTCCCATAGAATGTTTGGGTTAGTAACATGTTTTGTCTTTATGTTATTCATACTGCAGTACTCTCTGTGTAATGAGCCGCTGATCGAGTTGTCCAACCCAGGAGCTAGCGGTTCAGTCTTCTACGTTACTAAGGATGACGAGTTCATAATCAAGACAGTTATGCACAAGGAGGCAGAGTTCTTACAAAAACTTCTACCTGGATATTACATGGTAGGTTTGTTCATTTTTGTCCTGCTTTTTTAACCCTTTTCTCATTCCACTATTTCTGGAGGTGGAGTTATAAGGTGGCCCTGTGATGTGACCTTTCTGGGGTGTACCCTCCCTTCCTTTCACCCCTAGAGAGCTGTTCTAGGCTCCAGCAGGCCCACCGTGACCCCGGGATAAAAGATCAATTAATAAATGAGTCATGAGGTCCAGCGTAATTAATCAATAATCCCCGTTCAGACAGTCAGCAGACGGGTTATTCAGTAAAATAGGGACATTGTGTCTTATTTATCACATGTGAAGTTTGCATAATGTAAGAACATAATGTAATACTTACCATAACACTTGCTCTTCTGTGCTCTTAGTAAAACCGTTTTGGTACTGTTGTTGTTTTGTGGCGTTTCTCATTCCTAAACGTTCCTGCTATTTTTACTGCTTTCTTTTTCACAAGGGGGTTTGTGTACCCATTAGCCGAATAATAAAATTAGCAGCTGTCATTAACATATAAACAGCGTTTTAATTTCCGCTCCTCTCGTGTTTCTGCATTTTAAGCAGTTAGAAGCTATTCACATAAGAAGCACTGCTTGTGTGACTAAATGAGTGTGCAGGATGAATTGATGGCTATGGCTCTGCGGAGGACGCAAGCTGCTGGTTGGTGATAAAGTAAAGTAAAGCTAGTCCCATTTTGGAACACATGACTCTGCATGAATAAGTCACGATTCTGGCAGTCACATTTTTTTTTTCCTGCTTTTCAGCCCACATCCCAATTGAATCAACATATGCAACTGAGTAGTAAGACTGGAGTGATAATTACTATTAATTTTAAGAGGATTTAGATTTTTTAGATCCAATAATTTTTTTTATTGTTTTTGTAGTTTTGTTGGCATGAATGTTAAAAGCTTTCTTGTGAGAAAAAGGATTTCTACAGTGATTTAGCATTGCTTCAGAAATGAGAGTGGCATGGGAGTGTAAATTAAAACCTGGCATTCTTATAGTTTATACAAAAAACACTGATAAAATAAATAACACCGTTGGTCAGTAATCCGAACTATGTATTAAAGTAAGTTTGTTTATATTTTTTGAAAGGGCAATTTCGCAAATGTTCTTATGTTGAAATTCAAACATGCAAACACTGATAAAGCTTTAAATACAGTCAGAGACATTTGCCAGACCATAACTCACAGGGTGGCAAGTGGCTATTAATGAAAGGGAAGACAAACAGAAATAACTTGCCAAAAATAATAATTAAAAAATCATGCACAAACTCTTACAACTGTGGCTCTTTTTGAAGATTTTTTTAAACCATTTTTTTAAACGCCACAGTTGTAAAAATAGTTTAATAAAGGTAGAACGTTAATATAAAAATATATAATAACAGTCAACATATAAGTTGTGGGTTATCTGTACTTTTCACAGAGATATTCTGATACATGGTGACGATCGATGGCCACTGTATACTTTGTTTTTTACACTTTTTACAGAACCTTAATCAGAACCCACGCACATTGCTGCCCAAGTTTTTCGGCTTGTACTGCATGCAGTCCGGAGGAAAGAACATCCGGATAGTGGTAATGAACAACATACTTCCAAGGGTGGTACGCATGCACCTTAAATACGACCTCAAGGGCTCCACATACAAACGCCGGGCCTCCAAAAAGGAACGAGAGAAGGCTAAGCCAACATTTAAAGACCTTGACTTTATGCAGGACTTTCCTGAGGGCCTGATGCTGGATGCTGACACTTACAGTGCCCTTGTCAAGACACTACAAAGAGACTGCTTGGTAAGATCAACTCAAGATTTAATGTGTTATTAGTTCATTAAAGAATTGTTCTTCTGTTCAGCCTGTTTGTAAAGAGTAAGCACAAGTGTTGACTTGCTAATTGAAAGATCGGAGTTGGCCTTTAACCCTCAATTGCTCAGATGTGTAAAATAAAAAAAAGTCTATATGGATAAAGGTGTCTTGCAAATGCTGTACATGTAAATTTAGCTACACTATGACTGTTTTGTTTCTAAAAAAATAATTTGATGTTGACATTCAAATAATTTAATACATTTTTGGAGAATTCAAAAATAGTTCCATGTTTAGCAGTTTTTACAACCAAATTTACCTTGGTACTAAATTTTATTCTCTTAATTAGTTTTAAGGTGTACTCCAAGTAGATAAGCAAATTTTGGAGCGGCTGAAGCTGCCAGCTGTGAGGAAAAAAATTTGAAGAAGAAGAAATGAAAAGATACTTTTAGGAAATTTAGTCCTGGGGCTGGATTTTCATCACCTTTACAACACAGGAAGTGAGAAAACTTTCAACCATAAAGATTAATCAGTACACCTTAAAAAAGTGTTCTGCAAACTAACAATGTTCACTCGTAACAACAAAAACAATGACCCGAAAAACAAAGACGTGCAGCGTGATAGATTGGTGGCCTCATGTTTTTTGTCTTATCACCTCCATGTGAGGACAGAGAACTGATGGCTGGCTAATTGTGACAGTCTTGCGTCATTGTGGTGTCACATTATAGGTATATCATTTATTGATGTTTTACACAGATGTATCATCTGTCACTGGGCAGAAAAAACTAAACACTGTGCCTAAATCTCTGGGATTAATGTCTGTTGCGGTTAGTGTGCATCTGTGAGCTAAAACCGCTTTCTTTTGTTCTTGAGTTTGTAGAAAAAAATGTCTTGCACCCCTTTCTGACAGTTAAAGAATACTTAGTTGCCATCAACATTTTTTAGTATTTCTCTGTTTGTCTTGTAGGTTCTGGAAAGTTTTAAGATCATGGATTACAGTTTGTTGCTGGGACTGCATAACCTTGACCAGGCTGATAGGGAGCAGAACATTGAAGGCTCCCAGAGTAGCAGTGATGGGAAGAGACCACCAGCACAGAAAGCTCTCTACTCTACAGCTATGGAGTCCATCCAGGGAGCATCAGCCTGCGCAAAAGACATAGACACAGAGGACACGTGAGCAGCAGATTTTTAGAATTTTGAATAAGATATTTTTGTGTTGTAGTGGTTAGCACGTTTGCCTCACACCAAGAAGATGTGGGTTCGATTCTCTGGTGTTTCTGTGCAGAGTTTGCATGCGCTTGCTTGGGTTTACTTCGGGCATTCCGGTTTCCACCCACAGTTCAAAAACATGTAAATTAGCTGATTCTAAATTGCCCATAAGACTGATTGTAAATGTGTGTGTGGTTGTTTTTGTTTTTTTTTTTCTATGTGTGGCCCTGCGTGGGGCGGCGTGGTGGCACAGTGGTTAGCACCGTTGCCTCACAACAAAAAGGTCCTGGGTTCGAATCCCGGGC
>JAOTQW010000004.1:7965040-7991630 GCA_026260075.1 Sisor rabdophorus | reverse complement strand
ATATTTTTTTTAAATAGTTTTAAAATAACTAAGCACGCTGTTTTTCTTTTAAATAAACAAATTAGAGTTTATATGTACGAAAATAACATTTCTTGCGTGGTATCTATCTATTTGCAGCTACCGTTAGCTATCAAATACTACATAAATTAAGCTTGAGGAAGCTAACCGCTATGTAGCTTGCTAGGTCTGTAGGTAAGTAAAGTAAGGGAAATTCTAGTTTGACTTACAATGTGTAGATTATATTTGCAGTTGAATTGTTGTGGGGGGGTTTTCCCCCACTTAAATAAACCCGACCTGTGCTACATAGCTATAGGTTTTATCCGCCAGTCAGATTAGCCGCTGTGCTAATGCTTCACATCAATTGAATTTAAGTCCTCAAAAACAAGTCGTGTTTTATTTTAATAACGTAGTAAATGGGTTATACAAAATCGGTAATCTGTTAGTTTAATAAAAAGAATTAAAGAATTTTATTAGCTTATCCTTATTATGGAAGAAAAATGATTGATGAGATGTGACGTCAGCGCCTCGACAGCAGACAATATTATTGAATTCAAACAAAACCGTATCAGGAGCAAAACTGTGTTCATGCAAGTGTGGATAGTTTCCTCCAAAACGATTTTAGACATGGTTAATGAGTAGATCCTGACCATATTAATATGCTTAAACGGCAGATTTCTACCTCCTAGTCATATATTTACTACCACAATGTCACTCTGAGCCTTTGTGGCAGTGATTAGACTAACATATATGGGATCGTATAGCATTTTTTTTCCCCTTTTATTTTCCTTACACGCTATAATGTTTAGTTTATTTGTCTCCACAAATGTGTGTCCTCAGATTTGATATTCTCTATAACTGTGGTCGCACGGTGTTGTAGTGATTAGCACATTACAGCAAAAAAAGTCCCGGGTTTCCAGGAAGGAGTCTTTCTGTGCAGAGTTTGGATGTTCTTCCTGCGCTTGCGTTGGGTTACTCTAGGTTCTCTAGTTTCCTTCCACGGTCCAAAAACTTGACCATTATGGTGATTGGTGATTCAAAATTGTCCATAGAAGTGTGTGTGTGTGGGTGTTTATCTATGTGTTGCCCTGTGATGGACTGGTAACCTGTGTACCCCTGCCTCTCGCCCTATGTCTACTGGGATAGGCTAAAGCAGACCCCTGTAACCCAGATTTAGCAACAGTAGCGTATGACGTGACCGGGACAAGCTTTTTGACCTGCATCAAGAGTCATAGACGGATGTAATGGAGAGAGTCATTTTTTGTTCAGATTATTTATGAACATAATGGAAATAATGGCAATTATTTATTCTTTCTGTGCAGCCCGGTGCACAGCCTGTGGGCTGTGGTGGTGGTGCTTGGTTTAAACCATGATTAGGGATGCCTTGATAGTAAGAGAGGTTTAAAGACCAGTTTGCTGGTTTAAAGTCTTGTAACTTGTATCTTCCATTTATAATCATGGTGAAGGGACAGAAACACACGCCAATGCACAACAGCCAAAACCCACAATCAGTTTTAAATACAATAACAGTTTTCTACAATCTGAGTCCCTTAAACTGGCATATGTTAGAACAGAAACACAAAGTCATATAGACACTTGCTCGCTGTTACATGATTAGCTGTTCTTATCTAAAGTTTCCTGAACAATCATATTGTTATGCCAGAAAAAAATCACATTACCCTGTTGAAAGTTAAGGAAGGAGATGATGCTTGGATTTTTACAGGGTTTCAATAATTTCTGATCTGAATCTCCATATGCAAGTCACATGAAGTTGCGTCACATGATGGCTTTATAACCGTATTTGGTTTAAGGAGGATGGATAGGGTCAATGTTTACAGCCCCACTGACCGACAGATTAGATAATAAAAGTGAGTCATGTTGGAGTTATTGTTGGCTAGAAACCTGTTACAGAATTGCTTATACATGCATAAAATGTCTTCCTAAGTATGAGCATTTGTGACAGCATACGCACTGTTAATTTTTTTTGTATTCTATGAAATGCACAAAAACACTTGTGAACTAAAGGCAGAATCGTGTTAGTTTAACTGTCAAACTTTACTTTTCAGCTTTAAAATCTAAGAGAGGAATTTGTGGCCGGTATTTTTTTTTTCCCTGTCTGGCTCTATACAATTATTACTATTGCTACAACAAACAAGTCTTGCTAGTGAATCATGTTGGGGGTTACAGAAAAGTGACTTCAGCTAACAAAAAGCTACACAAAATGTAGGTATAAAGTTATATGCACATAATAGGGTAGTCTTGTAGTAAATAATCTTCAAATTTCATAAAAGTAACTCAAGGCATATCTTTTTATATACAAGTCAGTGAAGTATAGAGTTGCAGCCTACAAATCAGTTAAATTCTTTCTTTTGTTTGGCAGTGGTGCTAATTGGAGACTCCGGTGTGGGGAAAAGTAACCTGTTGTCCCGTTTTACACGCAATGAGTTCAACCTGGAGAGCAAGAGCACCATCGGTGTGGAGTTCGCTACACGAAGCATCCAAGTGGATAGCAAAACCATAAAAGCTCAGATATGGGACACAGCAGGACAGGAGCGCTACAGAGCAATCACATCAGCGTGAGTGGAAACCACCGCTTATTCCATAATTATGAGGAAGGTGTGAAACAGCAGGGTGTGCTATTCTCCACAAATGCATGTGATGTGTTATAGGTTTTGTGTTATGAGGCCAAAGTGCACAATATTCATTTAGAGAATATGCTTACATCCTGCACATAGTGTATAAACTACTCACAAACTTTCTGTATTATTTACTATTATTTCGTAAAATAATCCATAGAAAACCATTTGGTTTTGTTGTCTTGGTAACTTTTTCCAAACATGCACTATGTACAGAGCACCTAATTCAGAGTTCTTTAGAGACTGTACTTTTCTATTGCGTAATCATTGCTTTTCTGTAATTATATTATATGATATGATGTATATGATAGTGGTGTATGCCTGCACATAAATGTTTGTATGATCACCGTTATTCCTTTTTTTAAAATATTTTGACCTGTTAAAAATTAAACATCTGTTTTGACTATTCTTCCTGTTGCATTATTCAGGTACTACCGGGGTGCAGTAGGAGCTCTTCTTGTTTATGACATTGCCAAGCACCTGACCTATGAGAACGTAGAGCGTTGGCTAAAGGAGCTGCGAGACCACGCAGACAATAACATCGTCATCATGTTGGTGGGCAACAAAAGTGATCTGAGGCATCTCAGAGCTGTACCCACTGATGAGGCCAGGGCCTTTGCAGGCAGGTTTTATTTTAAAATTTGATCTTTAATGATGTCAACATCCCAATAATAATTTTTTAATGTTACCCTCTTTTTCATCCTTCAGAAAAAAACAACCTGTCCTTTATTGAGACTTCAGCTTTGGACTCAACAAATGTTGAAGAAGCTTTTAAAAATATACTCACAGGTAATTTGCCATGTGAGAGTTACTTTTTGTGGGTTGTTGAAGATGCCAGTTTGTCAGGATTATGATAGCCTTATAATAGGCAAATGTTACAAAAGACAAATTTTAATGCATTAAAGTGTGCAACATTTCTACAGACGCTTAAACAGCAGACACAATAGTTTATTAAGTTGTGTATGGTGTAGAAACTAATTTCTAGTGTCTGTGCTTTAGTGAGAGTTACTATTTTTTAGACTTTGCTAACGTGTTTATATAGATACAGATAAACAGCATCACTCTTATCAGGTCTATTGAATGGTTTGTATAGAGAAGAGAATCGCAGAACAAATGGTGAGATGAGTGGAAGAAAGAAAGGTTGGGATGGGTTAAGTGAAGGAGGAAAGGATGAGACTGGGTGATTGGAAGGAAGAAACGACAACTAGTATGTGGAAGAAGAGAAGGACGGGATGGGTGGAGGAAAGGAAGGAGGAATGGTTGGAAAGATGGATGAGTGTTTTAGGTAGGTAGATTGATGGGTGGAAGGTAGGATTAAGGAAAGGAAGGACAGAATGGATGGAAGGATGGGTAGAGGGAAGGATTGGTGAGTGGAAGGAAGAAAGGATGGGTGGAAGAAGTGGGGTGTGAAAGGAAGGTAGGAATGAATGAGGGAAGGATTGAATGGAGGTAGGAAAGAAGGATAAGTAAAGGTAAAAAAAGATAGGGGTTTTTTTTAGAAAGATGGGTGGGTGTCTGGGTTGGTAGACAGACAGACATGGGGATGTGGACAGGTAGATTTGGATAGATAGATGCTAAATGAATTAATTAATTTATTAATATGATAATTAATTAATATAATATCAGTTAATATAATGTGTTTGCTCTCTTTCCAGAAATCTATCGTATTGTATCACAAAAGCAGATCGCAGACAGATCTGCACATGATGAGTCTCCTGGTAACAATGTGGTGGACATCAGCGTTCCCCCAACCACTGATGGGCTAAAAGGCAGCAAATTTCAGTGCTGCCAGAATCTGTGACCCCACACACATCCTTCCCACCCAGTGTTGCTTTTTTCTCTGTTCGTCTCACATTCATCGCTTCTTTTCTGTGCATCGTGCTACCACCACTGCATCAGCGCTGTTTGCTCATATCTAGAATCTTTAATCAGTTCTGTAAAGTTCTAGATAACATTCCTATTTTATTCCTTTTGTTTGTATAGGACCTGTTTATTTTCCTCTTAGCCCGGTTATCATGTCTGAGTCTACTAAATAAATTAGTATTTGGAAGTTATTTTGGTTGGGCACTGATCGTGTGACCCACTCCTGAGAATTTTTTTCAAAAAGGATGGCGAGGGATTAGTGTGACTTTAGCTTCCAGCCAATTTAACAATTTTCCTCATGAGAGATTGCTGACAGTTATCAAGACTGCTGTTTAGTAGGTTCTGGAAAGGTATTCCTGCTTGTTTAACTTTCAGTTGAGAGTCAGCACGTGGTAAATACCTGGATAGTACAGATGGCAGAGTAAATCTGGAATCATTTCAGTTTTGAATAAATTAGGTGACCTTCCAACTGCCCAGTTAAAGAGCCCTAATTAGTTCATATAATGTGCATGCCAATTTTAGCTGTCATGTGAATACAAATGTTTTCTGAAAATCACACACACACACACACACACACACATATTATATATGGAAAATATAAAAAGGAAGTTATCCCAAACCAGGCTTTGCACTGTTAACTTTATAGCAGATGTTAACCAGAAAGGGGTCCTTTAGGTTTACGCTGTTTAAAGCAGGTTGCCTGTCTGTCCATCATCTCAGATCTAAACATGCATTTACCCTGTTTTTGTTTTTGGATCCTTGTTTCAATTTTTGTGGTCAGTTTAAAATGTTTTGCCACGCTGTGATTAAAAAAGTTGCCTTTATTAAGTGTTGTATGACTTCTATTAATTTGAACAAGTCATATTTGAATGAAGAATAAGCTAAATAACCACCACACACTGTGATTGTAAAACTCAGAGTAACTTACAACTTTTAATATTTTATGGTAATTGGATTTGTTTTAAGACAGTAATAGTCAAACGGCTGGATAGCTGCTTTAACGTTTAATTTTATATATATAATTATATAACGCGACATCGCGATCTATGATTGAATTTATAAAGTAATTTTTAAATAGAAAAATTAACTTTTTATAGCTATGCAAACTTTTTTTTGAAGAACTGAAACGCTGTGACGCGAAAACGGTAGAAACGTGACTGGCGTGTGCGACTCCCCGCAGTTCGTGACGTCACAGATCTGCGTGTCTTTTGAAAACGTCAAACGTTACTAAGAGAAACAAAGAGAGATAAGAAAATAAATCATGCTGGAAAAGGTGCAAACAAACTTTCATCATTGTGAGTAACTGAGTTTAGACGTATTTAACAGTATGTCTAATTTGTGTAGCGAATCAGTTTGTGTAAGTTAAAAAAGCCAACACCTAGTTCATATATTTATGGTGAAATTTTACCATAAAAATTCGATTGTTAAATTCTTAATTCTGCTCTTACTTTGTTTTGCTGGCATATTAATTTACCGAACTGTAGCTAGTTTTAGGTTGGATATCTGAACTAAATTAATCTAGTGGTGTCTCATTTAAGGACACTTAATAAATTCATTAATAAAATAGATCTTTTTAACACCTTGATGATGCAAATTTTGAAAAAATAGCGCACATTGTGCATGTAAAGTGGATACGTAGATCTTAATAGACTTATTGTGAAATATTTCTTTTTACAATAATTCCACTGCATGCGTGGACATGTACCGAAACGAAATGTCGTGGGCCCCTGGCCACTGTGGGGCTCTCAACCCCCTAAATTGCTCGGTTGTACAAATAAAGAGAATAAATAAATAAGAATAAAAGCTAACTTTACTTGCGATGCTAAAAGGAGATTTGCACGTGGATTATGCAAAAACGTGCAAAAATTTACTTTATTTAGTCTTTGAATGAGGTTGAAGAAAAGCGTTTCTTACAGGTGTGTGCGCGCGTGTATGTGTGTGTGTGTGTAGCACACTCGGAATTGCACTTAAAAAGGTTATCAGTTTCATAAATTTGGGTGAGAGGGTGGAGTTTATGGTTTTAGCTGGTAGGGATGTGGATATGGGCTCTCACAGCCTGGGGGAAAAGCTGTTGAGCAATCGGTCAGACCAAGCTTTGACACTTCAGTACCTTCTACTTGTTGATTGTTGGAAGGATGGGCAGGGCCCTTCACGATGCTGGTAGCCAGCCTTGTTGTAGCATCACCAGGAAAATATCCAGTGTACGGTCATGTGATCCAGTGATTCAAAATCCAAGCAGGAATGTACAAGAATTAGTAAATCAGTGGGTATAGAAGACTGAATAAATGAATACTTGATTTAGAGGACTGAGGTGTGTGTGAAAAAAAGGGTCCCTTACTTTTGACCAAAGGTGTATATACAGTAAGTAGGTAAGAATCTGAACAACAGCAGCATTTTGTGTACAATAATTCTTCATGATAAGCCTTACTTATATTTTTTAATGCTTTAAACATTAAACACTTTCCAACAAATATTATATAGGAAACGTTTATGTATACCGCTTTCAGTCAGTTTAGAGTGACTTGTAGTTTGTTTTATCGTTGTTTTTTTTCTTTTTCTCTGTTGTAAATATGAACTACACGTCCCATGTTGGCGCAATTCACGAACACGATTTACGCCGACACTGTAAGTGAAATACGTCACAGCAATTCTCTCTTACGCTTTTTGAGCACGTTGAGCAGATCGGAAACGTCGGTAGTAGTCCGGGCCGTTGCTTCGTCTGTCAGGCTGGGGGAAAAAAACCGTAGGCTGGGAGATTAGCCAGACGAAAACAAGAGGAGTTCTTGCCTGTTTTGGCCATTTCGACGATCGTTTGGATCAACCATTATGACAATACATAAGGTGAGCGTTCGTGTTTTTAGTCATTCTTCTGGTTGTATGCTTTCAGATAGCATATTAAGCTAAACCAGCTAGCAGTGCCGGCTAGCGAAGTGTCTGGCTAAGCGTTGTTTAAAAATCTCCTCTGACAGCCAAACCTGACGAATTTCAGCATCGTCATTTGCAGTATTTGCTCGGCTGTTTGTTATTTAAACCGAAAATAGTTAAACTGGAGTTAACAGCGACATCGGTTCATATTTGGACTGACTTGCTAAGCTTATTGGCCTTGATCAGCGTCTGTCTGTCTTAACGTTAATACCAGAAACAGCCGATCATTTTTATACCTCTACGGTCTTAACTGGTGCAATCAAACCATGTATGTAAATATACACATTGGTTTAGTATCCATTCATTGCGAATGATCCAGGAAGTCTCAGACCGAGGTCAGCTTTAAGTACCACTCCATACATGTGACTTTGCAGTTATTTACATGTCACTCTTGTGGGATTTCTTGCTGCAGCTCTAGAACCCAGGCAGAGCTCCCTCCCTCAGTCCCCTGTACCCCTGGACGGATTCAACATGACTACAGGGGAGTGTTGCCACCTGCCAGGTTCACTGTGTGACTGCACTGGCAACGCTGCCCTGTCCAAAAGTGTGGAGGAGTCAGAGAGCTGCAGGACACAGTACGTCACACAGGTCACAGCTAAAGACGGACGACTGCTTTCCACCGTCATCAAAGCTCTGGGCACTCAAAGGTGCGCAGAGTGACACGTGTTAGTGTTTTAAAAACATTTTGCAGTATGGCACTTTTTTACCATTTAATTTACAATTTAATAGTCTAATTTTTTGCATTATATGGATTAATCACAATTTTTTGGTCTCGTTTGGTTTCTAATATTATATCTATTTAAAAATAGCACAGCCAAGGTGAAAAATAAGAGTTTCATGTACTTACTTTAAGACAGATCTTTGAGAACAAAGTCTCCCAGATGGTCAGTCTCTTTTTCTCATTATCAGTAAGAGGACAAGCCTGGACGGTCGAAATTATCGAAATATTTGTGCATGTTGTGATATTCACATCACAATGGTTTGCAAAAAATTAGCTATTTACTACTTTAAATTATAATCTATGGTCAACACTTTAGGTTGGTGCTTATAGTTAAATATCTGGCATACAGATGTTAACATTGGTGTTAAATTCAAGTGCATTCTTTGGCGCAAGACAATCAGCAGGCTGTGAAGCCTTCATAGCGAGCCAAGCTTGATAAGCCAGAGGCAGCTGCTGCCAACAAGAATATAACAGTATTTGGATTTTGAAAGAGAGAACCGCAGGCAGACTGAAAATAATGTAAATGTTGATTGGCAGCGTCAAGGAAAAACGCTACAAATCTTTAGTCCCATCCAAACCAAACACAATTTATATCTGCTCTGTTCAGACAAAAAAATGTTAAATACTCGAAGAAACTTTTGTTTGTTGGTTATATAATTTCTAAAATATTACATTATTTAGCATGCTATCGCGTATTGCATTCTTGTTAAATATCATGCAGCCCTACCAGCCAGTCAAGAGCAGTATTATATTTTTTTAAACAATGTATTTACGTATGATAAGTCATTGTTTTGAATAACACTCCATTACAGTTGTGTTCTTTAAAGTAGAAAGTCCAAATATTTGTAAATATTCCAATATCCAATTGTGGCTTGCTAGAAATCCAAGTGAGCGTTTCACAAATCATACGGTTGATATATTTTCAAATTATATTTTTGTTATATTTTAATTGGTGTGTACATCACTATGGGACTGCTTTAGCATCCCTTTGGATTTCCACGCAGTCTTACAAAAAACTAATATATAAACTGAATTCTTACAACTTTTTCTCTCAGTGATGGTCCAATTTGCCGAATCTGCCATGAGGGGGGCAACAGTGAAGTACTCCTCTCACCATGTGACTGCACAGGCACACTGGGCACGGTGCACAAGAGCTGCTTGGAGAAGTGGCTGTCCTCCTCCAACACAAGCTACTGTGAGCTATGTCACACAGAGTTTACCATCGAGCGCAGGCCAAGGCCCCTCACAGAGGTAAATTTGCTTCTGTCTGGCTGCTTATGTGAGTGCGAGAGAGTTCATGGTGTTCGGTGTTTTTGCCATGTTTGTCCTTACAGCCAAGTTGCAGTTGATGTGCAAAATGTTATTTAAGCTCAGCATGTATAACTGGTGCAAAGAGGTAAGGAATGCAGAGATTTGGTATTTAAAGGAATAATTCACCCAAAATTATGTCGCATTGAAAGCTGAGACTGTAATGTTTCAAAAAATAGTTTATTCCACATTTTCACTGACCGGGATAGGGTAGTTACTCGTGTAACGGATCACAAAACCCAAGGTTCTAATCACATCGCAGTTTCTGAGTCACGGATAGGTTAATTTTTTGGAGTAGCAAAAAAAGAGAGAGACCAATATAATTTGCTTTGCATGTATTACAAAGCAAAAACTTGCATCAAATAACATGGATGTTTAACAGAAATAATCTATGGTTTTGAAATAAAATAAAATAATTACCAACTTGGTAACAATTTCAAATAAGATATTTATTTCTCTGTCATTAATGTGTAACATGTGTAAAACAACCTAAATGAAAAGACGAGGACGCCTTCGAGGGACACCGAAATGCCACCAGGTGTAGAGCCACTAACCTAACCTAATCTATCTGTGCTTAATCCACTTTTGTTCTTTTTTAGTGGATCAGAGACCCCGGACCGGCAAATGAGAAGCGCACGCTGTGCTGCGACATGGTGTGCTTCCTGTTCATCACACCCCTGGCAGCTGTATCAGGCTGGCTGTGTTTGCGAGGGGCCCAGAATCACCTGCTCTACAACAGTCGCTTAGAGGCAGTGAGCCTTATCGCTCTTACCATCGCTCTTTTCACCATCTATGTCCTTTGGAACCTGGTAACTTTAGCCTTACCTTCTCTCTTTCTGACAAACACATGTATAAATGTGCTCATAATAATGTTAATTCTAAACACAATCCTAAATTTACAAATGTATCAAAATTTTAAGCAAATAGATATAGAGGAAAAAAAATGTAGATATAATTGCTTACATGGTCGACGTCTGTAAGGAGATCTTTCAATTAACATTTAATATTTGGTAAAAAGCAGTTAGAAATCGAATTGTAAACTAAACGTCAGGACCAACGCGGCTAATCCCCCAGTGAATAGTTTTCTGTTGATGTTCCACTTGATCATGCTTTATTAAAGCAACTCACAACTACTTAGCCTCATAATACCGTATAGAAAAAAGCCTTTGGACAACAAATCCTGTTTTGTTTGACTGAAACAATTTTTTTAAATTATGCGTTAAATTTCAAATTTTTAAAATATATATGTTCTGACTATAAGTATGTGTGACTGCTTTGATTGTTGTTTGTCCACAGGTGTCATTCCGCTACCACTGTCAGTTGTACTCCGAGTGGAGACGAACCAATCAGAAAGTGCGCCTGCTCATTCCTGACGCCAAGGGTTCCGCCTCTACTCAGCATATCTTTCTCTCCACGAAGCTTTTGAAAAAGACGTCAGATGAGACCATCGTATGAGATTTACTGGTTTGGCTAGGGTGGGGGATATACGGCACAGTGTTGGTATTAAACTTGCTAAAGGTTCTTGATGCGTCATGCCATCAATCTGAGCCACAGCACTTTTGGATGCATTCTTTTTCTATTTAATCATTTTTATCTACATATGTGTTTGTTTTATTTTATCTTTTTTTTGTCATTCTTTTTTATCAGTTAATCTAGTTTTGAAGTGGATTTATTTATTTGCCTCTACAGTAATCATTGAGAGACCGTACCAAACTGCAAAGAAAGCAGAAGGTGGCTTCTGATGCTTCAAAATAAACATTTCTCTGAAGTTATTTAGTTTCCTTTACAAATATTTGCATCATAAAATTGGACAGAAAATTGGTTCTTGACAATTTTTGAGTACTTTAGCACATGTGGCAGTAGGTTCTGTACATACTGTAGAAGCTCATGATTTTGATTTGTTAACCTGTGTGGTGATTTTAACGTGTTGCAGGATGACAGGGTCTTCTGGTGAGGACTGCTAGCAAAATGGGCAACAACCGAGAGAGCTGTAAGCACCTGATCTCTTGTACATGCCCTTATAAAGGAAGAAACACTAAATTAGGAGTGTGCAATAAATTCTTAAAAGTATCAAGATTAGGGAACAGTGTATGCTCCCTGGTGTGCTCAGTTTTGTTTGCATGTGCAATTAAACAATTCACTTTTATCCTTTGATAATAGTGACTGTTAAAGTTGCTATTTTGGGATTTTTAAGTTAAACAGAATAGGCTATGATTAGTATCTGTTAAAAGCATGTGTCGTGGAAAGTGGAGTACGGTGGTTTTTAAAGGGGTGGCACTTGTTCAACAAACGTAGCCGAGCGATGTGCTGATCAAATGTAATTGTGTGTATGCTTCCAAGAATTATGGAAAGCATTATTTTCATCTTGGGGTCGTTATTGTAACAGCCATTTCTTAATTTTAAACATGGCTACATGTTAGCTGTGTGAAAGGGCAGAATGTGTTTGTGATTTTGTCTACACTTTTGTGTTTATATTTTTTTTAACAGTTCTACATTGTTAAATATGCAGTTATTTTGGAAAATGTATCTGACCACAGGGGACAGCCAAGATTATTTCCCTGCATGTTATAGGTAACAAAAATGGTGTGAAAAATGTCATAATTTTAAGGAAAACCTGCATTATAATGATAGACCCTTATACTCGTGGCTTTATACACCTGACAAAAGTATGGCTTTTATGCAGTTCAAGGGACCATCCGCTTCTGGAAGCTTATTTTGTTTAGGGTGGAAACATTATAAACATCCCTGTAATCTCCAAGAAAAAAAAATCTGGACAGGCTTTGTACATTAATAGATATATTTCATGTCTGTGTAAAGCTTTTATGGCAAGTTTCCATTGATGCGCCCAGTAACGGGTGTGTCAGTTGTTTCTTTTCTATAGTGCCACATTTGAAACAAAGATAATTGCATCTGTATATGAACATAAAGTATAAACAGCAGTTAAATATACATACCTTAAAGTGCAGTAAGTTTGCACAACCCATCTTCTTTTTAGTTGGGGTAAAAATACACAACAGAGATGTCTTTCTATTAGTTACTTTCTGTGTGATGTTTGCATGTTCTTCCTGTGCTTGCATAGGTTTCTCCGGGTCCTCTGGTTTCTTTTTACAGTCCAAAAACATGTGCATTAGGTTGATTGGTGATTCTAAATTGTCCATAGCAGTGAGTGTGTGTGGTTGTACATCTGTGTTGCCCTGTCATGGACTGACGACCTCCAAGGTACACCCCTGCCTTTCGCCCTATGTGCCCTGGGATAAGGTTCAGCAGACCCCCGTGACCACGATTTAGGGAATAAGCAGGTATAAAAGATAAATGACTTACTTATTCTTTAGTGTTATTCAACACTACGCGAATTCTCTTTAGGAAAGTTTTTGGAAAGCATTGTGCAATAGATTTTTTTATTAAGCTAAATATAGAGGCCCAACAAAGAGAAGCTAAGGAAAGTTAGAGATCAGCAGCTTATTGCAATTTATAGCTATTTACTCCTTGACTAATACTTTGAATAACACTCTCTCATTGGTGTGCTTCCATCCTTTGACCCCCCCCCCTTTATTTGCATTTTTTGGGTAATTTAAATAAAGCTTGAGTACAATGTCAGCAACATTACAATGCACTTAAGATAATTATTCTTTGAGACATTTAAAGTATTTCAAGACAACGCAGGCAGGAAAAGCAAGACAGTGTTTAATTTATCTTTCTGGTATCTATGAGTTTCTTCCACTATGCAACCTGCAGAGTTAAGCGGCCCAAAGGTTGTTGCTTTATTCTGGTGTTTATGTGGCTGACCTAACAGATTCGTTTTAATTTGTCAACAAAAATCGTGCTTTATTCATTTGTTTTTTATATTGTTTTGTGCATACTGTACCTTTATAAATGTATGAGTAAAAATGCTTTTAACTGCCCATTTTTTTACTTGACATCACATTTCAGAGACCGAAAACTCCCTTCCTGGTATTTTAAGAACTGGTCCACCTTTTGTATTAAAAAGCATTAAGTGGTAAAGACTTTTTTCTTATGTAAACCTAAGCAAATTTTGATCTTGTACACAATTTGTTTTAATCTATTTTGTCATTACTGTATTTTAGTGTATTCAAACAGTATGTATCGGTTGCATTGTATGTCTTTTATTCATTGAGCACCATATTTTTATCACACCATTTTTGGAAAACTGTTATATTTATGTAGTGAAGTGGATAAAGACTGACTGTGTCTGTATTGTCCTCACTAAAATTTGTTGGTGCTTGCAATCAGCCAAGAAATGTGTGCAAAGCAAATTAAACATAATGCTCTGTATATCATGTCATCTAAACTAACTGGGTTAAACCATCTTCTTGCTCCAAGCTAAAAAAAATCTAGGTAACTTGTAGGTTTGAGGTTTATGGAGCTAATAAAGTTTTTGTTTTGTTATTTTTTTTAAACTACACCTGGGAACCATGGGGGTAATGGAGGAAGATGTTTCCAGTTCTTCCCTTAATCCTTGCTGTATTTTTAGTTTTGTTTTTTTACTATGAGACCATTTAAGGCAGCATTCAAATGTAACAAAGGGTGGTGTCATGGTTAGAACGTTTCAAAGTGTAAAGTTCTATTCCTGGGTTTTTCGGTGTGGAGTTTTGTGTGGGTTTCCTCCAGGTACTCTGGTTTTCTCCCATGATCCAAAAACATGTACATTAGGTTCATTGGTGATTCTAAATTGCCCATAAGCGTGAGTGTGAGAGTGTTTGTGTGGTTGTTCTTTTATGTGTGCACCTGCGATGGACTGCTGACCTGTCCAGGGTTTACCCCTGCTTCCCTGTTTGCTGGGATAGGCTCCAGCAAAACCCGTGACCCTGAGCTAGAGAATAAGCGGGTTAAAAAATGAATGAATGAATGAATGTGTAACAAAGGTTTATGCTATATTCCCTAATTTCTCTTAACCCTGACAGATGTACTGTGAATCAATTATATTTCATTTGGAAGAAAATGGACAAGACAAATTTTAAAATAACTGTATTTAAATATAAATAACAGTTTGAACAGAACGCAAGATGTATACCGAATAGAATCGATTCACCGGGATAATTTCAACACTTCTAAATACTTTTGACACTTAAACATCACTAAATAATGTCTTACATTGTGTTAGATCTTTTTTTTAACACCAGTTACAAAAAGCAAATAGTTCCATTTCTTCTTCTCCTTTAAATATCGATTACGTCTCAATCGACTTCACTTAATCGACTCTTTTGATTCAGATTCACTTTTGCTTTCCCGTCATGCTTTGGTGTCCTCAAAAAGCCATTTCGTCTCTCCGCCGCCATTTCAACAGCCAAGAAACGCAACAAACAGAGCAGTTTATTGTAACCGTCGTTGCTTAAGCAATATTGAAGCAATTGTATCTTTTGTTGAAACTGCATTTTTGTAACCTCCTTTGCTCTTGGTGTTAATTTGCATGTCAGAAATAGAAGAAACGCCGATGATGTCTGATACCGCGCCAGAGAAACCAGGCCAAGGGTAACGTATTATTCGGAGCTGCTTTTTGTCCTAATTTTTCTAATTGTTTAACGGAAGCCTATTGTGGTGCCTATTAAATTTATAGTACCATTTCATTAACGTTATCATTCTCTTGGCTTTATAGCCAGCGATGAACGTTAGCTAGCTGGCTAATTTGCTAACAAAGTCGACTGTTCCGTAGGCCTGGCCCCTCCCCCCATTGTTTAGCTTTTACATTGTGCTAAAACTAACCTAAATTACTTATTACGCAGAATTTTAAAAGAATTTTTTTTAAATAAAGGCTGCTGGTTTTATGCTATACTTCTTTTTGTTCTTTTAATTACTACGCAAAAAGATGCTAGCGTGCTAAAGGCAATTAGCAGCCGGGTAGCGTTGGTTAGAAGTAGTATTGTGCTAAGCCTAAATTTCCTGATAAATAAGTAAAATGTTTTAGTATTTGTCTTGTAGGTCGCCTATTTGTCGCTTTGGCAAATGTATAGTCAAACATTGTGAGTTGTTGAGATTTGGTTGCACAACTGTAATAAAATTGACCACAAATAGGGCTGCACGATGTTTCGAAATATCGCAATTGTGCATACCGTTCTGTGAATATCGTAATGGTTTGAAATAAACGAGCCATTTAACATTAATGACCTATGGTCAGTTTTAGGTCGATGCAGATTGTAAAATATCTGGCATGCGGATGTTAACTTTGGATATGCGTGTGCATGCTTTGGCACAAGACAATCAGCAAGGCGTAAAGATTTCGTAGCAGTTAATCTTAATAAGCCAGAGGCCACCCAAAGCTGCTGCAGATCGAAATATAACAGTATTTGGGTTTTAAAAGTGATCACATGCAGGCTGAGGTGCTATGTCGACCACGTAAATCGCTACAAGTCACTTCTGTACCAAACACAAAAATTGTATCAGTAGAAAAAATATAAGGGTTGGAGAGATGTATAAATTCATATATGGTTGCATTTATCATGCATCTTTTCTTGCAATATCTATTTTACAAAGATCAATTAAGGTGCTTTGTGATAACCACTGTTAAAGGCTTATGACCGAATTACCCAGTACTGTATATTTTTTTAAGAGTTACTTTAAATTTGAGCCGAGGTTTAACCTTATTTTAAATAAGTCTCGCGGTAAAATGGTAATACTGTCTCTCTAGTTGTAGGTTCTTAAATAATACTCGAGTGGTAAGCATGTATGTAACCTTCCATTAGTGGTTAAATGGATCAAGTGGTTTTAAGCAATTTTAAAGCTTTAAATCTTGAAATCAAATGCTTAAGAAACTGTTTTACTGTTTTCTGATGAAATGGCTATCTTCAGAGACGGAAAGCATGACTTTGCCTTTCGGTCAAACACTTGGGGCCAGTGTTGTAGGGAAAAGAAGCTTGCAGCTGTAGAACAAAATTAACAAACCTGCCCTTAAAGCGGCCACACCAAGCTCAAAAGTACACTGTTAATTGAAGCAAATTACTTGCGGAAAGAGTATTTTAATTTGTGATGTAAATCTGTGATCCACATTTTAATGAAAATTGAAATAGGTAGGAAATTAATGCAGATGCACTGACATTTGATTTTGATACTAAATGTTGCAATTAATGAACTTGTCGTTTGTAAATGAGGCAAAAAAATTAAAATGTGAAAGTGCTCCTTAAGCCTTCATTGTCTTTTGTAGGAATGTCATGAATGGAAAGCCTGGCAATGACTCCCGAAAAGAGAGACCGTCCAAACGAGGAGGCGGTAGATTTGAGCCCTACGCCAACCCCAAGAGATACCGGGTTTTCGTAAGCAACATTCCCTATGATGTCAAATGGCAGTCCTTGAAGGACCTAATGAAAGAAAAAGGTAAGATTCCAAGTAGTGGTAGTGGGTTTCTCTTGTTTAGAGGATTTCTAACTGGGGGAAAAAGTGGTTATACTAAATATTGAGTATTGTAGAGTGATTAACAAAACTGTCAGCTTGGGGCCATTTGTAGTCTGCTGTTGATGTTAACTTCAAGCATTTGTGGTTGCGGTTGTGCATTGGCTCAAATTCCATTCTGTATATAGGTGCAGTGATTTTCTCCTTCAAGACTGGAAACTCTTAGTGATGTAAACGAACTTGAGAGCATTCTCTGAACTCTTTTCCTGAAGGGTTTTTTGTGTATTCGGGTTTAGGAGCGCTTATCGTGCACATTGATTTTATGTCCTAAAAAAATTATTCTGGCCTCTGGTGGATTTTTTTAAATGCCAGTTATGAAAGAAATAGGGGACATCCATTTTTGTTGAAAGTTTCTTCACTTTCCTATTAAGGTGCAAAAAAATCTCAAGGACAAGATTTGAGGCTGTTCTAACGAATAATAGGTTCATAGATTTAAAATTTTGTAGGTACTTTTTAAATTTAAGGAAGCCCCCAAGGCTTCTGGTGTGCAAGCATGAGGAATGTCTTTCGTGTCATTTGGAAATTGTTTGTAGAATTAAATTGCATTCTCTTTTTTAGGTATGCCAGTGAATGTTGTCACATCCGATCTTCACATTATACCTTTACCTGGACGCGTCAGTTTTGTTGGGGTACAGGTCTACAGAGCAAAGCAGCTTCTTAAGCTTGTCTTTAAAAAAAATTCCTGATCAAAGGGCAGACCCTTGACTGCATGGTTGATCTTGTTGGAATTTACCATGCTTTGACTAAAAAGTGTGGCTGCCTTTTATGTTTTAAACCGTGTTACCCTTCAAGGACTGTGAAGTCCTCTACTGGTATTACTGTGAATCTTTCTAGAGAAGCTTGTTTGGTCTCAATTTTGAGTTTTATTTTAGGTAATCCTAGATGGTGCCATCGTGGTCGGGTATGCAGTTGAGAACAGGCTTGTTTGTCAAGACTAAACTTGCTTGGTACAATTGTGTTGAATGGTTGTAGGTGTATCACATTAACTCAAAAATTTGTCCATTGGGAAAAATATTCAAAAGGCAATGCATAAAAATTAAGTGGGTCGCGAGGTCGTAATTCTTCTGGTAAACATGGTGTTGAGACTTTAAGCAAAAACAGCTTAAGAGGAATTTAAGACGGCAGCTTGCTTCTTGTAGACCTGTACCAGAATTGTAGTGTTGGGCAGAGCCTCTGGACTAGCAAGCCGAGCTCACTGTAACTGCCTGGTTGTGTGTCTGCTCTAAACTCCCATTGTTTTCTCGGCTTCTCTCCCTTGGTGTGTGTCTTCTGGAATCTGATTTGTAGTGGGTGAGGTAACGTACGTGGAACACTTAATGGACGCAGAAGGCAAATCAAGGGTAAGTGCAAGAGACGAAACTCCATTTGTCCGCTTGAGTTTTCTTACTTCATCTTTCAATGTGGGACATTCAGACTTGGGTTGGAGAGTTGAAATTGTCATCGTGGGTGAATTTTGGCTGAGTGCGGATGCTGACTGTGGTCCAGCGTGGAGCCACAGGGGGTGGTTCTCAGCTCCCTTGTAATTCTGGCTCTTGTGCTTTTAGTCCCCCTCTAGGCAGTATTTCTGAACATTATAGTTTCTTTGAGGACTAGAAGTAGTGAGTGGTGTTCAATATGTAAAGATGATGGTTTAGTAAGTGACTTGCGTTAAAGTGGAGGTAACAAAAGGAAAATATTGGTTTTTGCTTCTCAAAATTGGTAATGTTTGTGTTCATGAAGTTGAAGTGCTGTAATTTAAAATTGTAAATGAACACCACAAGTATAATGTTATTTGAATTTATAGCATTGAAGCTTTTTGCAGAAAAGCAATGTATGGCTACTTTAGTTCCATTTCTGTTGTCTAATTGTCTGTTTTATGGTCCCCCTGCATGTGCTGATGCTCCACATGATGCCCAGGGTTGTGCGTAAGTATTCTGTATTTGTATTAAAGAAGAAATGAATGTCAAAAGTAATGAAGAATTTAAATAGTATATAACGGCGTTAGAAATGATTTTAGGAATGTATTTATGACCCCACAGGGTGGTTGAGTTTAGAACTGAAGAATTAATGAAGAAGGCTGTAGAAAAAGTCAATCGACACAACATGAATGGACGCCCGTTGAAAGTAAAGGAGGTCGGTTTGGAATTGTAATTGACTTTTTAATTGTATGATTATCTAAATGTCTCTTTGGTAATGTGTAACTGTTATGGCTGATTGTAGGATCCAGACGGAGTGATTGCACAGCGTGAAGCCCACAGGGCTCAAGGTGGTGGTGGAGGACCTCCTGGAGGGATGGGTGGAGGGATGGGTGGAGGGATGGGTGGAGGAATGGGTGGAGGAATGGGTATGGGACCTGGACCTGGTGGCCCCCCCTTGGTAAACATTCCACCAAGCCTCCTGAACAATCCAAACATACCTAGTGAAATCATTCATGGCCTTCAAGCTGGCAAGATTGGAAGCACAGTTTTTGTGGCAAATGTAAGTTGTCATTGTGCTGTTAAGTGATTTTAAATATTGAGTCTTGTTTTGGCAATCCAGTTTCCTTATTACATTATTGCTAAAAGTTTGTGGTCACCTGAGCATTACAAATGCATGCGATTTTAAGCATCTTATTGCAGATTTTTTCCTATTGATAAAGCACCACTCTTCTAGTAAGATGCGAGATCTGGCATTCAATTCCATCCGTATTAGTGTCGTAATGTCAGGTAAGAAGATCTGGGTTGCAGTCTGCATGCTGGTTTATCCCAAAGATGTTCTGGGGCATTAAGGTCAGGGCTTTGTGCAGGGAACCCCCCCCCCCACACACACACACTCTAATAGCCCAGAAGCTTTGTGCTTATTGTCATTGTGGAACAGTGTCATGCTGGAACAGTGTTTGGGTCTCTTATTTCCAGTGAAGTAATAATGCAATGCTACAATATACAAAAGCATTTAGACAACTGTGCCTTCATGTTTGGAGAGGAATCGCATATGGATCTGTTGGTCAGGTGACCACAAACTTTTGGTAATTTAGTTTAATTCTGTAGATCATGCAGAAGGAATTATAATAGTTGGTGTATTAAATGAAGTTTTTCCCCTTCAGCTTGATTATAAGGTGGGTTGGAAAAAGCTGAAAGAGGTGTTCAGCATGGCCGGGGTGGTAATTCGTACCGACATCTTGGAGGACAAAGATGGCAAGAGCAGGGGCATGGGGACCGTCACCTTTGAGATGCCCATTGAAGCTGTTCAAGCAGTCTGTATCCTTTTATAATAAATAATGAGCAAACTGAAGCTTTTTTTTTTTCTTTTAGCCTGTTAAAATTGTGCATTTTTAAAAATTCCCCTGTTGTCCTTAACTTGCTGTAGCCATGTTTAATGGCCAACTCCTGTTCAATCGAACTATGCATGTTAAACTGGTAAGTGATCAGCTGTACTAAAGAATGTATTGAAGCTTTTTATCCATTAAAAAAAGGTACTAACAGATTTTATTGCAGGATGAGAAATCAATGCCAAAAGGTGACTTTGCACCCCCTGAGAGACCACCTGCCCTGCCACGTAAGTAATGCATTTAAGATGCAATTCCTCTGATGAATATTACTTTATACATAATCAATTTGCACTGAATTGTGCTCCTCATTTCTGCTGTGTAGGTGGACTAAGTGGTATAGGTTTGGGTCTGGGGCCTGGTGGTCAACCTATTGATGCTACACAGCTGAATCGTGGTGGAGGCATGAGCAATATGGGTCCTGGAGGTAAAGGAACTTTTACATTTACAGTTTTTCCTCCGCTCAGCTCATTTGGCATGTTTTTATGTATTCCCACCAACGCTCCATTGTTCATTCGATCATTTTTTCCTGTAGGAATGGATGGCATGGGATTTGGTGGCATGGGTAGAACGGGAGGTATGTTCACTCGGGAAACCAGACATCATTCCATTGTCATGTCCTGTCTGTTTTCTTTATCATTTATGTTCATGAAAATGTGCAGTTGTGTTACTCAATATTAATAGTTGTCTGCAATTCACCGAGATGTTCCACAGCAATTACATAGTTCACTTTTGTAAATGCAAATAAATGTAAAATTGTCTTTAAGGGATGGATAATTTTGGAGGCGGGGGAAACATGGATCGATTTGGGCCATCTGGAATGGGAAGGATGAATGGTAAGTGCTGTGTAGAATTATTGATATGTTGCACTTTTTTGAAGTATATTGTGATGCATTGCATCGTGAGGCAGACCTATTAAGCTGCAGCGTTTTGTAGTATGGCTTGTTAATACACTTGTACCACTCCTGGTAAATGAACTGTTCTTCTGCAGACATGGATCGTGGCATTGGGTCTGCCTTTGACAGAGAATTTGGTGGCCGCAATGAGTTGAGCATGTCCCGCAATAACTTTGGAGACTCCTTTGACCGAGGAATGGGTCAGTCAACAAAGATTTTGTAATCCCGTATTGGTAGCTATGTTGTCTGAAAATACAAACTGACCCCTTTTTCATAGGTAACTCAATGGGGGCAGACCGCATGAACTCTGGTATGGACAGACTGGGTTCCAACATGGATCGCATGGGCAGCTTGGACAGGATGGGGATGGATCGCATGGACCGCGTCTCTGACATGGACAGGATGGGTTCTGGCTTTGATCGCATGGGTTCAAGTCTGGATCGAATGGGCCCCAGCATGGACAGGATTGGATCCGGCCTAGACCGCATGAGCTCTGGCATCGACCAACTGGGTCCATCCAGTTTTGACCGCCTTGGTCCCTCTAACCTGGACCGTATGAGTACAGGCATGGACTTCTCCTCACCAATGGGCATGGACAGAATGAATGCTAATATTGACCGTATGGGGTCCAACTTTGACCGCATGGGTTCCAGTGGTTTGGATCGTTTTCCAGCCCCAGGGATGGACCGCATGGGTTCCAGCATGGAGCGCATGGGTTCTGCTGGCGTGGGAGGACAGTTTGATCGCAGAGCTGATCTGGACCGTGGTAACTTTAACAGTTTCAGTTCATCTGGGCAGGGAGGTGCTGGAGCCAATGCCAGAAAGGGCTGCCAGATCTTTGTCAGAAATGTAAGTACTTGGATAAGTATTGACATCAAAAAATGTGCCATTGTCTCAATTCTAATGCATTTTTTTTCTTCTGCAGTTACCATTTGATTTTACTTGGAAGATGTTGAAAGATGCTTTCAATTCATGTGGTGAGAAATGTAATCATTTACAGTTTAGTAAACTTTTTCTGCCTCAAGTCTTCAGTTGCTCTGATCCCAACTAACTATTGGTTTATAATCCTACTACAGGGCGGGTAGAACCGAGTAGCATGAATTAATTTAGATTTCAGAATGTGCTACGTTATGTTTGAACTATTTGTTGGGGGGGGGGGTGAGATTTAAATATTCTGATGTTTTAATCTGTTCTATAGGTATGGTACAGTATGCTGATATTAAGATGGAGAATGGAAAGTCCAAGGGATGTGGTGTGGTTCGCTTCGACAGTCCTGAAACGGCAGACCGCGCTTGCCGCACCATGAACGGCTACCGACTGAACGGCCGAGAGATCGATGTGCGGATTGACAGGAATGCGTAAACCACCTCTAGCGATTCTGTTCCTCGAACATGCAGAGCTTTCCATGTTTTGTTTATTACATTTCTGCTAGTGCAAAACTGGTGCAGGTTTTAGTTTTGCTTACGTTTTTAGATAACTTTTTTTATTTCTTTCCCCTCACTTTTTATTCCTATGCTACTTAAATGGTCTTCAGAAAAGGCTCAAAAAATAAATCTCCGATGCTGAGTTAAATATTGTTTGGTGGTTTTTATTTAATGACCTCAGATTAATGTGGCTGTTAAATCTTATTGATGACCTTCCACTGGTTTTACATCACATGGGCTTGACTGGAAATAATTTTTTTTAAATGTATAAATTGCCAAAAACCCGGGATCGGTTGCATCATAATTTTCTTACAATACACAAGTTCATATTTAGGCAATAATAGACTACTGGGGATACTAGAAGATGGTGTGAAATTTAACTTGGGCTGAATTCTGTTCTGCCCTTCTTATTGTACTCTGACCTTATTTTGTCCAAATGACTGTTCTCAGTCACTCCTCTTCCATGTTTACACACTCTTTACCTTTTATTTAGCTTACTTGTGTTTCTATTTTTGCATCAGTTAATTCATGAAGAAAAGTTCCTGGAAAGGGATATTTGCAGTGTTTAGCTGCCTGCATTTCTCTCCCTCATCATTTATCTGTTAAGTCTGATCTTCCTCTCTAGTAATAGCAAAAAGAGACATCGGGGGATCTGGTTCAAGACCAGATCAAAGACATCCTGTCAGAATTTTTCCAAATTAGGGCATGTCCAATGCATATGAATAAGACGCCGCTCTGCTTCAACAGTTCTCACAAGGACCTACAACTGGGTAGAAACAAGACATCCTAACTCCAGCAAAACTTTGTGTTAGGCACGCAAGGACGTTGAATTGAAAAGTTTGAGAGTTTCATGTGTCAGATTATTTTTGCCTAAAGTGGTGTGACGCAATCTCATCAACCCACTAAAAATAATGGATATCGGTTCCGTATGCAGCTGAACTAAGGAAGTGATCTTTAAAGTTTACACCAAAAGCACCTAAGGGGAAAATCGGTATTGGATAGCTAATAGTGTCCTACTTGCAAATATCTAAAAAAAAAGTGAGATGTGAATAGGTTAAAACTTTCAGACAGCGGTTTAAATGATGCAAACTTATGTAAAGCTTGAGGCCCTTCCTGTACCACTCCTGAAATACTACAGCATGCTAGGAGGGTTGAAATAGATGGTTAGACTTTTGTGCAAACTTTTATACTGAAAAATGGCTGAATTCACTAATCAATTATTGGCTTTGGAATAAAAAAAAAGACTATGTTCTATATCCTTGCAAAGGCTAAATGATTGAGATTGCTGAGTCAATCCGAACTCAAGACCTATAGTAAACTGAACATAGTAATTAAACTAGGTTTTTTCCCCCCTAATACCTTAAATAGATACTTCCCTCCACACGGTCAAAAACCACTTCGGCATCCAAGGAAAGAATACACTCAGGGGTTCCTCTGACAGTCTATCCCTATCCATTAGGCACCGAATATTGAAATAAGTTTGAATAAAACCAGTCTGGTCCTCAAGTAGAATTGAAGGTAGAACATTCTGTAACTTTGAGAAAGCGACTTGGACTGTTACAGGACTGAAAGCAGTTTATTTGTCAGACAGTTAAACTGAAACAGGGTTGGTGTCCCTGTGAAATCTCTCAAAATACAAAAAAATCTATTGAATTTATCAGTTCTATGCGGAGTGGATTGCACTTAATACTGATTAACAGCAGATTATGATTCCAATAAAAACAGTGTGATCACAATAAAGACGTGGTTAGTGTTTGGTACAATTCATGCAGCTTTTAAAAATCCTTGAAATTTCCTGCAGCTGAGTCAGTTAAAAAATCTCGGATATGGACCCGGACTGATACTTGGTTCGTTCTACAGTTTAACCGCACTAAAAAGCACAACAAGCAAAAGCTGAACAATATTACAGAACGTTTTCCTAATTAATCCAGACAGGAACAAATAGTCATTGAAAGACTTCTTGGCACATTATGGGATGTGTATCCCCTTGCTGGAGAGGAAACACTGTTTTCCCAGGTTTGGGTGAAAAGACCATAAATACAGTGTGTACAAACCACTGCATTTGAAAGAAAGACCTTTCAGCTCACACACTCCAGTGCAGCTCCAAGACCATGTGCTCTTCGAGACTCGGGAAAAGTGAGCAAAAAGCAGGAATGTACAGTTGGAGTTAGTTGTGTAGAACACTGTGCTTAAATATTTACATATTTTCAATTCAATGATAAGAAAAAAAAAAACAACAAACTGTACAGGGTTAAAAAAAAACCAAACATTTAGGTATACATGGGACCAAATAATTTCTTTCTTTTTTTTTTTTTTTTTTACAAAACAGATATTTTAGCCCAGCTACAATATTTCATCTAAAAACAAAAAACAAAACTAGAGTTACAGTTACAACCTGGTCAGATCCATTGGTTTAGTAAATTTGTATAGGAAAATTAACAATTTAACCAATAAAAGTATAACAGTCAACACACCATTAAATTCAGCACTAAAGAAGCTACTGATTTTTTTTGTTGTTGCAATATCTCAATAGCTCAAAATTGGCCATGATGGAAATGTGTCATGTAATGATGACATCATTTAATCATAAAATTATCTACTTATCTTACTTTTAAATCTACTTTGCCAGCAGAGCTGTTTGATAAGCTGATCTAGTGATGCTCGTATCTACAGATGAGCAGTTGGGGTAGGTGGCACCTTCTGTCCACTGGTATCCATGTCTGTGTGAGAGGGAATACTGCATTAGTATGTAGTGTTTAAGATTAAGGTTCATGCAGTCTTTTCTTTCATCTGCTTTTGTCCCGCTGTGTGGGTTCTACTGGCCCTCTTTGGGTGAGGAAGGAGTCTGAATATTTGTTGAAGTCTTCAGGGACCCCAGAGTTTTACTGAACCAGGAGTTTTTTGCAGCTTGGACTTCAGTCATCAGCACTCCTTTCTGGTGTTCCAGCTCCTGATAAGAGGGGAAAAACAAGTTAAAATTCAGGGGGGGGGGCTGTGATCATTATAATCAATTTGAAATCACAACCAAAGAGGAAAGCAGTGGCTTGATGTGATGCGACCGTGCATTTAATTATCCTAATTCATTTATGCAGTGTGTGTGTGTGTGTTTAAACCCTGACCTGAATCCGGCACTTGGCCTCCACCAGCTGCAGTTTGGTCTGGGCCAGTTCTAGTTCCAGCTCTCGCAGTTGAGTTTTTAGAGAATCTTTCTCCTCATCCAGGTCCGAGTCGCGGTTGTCCAGCATCACTGCAGGGAGATGCAGGGGCCCGTCCCTACTGAACACGTCCCGACATTGCTCACACGCCATTACTTTACTCTGACAGGGTATGAACATACACATACAGCAGTCAGACCTCCTGTCTTTTAATGTAAAGAAATCAACAGTGGCTGAATGTCCACAGCATGTGGAAGAACATCATCTTGCACTTATTCTATCCACAGTCTTAAACATTTATGGCAGGTTTAGCTTCATAACAGATCTTGACAGACCCAGGGCTATGAATTCTGGGAGAAAATTTTAGGGCGCTATTAGAAACTTAGTTCAAATCTTACTATTTTTGTAAAGAACAACATAACTGCTTATTTATAACAGCATTCAGTGAAAAGCATAAGGAATCTCTAAATATAATTGTGCGAATTATCTGTAACATGCGTCAGAGGGAAACAACTTGGGTCACTTAATTATTTGCAGGAAAGTTCAAACCGACACAAGAAAACTCAGGCAATGAAATGTATTGTATCCTGTCCAACTGGTCAGCCGGACACAATTACTGATTATAATTTGGGTGACGTTTTGAAATTGCATTAAAAATGTGACCCTCAAGCCTTTAATTTCATAAACCGTCCGAAGTGACAAAAATGACCTAACCATATATTTTACCTTTACAATATCCAGCTCCTCTTTGTTTGAAGCCTGCTGTTTCTCCAACCTACTGCTCAACTGAGAGCAAATCTGAAAGAGACCAGAAACAATCAATCGGCTTTCAGATCATATAAACCTTTAACCTTAAGTTATAATAAATAGCAGACATTCATGCTAAAATAGTTGATCCTAATGATGAGAATGATAAACGGCGTTAGTGAGGATTTAATGTAAGTGTGTACAGAAACGGGGTTAGTGAGGATTTAATGTAAG
>JAOTQW010000004.1:7848120-7869231 GCA_026260075.1 Sisor rabdophorus | reverse complement strand
CCACAGTCCAAAAACATGTGCATTAGGTTGATTGGTGACTTGCCCATAGGAGTGAGTGCGTGTGGTTGTGCGTGTGGCCCTGCGATGGACTGGCAACTTTAGCCCTATATGCGCTGGAACAGGCTCCAGCAGACCCCGTATCCGGGAATAAGCAGGTAAAGAAGATGAATAAATAAATAAATAAAAAGTTTTTAGTCATACAACATATGATGATGCAAGGATCAGGTGGCAACTAAACTTTGGCTGCCATCTGTTGGCATCTCTCAAAACTTTTTGATACTCTATTATTTAGTATTTATATATTATCACTTAGTGAGTGGATTTTATTCGGAGAATCTATTTCACACAGGAATTGTATGTGTTTGTAAATGTTAAAATAAACACTGACCTGAGTGATGTCCATTTCCTCTCCTAGGGACTGATTAATAATGTAGCCATCATGGCCTATAAGCTTTAAAACTAAGCCACTCTTTTCATTGTCAGTGGCATCCTCTTCACCTTGATCCATCTACAGTTACAATATTTGTAATTAGCCAAATCAATCTCTGTATGTTTTATATGCCACTTATTTGATGTAATGCTTTTCTTTAATGATTATAAAAATTTAGTCATCCACCTGCTTATTTGCTTTTTGGGAAATATGAGGTTCGCTTTCTGCTGTTACAGCTGTCTTTTCACTTTTATTGGCTTCTGCTGGCTTATCTGGAACAGCACTTACGTCAACCTAAAGAATAAACAAAGCAATTTTGTGCATGTAGTTTTTATACATTTGTTATAAAGCCCTATATATATAAATATAAATATAAATTTAGCACTCTTTAAACTGAGCTGAGGTATATTTTATTCTAAGAGCATAAATCGTCTCACCGGTGACAGGACATGCTCGATGGTTAAAGAGAGGTCAGTGACGCACTTGGGTGCAGCTTTCCCAGGCAGATGCAGCTCCAAAGGGCGTCCCAGCAAATCACACAGCAGGATTCGACAAATGTCCACCCAGTCAACACATTCTCTCTAACATAAACACACAGAAAGGAAAAGATCTATAAAATAATCCAATCTTAGAAATTACCTTATTAGCATATGACTGCATAGACATACTTTTCTGCATTTTTCCAACAGTGGCAGCTTGGTAATGCAAGGGATTGAACCCAACCACTGAACTACTATTTCCATAATATTCGGAGATAGAATAACTTTTACCTTAAGCTTGCCAAGCAGATTAATTTCATTTGCTGCGACTTTGATAGTCCTATTCGTCTGCATCATCTCCTCTACAATAGGCTGGCAAAAACTGGAGATGAATATACAAAAGTGTATGAAACAGTTTCTATTTTTAATAGAGTAAATAATACAGTTTTAAATGTCATTTTGTACATCATCTCCTGTAACAGCAGTTTTAATAATAATAAAGAATTGGTAATATTTGATAACTTCATTCTTACAAAGCTCTGATAGTGGAGACTTCCAAATATGTAAATAGCTTTTCATCTATTAAACCATTGAACAACATGTTTAATTGAGTTTTAGTCCCTGTGAATGCACTGTTATAAAAAAAAATTATAACCTGCAGTGTAAAGACCTGCTGTTACAGCGAGATTTTGAACATTTATGTTTGATGTCTAATCTCTTTAATCCATCATGATGTAGGACTGTTGGACGAGAGAAATTACCTTGTAATGTAGTTTGAGAGAAAGCTGAGTTTCTGTACAATATTCCTGGCATCCTCCTCTAGCTTCTCAAAAGACACATCTTTAAAGGTATTTAATTCTGGGCTTGTTAGAGGATATGGCTCTTCAGCATCATACTGATCTGGCACCATAAGTAGCAGCAGATCCACCATCCAGCGAGTCTGCAGAACATGCATGGAGCTGACCTGTTCATCAAAGAGATATTTAGCCATAAGCTTGATGGGCTTGAAGCTTAGCTAAAAGCCTGTATAATGACTGGTAAAACTCTACACCTCCTCAGAAAGTGTCAGGTTTGTATACTCATAGACTTTGCTTTGGGAGGAGACAAACCCCTGCAGCATGTCCAAAACATCATTGAATTCAATCCTGTAATAAAGGCAGGGTTAATTTGAGATTAGCTACGCAAGGTCTGCAGAACTTGTCCTCAAGCTATTGAAACTTACTTTGCATGAGGCATGTTCTTGATCTTCTCACTTTCTGTCTGGTTGTTGGTTACGTTTCCTAGGGCTTCCTCACACAAATTTATCCAGCTTTCTAGTCTCTTCTCTAGCTTTGACCATTCAGAGTATTGTACCGTGTCTAACTGTCCAATAAGGGATTGCAGTCTGTTAGCCCAGGAATCAATTACTCCAGCCAATGTGATCAGCTGCTGATGAATTCCTAAAATGTCAGAAATCCTGGGTATTACAGCTGATGCTATCTTTATCTAGTTAAAATAAAATGAAAATGTTCATATTGTTAAACACATTTGTTGCTCAGCAGCACGGTGGCAGGTGGTTAGCATGTTTGCTTTATAGCAAGAATGTCATAAGTTCGATTCCCAGGTCCTTTCTGTGCGGAGTTTGCATGTTCTCCACGAGTTTCCAAAACATGTGAACACACACGCATGCAAACTTGCCAGGGAATCGTACCTAACCACTACGCCTCCTTGCAGAAATTTTCATTATGAATGTTTGTTATACCATGTTAATTCTGTATTATTTTTGGTTTATTGTAGCACAAAATCTAGTAAACATTTGTCAAAACCGCTCACCACTTTCTCCATTGATACGGACACCCAGCTGTTTGTGGAGCTCAGTGACAGTATGGTATAGTTCTCTCATGGCTGCCTGGCCCTTGGGAATCTCTTTATTCAAAGCAAGGTGTCTCTGAAACAGCTGTACACACACCTTCTCCCATGAATCCTGCAGATGTTCTAGTTTGTGAAGAGTCTCTTGAGCAGAGAGGTGGTCTACACCGCTATACCGCTCACACTGCAAGCTCAACACCTACAAAACATACACTGCACTGTGTTAAAAACTACTTAACCTGTGACTTTTTCTATGACTAAGAATAAATCGACATAATTGAGATGTCTAACCGTTGACCATTGCTTCAAGTCATCACATAACTTCTCAACAAAAGTTTTTTCCAATATTATATCAGTGCCCCTAAAATATAGTTGTGAATTGATGAGAAATAAATGAAATCAAGTGTAACGAAACTGAATAAATACAAAGTATATTTTTTTTTACCTGATGTTTTCTTCACAAACCTGCTGCCATCTGACAAGGCCACGCTGAATCGACCGGATACTCTCACACTGTTTATGATCAAGCTTTCTGAGGTTCTCCATGAAACTGGATAGCTGCTCTTTCCACTGGTCTGTTAGCTGATGGATGCGTTTCAGGTCCTCAGAGTCCTGTTTTTGTCATAATATTGTAATACTTTGTCAGTCTGTCAATACTTAGTATTCAATAGTTTGTTGTCTTATGCAAAACAGTGTTTTTACCTTTGCTGTCAATAGATTAGTGAAATGCTCTGCGGTTTTGCTCCATGCCTGCTCAGCTACATGGAGTCTATTGAGCAACTGCATGTTCCTTAATTTAATAACCTGAAAAAAGTCAGACATTTAAACCCAATGTAGAGAAATATCAAGAGATTTCATATTACATCTTGGAAATTTTGCAGACACTGTATTGAAAGAGTGGGGTGGCACAGAACAGTCGCCTCACAGCAAGGTCATGGGTTCGATTTCCAGGCAAGGGGTCTTTCTGTGCGGGGTTTACTCCAGGTAGAGAGAGTGTGTGTTGCTTATCTATGTGTGGCCATGCGATAGGTCTATCCTGGCTTTTTAGCATATGTGCGCTGGAATAGGGCACAGCAGACCCCCTAAATCTGAGATAGGGAATACGCGGGTATAGAAGGTGAATGAATGAATAGATAAAAGAATATTTAGAATCCACCGATATAATTTTTAATGTTTGTGATAATTCCACCACTGCTCCTGGTCAGACTTGACTTGATTTTATCTGCTGTATGACTTTTATATAATGTCTGAAAAAGTACTCAACAAATCTAGCCATTTTTATCTGGTCATGAAGCCCACAGACACTGAAAAGCAAAATGGGTTAATGATTATTCGACCTTGAGAGCGATGCTGTAGGTGACCTTGCTCCATAAGTCCTTTTCCTCAGTCAGTACGGTGACTTGCCTTTCCAGCCTTTGCCTCTGCAGCTCATACAGACTGTGGTACTCTTCAACAATTCTTCAACAACAAGAAAAGCTTGCATATCATCTAAAATCCATACCATCCAATCCATGTATCATAGGTAAAGGGTCAATTTAGGATTTTTTGACTAATACTGCAGGTACACTGACAAATAGTGTTTCCAAGAGGCAGAAAATGATTTAGTGAATTTCCAGGAAACATTCTTGGAATTGGAATTTTATAAAAACTTATTTATGCACATTCTTTAAAACACATTTTATTTATCATATACTGACACGCAACAAACTAATCCACATTTGAAAATGAAATTATGGGAAGTAAAGGAATGGACAGTGGTTGTAAAGGTACAGAATGTGATTAAGGGAATATAAGGGTAGAAAATTTGCATTAAATCTGATTCTTTTTAGAGGATTATGGAGAAGTTATTTTGAAAATACACCCAAGGTCCATGTTATAGGCTAACCTGCAATTTTGCAAATTCACAATTTATTTCCATTACCTCTGGTTAATATCCTGTTAATTGCAACAAGTGTACTTACTCCAAGTCAAGCTGTGATTGCTTTAAGGCTTTAGCCAGCTCCTCCTGGGCTTTTTCAGCCTGCTTGGTCACATGCTCATCATGCTCCTTTAGCTGATTTAGCTCTCTGGATTGTCATTGTAAGATGAAAGTATATTAACATCAAAGCCTAAACAGAAAAATCTATTGCACCTCTCACACTAAGGAGATCTTTTACATATTAAACCAATTATACAGACGATTTAACATTTATTCAACAATCTAATGCATTTCTAAAATGTTTAGTTCTACTAAGCGGTGTAACCGGGACTTTACTCATTAATTTTTGCAACAGAGTGTTTAAAACAGATGATTTCTTCAGTCAGTCGGCGGTCCAGAGCTTTTTGTGCCAGAGTTTCAGTATGGAGACTTATGAGCTGACGGGGGATTTGGTCCAGTAAAGTCACATACCTCTGCCTAATGGAATACAGGGCAGCATAATTCATAAAGAGTGATGTCTTTATTTTAAATGTTCTTTTTATTAATGTTTAAAAGAGCACACACACACCTAAGTTTAGCTAGCAGCTGGCCCCTTTCCAGACACTCCACGCTCACCTGCCGAATTAACTCATGAAACACAATGTTGTAGATATTCTGCTCCACCTGCACCAACTCCAGCAGACCCTGTATCTGAAACCCCCCCCAAAAAACCAAAGCATCTTAGCCGTAACACCAAATTGCTGTATAATAAAGTTACATGCAAGTTGCTCTTTATGAGGAGGTCTGGTCAAATTACAGAAATGTATTGTTTATTCCATTCATCTTTTATACCCACTTCTTCCCCAACTATGGGTCACCGGGGGCTTCTAATTAAGTATTTGCACCTTATAACGTAAAGAAATCTGTACCTGTGAGAGACCTTTGTCAGGCTCAAACACTTGATTGGCACCTGCCTTTTCCAGCATATCATCCATCGCTCTCATCAGCTGCACTGCCTCCAGACGCCCACTCGGCCTCCTAGTAGGTACGTGGACTGTTTTAAGCAGGATTATTCATACTATAATAATCACACATACACTACTGCATAGAGACAAAATAACTGAACATCACCTCCTTTACAGATCAAGTCTCACTCTATCTGCTATTAAAACCTTCACACTTTTGGAAATGCTTTCCATCAGATTGTGGGGTGTTACTGTGGATTTGCTTCTTCATCTATTTATCTTCTATACCCGCTTATTCCAGAACTCTGAGTCACGGGAGTCTGCTGGAGCCTATCCCAGCGCACATGGGGCGAAGGGCAATTTTTTGTTATAAAGAGCAGTAACCATGGTGTAGTGGTTAGCACATTCGCCTCACAACAAGAAGGTCCTGGGTTCAAATCCCAGGCACAGGGTCTTTCTGTGCCGGGTTTGCATGTTCTCTCCGCGCTTGCATGGGTTTTCTCCGAGTACATGTGCAGATAGGTTAATTAGTGATTCCAAATTGCCCATAGAAGTGAGTGTGAGTGCGTGTGGGCCAATGGACTGGTGATCTGTCCAGGGTGTACCTCCTGCCTTTCGCCCCTTCATGCACCGAGATAGCCTCCAGCATACCCCTGTGACCCCAGGTTCGGGAATAAGCGGGTATAGAAGATGAATGAATTAACTAGAAAAAAGATTTCATATATATATATATAAATTTTATATTTATAGTGATATACAATAATCAGTCATTAATTTACAGGTTTTTCTTACTCACATTGATGGAAAGAGCTTGAGTTTTCTTTTCTCGTCCTCCAATAGAACTGTAAATTTGCTAAAATGAAATAATATCAGGCTGATGAAAGCATAACATGCCATATGCACCAATATTTGAACACAGCAGACACCTTCAGTAGTATAGCTTTGTTTGGATGTGCCAGTAATACTTACTCGTCAAAACACTGCAATGCTTTTACTCCTTTATTAGACATAATGTGATATTCCTCTGGGATTAACGTCTCTGTATGATTCAAACCCTGTGATTTAAATCACACTCTAAGTCTACATACAGAAGAAAATCGTACAAGATAAAGAATCATTTTTGGTGTCCGACTTGCCTTTTGACTACCTTCCAAAAAGAGGGTGGCCCTATCAGGCACGGGTGGGAGAGAGATTCGCCCCCTCTGAGCTGCTAAAGCATCACACAGAAATGATATATCCCTGTGTAAAGACAACATAACAGGTTGCACAATATGCAAAAATCTAAGATTTCTGTACTGCACATTATTTTACTTATTATATAATATTCAACCTGCCAGCTCCGGTCACAGATGTTGGCTGTTCAAGGAAGTAGTGGTATTTTTCACGACCAGTGCTGTGGTGCCATACTGGATCCGGGGAACGTATTGCACAAACCTGCACCAGAATTAGGGAATCTTAACTAATTCATTTGAAATGGTATAACTAAGTGTACATATCACATGTATAGGGTGTGCTAGAGCAAGCATGAAGGATAATTCAGACAATTATATAATTTTGACAAACCTTTGGGTGGGTTTTTTTAGGCTGGAGTCTGTCTTGTGGGCATACAGTGGAAGTGAGACTGGCTAGAAGCTCATCCGGTACGAAGTCATTTGGCCCATTTTGCAGCGTGAGCACTGGCATTTGGATTCCTTTGTTTACTGATGATCTGTGGTTTACTTCAGGAAGCTTGACCACTACATATATACAGTTTTTATAAAAAAAATATGTTATATAGGGAAGTATCTAATTTATTCATTTATCTTCTATACCCACTTAATTCCTAACTCGGGGGTCACGAGGGTCTGCTAGAAGGCCCTGGGTTTAAATCCCAGGCAAGGGATCTTTGTGTGGTGTTTGCATTTTCTCTCTGTGCTTGCATGGGTTTACTCTGGGTACTCTGGTTTCCTCCCACAGTCCAAAAACATGTATATTAGGTTGATTGGTTATTCTAAATTCCCCATAGGAGTAAGTGAGTGTCTGTGTGGCCTTCTGATGGACTGGTAACCAGGATATACCCTTCCTGCCTTTTGCCCTTAGAGCTGGGATAGAATCCAGCAGTCACATGTAAACCTGAATTGGGAAATAACCAGGCTAGAAAATGAAAGTATGATGAATATTTTTAGAGTTCAAGATTACAGATCTAACAATGTAATTATATTATTGTTGAACATTTAGAAATTGAGTTAGCCATCAATCAGACAGACAATTACTGACTATAGTCATCAGCTGCTTCGAACTGTTTTGTTGAACAATTTCCATATGCAAATGAATCATAAAAACCTCCACTGACCAGATGTTCCAGTGGCAATAATTTGAGCGTTTCTGGCACAGCAGCAGTTTTAAGCCTGTAAAACAGATTAGATTCTAATACTGTTGACTGGAATGTTTTGGGTTAGAAAACCTCTACTTAACCCAGAAACAAAAGCAAGGAGAGAGAAAAACTAAAAAGAGTGTCATTGCTTTGTGGTCAGCATTAGTGTAGAGTTGCTAAGTGACCATGTATGGTTCAGTTACTGAATGCACACAAAGCAGCAGCTTATATCTTACTATTAAAGGGTGACCTAAAAGGTCACCTTGCAGACATGATGCAGAAGAATGACCTAAAAAGAAAATAAAAAAAAACCAAGTGTTTTAATGGATTAATTAGATGTTTAAAGCTGATTACTTACAGTTGTTTTCCTCCACATGAGACAAAACAGAGGCGTTTATTCTCTTTGACCTCCGGCTCTCTGGTTTAGGTCCAGAAGCAGGAGCAGCGAGAGTAGGAGGAGACGGACCAGAGACATGTTTTACACACTCAGACATGTTGAGTAAAGTAATAGAATACAGACGTAGGGACCTGATGGAGAAATGAAAAACTGAAAGAAAACCTCCAGCATAGTTCTAAACTGCCTGAAACTTTAGTACACATTGCACAGCTAGCATAAACAATGATAAAGTTTGTTACCATGGGCGCACTGGGTCTCCATGCAACTTCACAAGCCTGTGGCCAAAAGCGCCAACCTTCCCACTAGGGAGTATTTTTAAAGTAGTATACAGTTAGGGGGCAAATTGTAATTATAAAATCAATAAAAGCCTGTAGGGAAGCCTTTTGCTCAAAATATTATGTGTTCTACCATAATACCACCAAAAAAAAAAAAACACCCATGGATACCTGAACAAAGCCCAAAACCCTCAACTGCCTAAAATGTAAATGTTGGAAACAGTATAACATATGAAAGTATATTTTATAATGCAGTAACACTTGTGATCAAAACTAATTGATTTAAATAAAAAAAAAAAAAATCTATCTAAAAAAATTTATATATTTTTTTGCAATGGTGCCATTTTAAATAATTAAATGATGTACAGAAGTGCATTTAAAAATATTAACAATTATTACAAGTGTATTTACTAATAATAATGCACTATGCTTTGTTCCAAGACTCCCGTTTATTAAACAAGACAAACAAAACATGCAACACTGTATATGCTACAGCACTCAATTGAGGTAAGCCTTGCATTGGCACCCTAACGTGTTAATATATACCTATAACCTATAATGACAGATGTACATTCATCAACCATTCAGATTCTTCAGAAAGTCAGAAAACAAGCTAAAACATACTTCAAAAACACCACATTTCTGCCTAAACTTTTCACTAGCTTTTCCACTTTTGGGATTTGCTTTATTAAGGTAATGTTGTACATTTCAGCACAAACATGATTTGACTGTAAAGCCAACCGATAATCTGCTCTTGTCTTACTTAGCCACCATCTTTCCTTATTAATATGAAATGACTTTACAGTCATAGCTTTTTATTATTCTTTCATAATCTTTACTAAAGCTGAAAAAAATTGTTCTTCAAAACTTAGGTGGATCCCCAAATAAGTGCATCTGCACAGCTATTCCTGAGTTCCGCTCAGGAATAAAATAACTTCTAACCGAGGACTTTGTGATAGAGATAAAGCTTCAAGGAGGAAGTAAATGCACGGATGTCTGTGATCATAAACGCCCCGGCAAGAAGTGATGAGGCTGGCAGGAAGGTGAGCTTGGACACCTCTCTATCAGAGAAACACTGATCGGTCTCACTCTTTTTCGGTGTAGTCGGATATTCTTCATGGGCTTGCTCCTCCTGGCCAAAACCAACCACCTGAGTAAAGTCAGAGGTGTAGTTGTATTAGCAAAAACACAGTAACTCTGTTTGGTGCATGTAACTAAAGTCATTCTGAAATGACAACATAAACACTGAATTAGCATTAGGAATGAGGTATTAACACTTACGTGTACACTCAGCTTCTTGCTGTCTGCACCTCTGTGCTCCATATACCAAGACACCAGATCTGCTTTAGACATCTGCTTCAGAGCCATTATCTGTCAGTGACAAACATCAATTGACCGAGTTTGGTAAACACACTTGGCAAGTTATAAAATAACCTCAACTGTATCAGAGGGTATATTTATTGCACCAAGAAATTTAAGATTTGTTCAGTTTTGTTCATGGAACAACAAAGCACCATGACATCATGTTTCCTCACCTCTTTGCCGAGTCGTTCAAACAAGTACTGCTGAGTGACCACCTCAAACCAGTTCCTGTCCACCTCCTCACCAAGGTGTGTATCCTCGCATTCCTTTAGCTTGATCAGCGCGGTTACCTGTGCCTGAAATGCCTCGTCTGACAGATTGGTCATCTTATCTTCAAAGTTCACCAAGAACTCCTCGATTTTATTCTCGACAAAGTCAGTGCTAATGGAGAGACACGGTCTTAGTAGGACATCACTCAAATATCACAGTCAACTTAAGTATCCATTATGTTGACAGAACAATTTAATAATAACCTTCAACTACGGTTCTTGAGTAACACCGATAACTCCAATGTTAACTTAAAATACAAGACTAATTCTACAACACAATTAAAAGCTCACCTGAATTTCGTTGCTTGAGTCTCAACCGTCACAGAGAAGCCGAGAATACCGGATGTGTTCCGGTAGGAAGGGTACACCTGATACCTACGAAATGAAGTAGACAGAACGTTCAATATCAAGGACTCTCTGCCTTTTACACCAGTAAACACAACAAATAGACAGTTTCTAACTGACCCTAATGTCTCTTTGGTCCGCAGAAAGTCAAAACAGGGCTCCTCCATGTGCATCTGTGTGTAGCACCAAAGGACAAAGCATAAACCATAAACACATGCACACATTATATACTAATGAAATCAACTCCCTTGCTACATATTTTAACAGTTTAACTCTTACCACAAGCAGCTCCATCAGCGCATGCTCTCTGAGGCTCTTTATCCCAGACTGGAAAATGAATATTAAGACCACAAGAACAAACTAATTAACAGAATATATTTATTCATTTTTTAAATCTTTGCAGCTTGTGGTTAATGATTTAATCAAATAAAGTTTTAAGTCTATAGTTTGGATGGCATTATTGATACAGTGGTATGCGTAATAGCTTTCATAGAATGACTCCAGTGGCCAAAACAAACTTTATGATTATTCTGGTGGTGCAGTGACAAAGTGGATCAGCCAAAATATTTTTTCTGCTTTCCTAGTTTATTTAGTATAAGATTCAGATAATGTATTAACATGTAGGGAATCTAGGTATTTAAGAGGGATAAACAAGTCAAAATGTTGCCTGTGACAGAACAAAACTTTCACAGACAGGAGGAGGACGAAACTCCAGAAAAAGTCAGCATTAAAAAGAAAGATTTTGTTCTGGGTGGCAAGATTGGAATTGTGGTATTGGAAATCATTACAGTTGACAAATAAGATAATGAAAAGGCAAACAGTGCAATGTTTGTTAAAAGAATAACAAAAATACCTGATAATAAACAGTGACCTCAGAGTTGGCGTCACCCTTGTTTAAGGACTGAACTTTGCACAGGTGATGCTTCTGTGGAAGATCCACCACACGGAACAGAACAGGAGTCTCAGCTGAAAGTGGCTGAAACTGAAGCCTCCTAAGTTAAGAAATCAAATAAGCCACTAAATGAATTAGTCTATTTAGGTTTATTTAGTTAATTTCAATTTATTAAAGTTTTCACTAAATAAAAGGCTGGTTAAGACGTGGGTTTAATTCACAGCAACATCCAACTGTTCCAACTGATGGGCTACTGAGCAATTGGTTAATTATGGAAGTGAAATATGGGTATTTGCCAAGTGTAGCAGAATGTCATTGAATTTCCAATGCATGATTATTTTAATACCTGTGTAACAAGTGTTTGATACATTTTATAATAGTTTGTAAAAAGGCAAATAAGCCTAAAGTTGTATTTATGAGAAACTCTTAAAGCACACTGAGGTATACAAGGAAAAACAAATGCACTTACTTAACAAAATACTTCAGAAACTCTTTTGACTCCTATGGGAAAGAAATAGCACAGAAATTAGGATTAGGAAGTAGCAGGAGCGTGACAATATTCAGCACAAACTATGAAAGATTTTTCGCTCAGCCTCTTCTCCTTCAATAGACCAAACATAGAAATGACTCACATTACTTGTAAAGTTGCCCTGCACAAGCCCTTCCACAAACATTTCCGCCTTAAACTTAGTGACAAACTGCATCAGATCTTCCACAGTGAGGTTCTTATTGATAACCTGATACTTCTGGATGACTGACCAGCGAGAAGCCTCCAGGATATGCAGGCGCACGTCTCTGTGACAAATAAGAGACTAGTTTGTTTGTTTTTTAATTAAACAAACAAAAACACCCAAACACACAACAATAAGGTAGTCAAGGGGCTCATTAAAAGAGCCTTAAAACAGGGAAAACCATGCCGATCCTTTTCATAAAGGAAATTATTCATAAATTGATAAATATTGACTCATAGTCTAATCAGTAATAAACATGGACTGACTTTCCAAGCCTGTCTGGCTTAATCAAGATGTTGAAGTATGTCTTTTTTAACTGCTCCACAAACATGCTGAACACATCTAAAGCGGCAGTAAAGCCTGCCAAGTAATCAACGATCAGGTTCAACAGCAGCTGCAAAAACAAAAATTAAAGAATGAAATATCAGACTAAAATGTGCAAAAAAATTGGTAAATGGTTAAATCCAAAGCAACAGCAGACTTACAGGAAGTTTGTGATTAAAACCTTTGAGCCGTATGACTAGGCCATGATCACCTGGAACCAGCTTGTACTCCAACTGGGCCACATCCGCATCATAGGCCGGCTCAGCCAGGTTATAGGCCAGAATGTTCACAAACAGGTCAAACAGAACCAAGCTTTGTAAGGGAACATGGAAAGAAATCAGGTGAAAATTTCAGTGACCATTATTGATAATCGGTGGGGGGTGGGGGGGCAGTTCATTCATTCATGTTCTATATCCGCGTACCACAAGCACATAGGGCGCAGGGCATGGGTACAATTTACAAGGTTGCCAATTAATCGCAGCACCACACAAAAGAACAACCACAACCACACACACACACACACTCCTGTGGCCGATTTAAAGTTACCAATCAACCTAATGCACGTGTTTTTGGACTGCGGGAGGAAACACCAGAGAACCTAGAGTAAATCCACGCAAGTGCGGGAAGAACATGCAAACTATGCACAGAAAGACCACCCTAATATAAACCAAGTGGGTGAAAAAAAACAACCCAAAAACCTTTTAAATAGCAAGTTTGTCAAACAGCTGTATATACACTAAACAAGAAGTTGACCAACACTCACTTTTCAGGAGACATTTGGATCAGAGGTGTAAGCAAGTGGAAGCGAATATATCCTGTAAAGAAATATTTCAAAAATACACAATCTTCTAATTTCCTTTCTTTCACCAACTCTTCTATCCCGTGCTCATTTTACAACTCTTTTAGCATACCTTTTGGTATATTAAACTTGGTGTCCTTTTTAAACCATAGTCGCCCATGGCTGTCGTCAACAATTTTGACTGGAAACTCTGTGTCAGGACAGTCTGACGTTTTCAGTGTAAAATCTGTGGCTACAGGTAGAATAATAAGCAGAAAATCAGAGAAAGTGAGTAGATTACAACTTCAGAAACAGAAACAGCAAGCACCGGAGCAGACCTATGAACTTGTTCTCAGCTGGAAGGTGAAGTGCAGCGTTCAGAGAGAAATCTGTGGCCCACAGCTTACTCCATTCCATAGAAATATCTGAAAAGATGAAGTATCGAAAAGAAGCTTTTAAAAATTGTTCTGAGCAAGATGTATAACTAGTTAAAAATTCTACACATTCTAAATGATAATTTTCTGAATAATAATATTGTACAAATAATGCTTCGAATCAAACCGAAATGTTATAAATGCAGGTGTGCGGTTGCCCTAGTGTTGTTTGGGTACAATATTTCTTTAATGTTGAATACCCGGACAGATAATAATAACACCAACTGTTCCTTTTGAAAAAGTACTTTTTTCTGAGACTAAAATGATCAATAGTGCGGGTCAAAATAACTTATTTATTTAATCTGTCAAAGAGCTTAAATGTGAAATTGGGCCATTATAGGCAGGGCTACTGCTTTTACCGTTTCCGTTTAAGCCAACATTTAAGTGCTAAACACTGTGCTGTCTGGCAAAGATACAACATTTATACTGTTGTATATCATATTTTACCGATCAGCCTAATCGCCCACCTTCTACACTGTACTGCGTGCCAAACCACTTCTCCTTCAGTGGGCACTGTCCCTCATGTTCTGGTGATAGCAGCAGCAGGTTTGCTCTTTCAGGAGTGAGCAGTGCCAAGGCAAAGGAAATCACCTTTTCACACACACACACACACACAAAGCTGCCTTTATCATATATGGCATTCTTAAAACAAACATGACTAATGGTTTAAAAAAAAAAACACCCAAAAATCCCTTTAGCTTACATCACTAAAAAACATTTGATTTTGACTGGTCAGAATTTAACAGCTATATTTAAGCTGCAATTGAGGCGAACATACCTCTGGGTTGTATTCAAACATGAGCTGGCCTCCACAAAGAAAGTCCTCTTTAGGGAAAAGCTGCATGTTTTCACAAATTTTCACAACAAAGTCGATCGGATCAGTCTGTCAAAAATGCAATCAAATGATAAGGGAAAAACACACCTAATCCGTATTTCCTATTTTAGAACCTATAAAACATACCTGCTCTTGATAACGAAACTCATTGGCCTCTATCTTCTGAATTTCTTCATAAATTCTGGAACAGAACACAAGTAAATGACAGAGTTATGTTTAAGCACCAATAAGGGTATGGGGTTGCTTTAAAAGAATATTGAATATTGAAAAAAAGACTTCTATTGCCTTTTTTTAGTCTATTAACAAAAACAAAACTACCTTTAGAATAATGAATTCTTACATGAATTCCACATGCCTGTTTGAAGATGAATCCAACAAACGATAAAAAAAATAAATTATCAAAAAATAATTGCCCTAGTAAAAGTATTCATGTTTAAAGTTACTTGAGGAAGTAATGAAAGTATCAAATGATAAAACTTGCCATCTTGTTAAACTCCAAATGATGAAGACTGTTACTAGCCACCTCTGTTCAGTAGCTGCATAATTCATAATCTTGTTATTTTAGCCCAATAAAATATATATATATATATATATTTTTTTTTTTTCAAAAAAACCTACTCTGCACCATGTATAAGTGTATAGAAGTAACATATGACACAATCTTTAAGTTTAAGTTTAGCTCTAACCCTAATCAAACACACCTGAACCAACCAATGAAGATCTTCCTAGGTATACTTGAAACTTACAGGTAGGTGTATTAAGGCACGCTGAGCTAAACTCCTGCCATCCAGAGACAAAGTTTGCCTACCCCTGCTGTCAAATTGAATGCCCTACCAAAATTATTAAAAATGTTGTGCTAACCACTTTTAAAAAGGGTTTTATCTTGATAATATTCATCATTTTGGACAGCACAGAATTAGTGTAAGGATTTTTTTTTCCAAAAAATTCATAGTGATATTAGGGCAGCTGCTTAATTATATAAACTGCTTTCTAATGGCTGTTTCTCACCTCTGCTGTGGTTTTAGTATCTGAAGCATCTTCATGTACTGGAACACCAAATGTACCACCTATAGTAATGGGAATTGTTTAAACAATGTGTTAATTACCTTAACCCCCCCGCCCCTCCTCTTAGTTGCACGATTAGCGGATGTTTTCTGACCTGGTAGAAATTCTGGTAGCCCTCATCTGTTAGCGTAATGGATATGTTAAAGATGGAGTACGTGGTGTTCTGATCAAAACCTGTCTCGCTGTTACCTCCAAACAAAGCCAAGGCCCAGCACCTACTCACACAGACACACACAGACACAAAGTCAACAAAAAAGACATTTCATTTACATATGTAACGGGGTATAGGTAGTGGTACAGAAGTTACTTTTTCCTTAGCACAGACAAAATACTGCCAGCACCTTCATGTCCAACCAGCCAGGATAAGTAGTGCAAAGGCTTTATCCTGCAGTGACACACAGACATTTAATTTGAAATTAGCCAAATGTCACAACTTTATATTTATATAATGTATGGTCAAAGTTTTAGGTTAATGCAGATGAAATATCTGGCATGCAAATGTTAATTTTGGTGATGTGTGTGCATGCTTTGGCTCAAGACAATCAAGGGAAACACGACAAGTCTTTACAGTCATCTCGAAACCAAACAATTTGTGTCAGCTCTGCTCTGGAGAAAAATATTCAAACACAGGGACTGTATTTAAAGAAACTTATGCTGGTTATTTAAAATATCGAATATCACAATTTTCTTACATTTCGCAGAGCCCTAATATCAACTATAATATAAATGCAATTACCCAGCATGTTAATTTATGTCATGTTTCCCCTCTAACCTGTAATGCAAGCCTTGAGGAGGTAAAGCCCAGCTGATTGTGAGAGCATGGATTTTTCTAACAGGAACCACTAAAAAAAAACAAAAAACAAAAAACCCCAATAGAATTTAGTGATATTGGTAGATCTATAAGCGATTTATTAGATTTATCAGAAACACTACTGTAAAATACTTCTAGTAAAATGAGAACACCAAATATTTAAACTTTAATAACCGGCAGCCCAGCCAAAAAGCAGTAACATTTTTATCTCATTGTCAAAACTAGAGTAGAGGCAATACCTCTATAAAGCTTGTTAAAATCTGGTGTAGCAAAGGGGTCCTTAAGAGTTGAAAAGTCAGGATGTGTCTGACCACTAAAAGGGAACAAAAATAAAAATTATTATAATTATAAGCAAACGTCAAAGAAATGCATAGTTTACCTCAATTAAAATCAACTGATATGTAGAACACTTACTTGTTTGGAATCTTGTCGAAGATTTCCCTCACCCACTGCTCTAAAGTATCCAGGGTGTCTTGCCAAGGAACAGAGTATTATATTGTTTGTTTTACAAAAATCCTTCTATTACAATAAAAAACTTTGGATTACAGCATTCACAAGGCATCTTAAATATTTTTTTTAAGAAAGACTAACTTGACTAAAATGTTTGTGGGGTCTGCTACCTCGGGACTGCACAGCAAGGGTCATATAATGAGCAGTGTAGTATCGTCTCCAGAACTCCTGCAGACGATCATAAGTATTTATCATCTTCTCCTTTGGGTCGTGCTTTAGAGTTTGGGCATTTCCTTTAAACAGGGACAGATTCCCCAAATCGAGGTTAATACAATGTGGAATACGATAAATGGAATATCAATTGCAGCAGAATTTTTAGAATAATTATGCTATGCAATATTTTATCTTTTTAAGAAAAAAAAAAAAAAAAAAACTCACCCCAGTAGAATTTGCTCATTGGATGCTTGGGCTTTGCTAGACTTCCAAAAAGCATTTCTTTGCGATGAGAGTCTGATGGCCTGGCCAGCTGGTATTCTGCACAATCAGAGAAAGCAAAACAAATTACATACATAGCAACATGCATACAAACTTGTAGAGCCATATAACTTGTGCTTCTGTTCCAGCACGAGTATGGTAATCAACATGCTGATGATATACTAACCACTGTCCACTGCCTCCACCTCCCTTTCAATAGCATCTTCTATCATCAGAGGACAGATAAAAAACTGTGCCCACCTGCAGACATATTTAGTAAGTTTAGTTCTATCAACAACTGCAATCTTACTTTAAATCAGGCCTCAAACTGTAGCAAAAGTAAGAGTAAAATGTTTTATCCAAACTGTGTTTTAGGTATTGAAACTTAATTCATCTAATTTGTCACAACTCTTTGTGCATGCACTTCTAAGATTCCAGTAAGGGAAAAAAATTGGAGGACACTGTGCTGAATAATTGTGCTTAGTTCAGTCAAATAATGAGGCAGACTGTTCAGTTGTATTTAGAATTGGACCATTATTTGGGTATTAATCCCATTTAATTGTACATTTATAAGAAACAAGTCTCAGAAATGCATCATCAGATAAACGCTATTTTGCAAACCAATACATAAAACCTGCCTATCCAGTGCGTCTTTGAAGTACTTCCTCTGAATATCAAACTGGAAAATGGTTCTCTCCAAGTCTGTCGAAGCATTGTCACTGCCGCCATGTTTCTTTAGAAATGCATCAAAGCCATTCTCAGCTGGATATTTTTCACTGCCCATAAACACCACTGGAGACAGAAAAAACAGAATGACACAATCATATGCTTAAAGACAACAGCTTATTATTAGACAATGCCTTCAGACGAGGCTAGCAAAGCAAAGAACTATAATATAAACTACAAGTGTGTGGGTATGTTTTTTTTAAAAAAAAAAAAAAAGAAAAAAAACCTTTTTTTCCCTAGAAAATTTAATTTTAAATCCATACTAGACAGGAGGTATTTTTTAACAAGAGACACAGCTTTTTAATAAGTAAGATTTTGTATTAAAAGTAATAGTACATTTTTTTAGACTTTTTAAAACCAAGAGCCAGGAAAAAGAAATGTAAACAAAACCTGGACCATGACAGTTATGGTAACAGATTGCATGACAGAATAAAAACAAACCAAACAACAAATGTCTTACTGTGCTCAAGAAAATGGGCAAGCCCAGGCAGATCCTCTGGATCACTGAAACTTCCCACACAGACACAAAGAGCAGCCGCTGACTGTGAAGAGGCACAGTGACCTTAATATAGGCTTTTACTTTTTTCTGTTATTGGTAATATAGTGTAAACATGGAGTATGATATCCTACAGTTATTATTTGTGTATTTTAAATTGGATATTTACAGCATTTATCCAAAGCTACTTATCCAAGCTACAACTGAGGTGCTGGAAATTGATTCCTGGTATTTCTGGTACATGTCCAACAACCACTAAGCCAGCTTTTCCCTTAGTTTATGCACTAAACTTCTTAGGTTATGTGGCTCTTGGTTGTTTTTTGTAATTTGTGTTGTCTTTATATGGTTGAAAAGAGAATAAAGCTTCTTGAACTTGAATAAAAATATAACAAGGGAAAGAACTTTTTTTCATCTGACTCAAATGACCTGTAATAAGCTTTCATCTCTGTGGTATGTATAGATTTAGACATCTACAGTAGGTATAAATGACCATATTATTCTAATGACTCCTTAATAATAGATATCAAATTAAAGCAACTGCAAGCAAATGAATCAGTAAGAATAATAATAAAGATGTAGGACCTGTTTCTCTGATGTGCCTCTTTTCGTCTTTTTCCTCACTTCATTATTAGACTCACTACTGTCCCGGTCGTCATCACTGTCTTGCTGAGACTTGTCATCTTCCTCATCATCATCATCCTCCTCCTCCTTCTCATGGTCGGAATCATGGATTTCATCTAACTGCTCTGAGTTACATTTGCAGGCTTCCTGACTTTGATCAGAGATGAGCAGTGCTCTCAGACCATTGCTCAACTCGATGTACCTAAACGATTTATAAGCAGGTTGACCACATCATAAAGAGAACCAAATGCATGGACAGGTATCAAGAAACAGTCCCCAGCTACGTGTCTGCATTTTACCTGTATATCTTAGGGTCACTTGGCGATTTAATTATTTGCAAGTCCTCAAGCTCTTTCGCAATTTTTTCAGCTGAAGCTTCAGAATTCAGAGCAGCCCTGGGATCCGTCGGAGTCTGCAACGAATCCCTGCTCTCAGGCCCAGGATCTTGGAGAGCTCCAGAGGAAAATTTGGACTTCTGAGGCATTGTTACCTACATCGCAGATCAATAAACAAAGACAGTGCACACAAAAAAATGATTAAAACATATGTAATCATGAAACACTCCACATTACTGCAGCAAGTCCAGTTGGGCAATGTAGGCGCATTAGTTGGTCATTTTTGTGGTATTGTCAAGCGGATATATTTTATGCGCTAATAACATAAAACAATTTACTATTCAATTAAATAATAAAGAAATACAAATTAATAGAACTAATACTAAACCTTTTTTTCTAATTAATTGTAAATGATCACCAAAAGAACTGAATGCAGGAAAAGAGATGTGTTAAGACCGTGTATCCCTCGGATAGAACCACACTGTCATTCTATACACGGCTGAACGTTAGCTTCCCGTTTTAGCTAAGCTTAAAGTAACACTTACGAGACTATTGGCTTAAAAAATGTGTCTATTGTAAGGCACGAAAACAACTTTAATATGCGTGTCAGCTACCGGTATGAAGCTAAGAGCTTTTTCCTTTCTGCTCTTAATACGTACAAACACTAACAAACCCTTACGTAAAATACGTACATACGTCAAATACGTAACAGCACGTCAGGGTGCATTGTGTTACAGCCCGCCCCTTATGTCATATCGAACAATATGATTGGTGAATATGTTTATAAACGTAAAAACAAACGATATTCAGATTGGTTTAGCTGCAAACAGACTAAAAGTGCCACCACTGACATTATTTGTGCGATAAAATTATAATTTCGTAATTTCACGACACTATCATCAAAAAATGTTTCCATCATGTACAAAAATATTGGAAAATACATATATATTTCTAGGTTTAAAATATTTTTTACATTTAATGTTTAAAATACTTTTTAGAATTAAAGATCGTTTATATGAAGTGAGATTGACAGATGTGTAACCTTCTGTTATACATAAGAAACCAGAGCATATGGCAGGTATTTCGGCTGCTTAGCTAAAAAACTTCTATACCCACCTATTCTCTAACTCGGGGTCACAGGGGTCTGCTGGAGCCTATCCCAGCACACATAGGGCGTGAGGCGGAGGTACACCCTAGACAGGTCGCCAGACCATAGACAAACAACCACACACACTCACTCCTATGGGCAATTCACAATCACCAATCAACCTAATGCTGTGGGAGGAAACCGGAGTACGCAGAGAAAACCCACGCAAGCGCAGAAAGAACATGCAAACTTCACATAGAAAGCCCAGGGATTCTTGCTGTGAGACAAATGTACTAACCCTACACCATTGCGCTGTCCCAGAACGTTAGGTTCATTAATTCATTCATTCACTAATTTTCTTTACCCACTTAGTCCCAAATCCGGGGTCACAGGGGTCTGCTAGAGCCTATCCCAGTGCACATAGGGCGGAAG
>JAOTQW010000004.1:7823555-7835373 GCA_026260075.1 Sisor rabdophorus | reverse complement strand
CTATGTGCGCTGGGATAGGCTCCAGCAGACCCCCGTGACCCCGGGAATAAGCGGGTATAAAAGATGAATGAATGATATTATAAACATTCACAAAATGGGCTATGTAAGGGCTACTAACTTGTGACATACTGTAAAGAACGGCTTCAAATTGTTGCCATACTGTTAAAATCAGTGATCTAGCATGTCTTGTTGTACCAAGCCCCCAAGCTGCATTAAGATGGTGTCCTAACCTCAACCCCACAAAACATGTTTTAGATCAATCGAAACACAGACTAGACCCCAAAACTTCTTAACCACAATTAGTGACTGACCTTATTTTGTAGTCAAATAAGTAATTCTGTAAAACCACACTTTAAAATTTAGCAGAAAGTCATTCCAATCTAGAGGATTTTTTTAAAAATCATTGGATCAAGAGTAAGAGCACATCTGGAACAGGATGTGTAAAAGAAAACGAATGACGGAGTCAAGTGTCTAATCCAGTCCATATTATGCATAATTAATAAATAATAAGTACAAGTAAAGAATGTTTGTAACAGTTACCCCATCCTCCATTAGTTTAATAAAGTCAGCTTGTTTTGAGTATCCAACGGGTTCCTTCTTCATCTCATTGCACTTTTGCAGGAGGACTTTGTATTCTTGAGGTTTCGTGCTGAAATTAAAACAATGAAATGTTCTATGCATTAATATAGGGTTGTATAGCTCTACAGAGGTGAATGTCTATTATATAGCCCCGATATACTGAATTATTCTGTTTTTTACAAGAAAACAGGCGAATAGTGATCGCGTGGAATTTTGACTCTAGTTATTATTACGTGTGCTAATATTATCGATTATTTGTGTTGGGAAAGTGTAAGATTGTAACATGCTACCGTTACATTACTGTAACACAGAAGTAACCCCATCGTACCTCCGCAGTTTTCTAATCTTCTCTTCATATTTACTATAATATGGATTTTCTTCTAGTTCCGGTTCTTTAATCACGGAAAAAGCCCTGAGCTGATTTGGCACTAGTCCAGGAATAAGGGGTCGAATTCCTGCAGGTCTCACTGCTAACATTCCACGGTACAAACAAGCCATTTGCACCATGGCCGCCGCCATTTTCTCCCCGTCACACATCAATAATATTCCGGGTGACAAATGCTAGATATTGGTTCCGCTTACACGCTAAACGAAAAATATAATTTTCGTAGCGTAGTGGGTAGCCTCACAACAAGAAGGTCCCGGGTTCGAATCCCGGGCACGTTGTCCATCCATGCTTCGACATTACTAAAACATTAGGTTGATTGGTGACTCTAAATTGCCCATTGTGGGTGGGTGGCTGTTCATCTGATGGACTGGACCCTGGACTGTCCAGGGTACCCCGGCCCCCTCGCCCCTTCGCGAGGCTCCAGCAGACCGCCGTGACCCCGAGCTCAGGAATAGGCAGGTACCCAAGATGAATGAATTAAATATAATATTAGTAAAAGCATTTAATAAAAATAGAAAGGAATAATTTAAAAAAGATTAAGACGCTGTATGCATTAAGATTAAAAAATACCTTTTGAGAATTTCTTGTTTTTTTATTTATTTTATTTAATATTAGCTGTCTAAAACCCCTAAATTCATAAATACATAATATTTTTAAATGGTTTGAAGGAGTCATGAACAAAATAATCATATTCCTATGAAACCTATAAACAAAGCTTAGGAGCAAATTTTTAACCTGCGAAGGACCAGGGTTCGATTCCCAGCATCAAGCCACCACTGTGGGCTCCTGAGCAAGGCCCTTAACTCTCAGTTGTAAGTTGCTCTGGATAAGAGCGTATGCACAATGCTGTAAATGAATTGTGTTCTTGAATCAAGGATCTACTTTATCTTTTGTTTTAGTATTTCCATTTTTAATTATTATTCTTAGCCAGCTTCCAACTGTCCCCACTAAAACATTTTCACCCTTAAATCATATTGTTTCAAAATGTTCTTACTGAAACAAGGCTTCTAAAGTATGAATAAGAAAGATTAATATATAATAGGGAAATCAAAACCAAACAATTTTTTTTATTAAAGGGCAATGTCATTCGCTGACTCAGGATGGGTTGTATATTAACCGAGCCAGGAAATAAATACAAAATTACAATTCGCAGAAAAATACGAATTACAATCATGAAAATGTTTATATACAAATACAATTTCAGAATATTAACAGCATTACACAGAGCAGTACAAAAGTTTGATGCACATGCAAATAATGCAGGGAATAAAGAACACTTTCAAAAAAACCCAAAGAGAATAATAAGATTAATGTTACTTTTTTTTCCTGGCATACATTCTCTAGTAAAATTACAAATAATAAATAAAAAACAGATATCGCAAAAGACAGCTCTGAATTAATTTGCATTATTTTTTTTCGATAATCTCCTACACATGTTTTCTAGTATCTATATTTTCATTAATACTATAGCACATATTTTGTTATGTTATGTAAAAATGAAACAGGTAAGATTATCACATAACACACAGAGTATCGGATATTTATGAAATGTTTACATGCTGAATTAAACTATTTCCACAGTTATTTTATTTGCTGACTTCTGCTTGTGCTGAACAAATATATTTGTGTTCTTCTATTGTTGTACAGTTTGCTTTAGTCCACTTTTTCTGGTTCCGAGCAAGCACACAGCTGTGTGAAGCGCCACTAAGGGCATGATTGACTGAATCTTTGTTTTTCTTAAGTCTGGAAAATTTTAGTGGCGTGCTGTCTGCCCAGAACCACCGGCCTGGAGATCCAGAAAGCCCTACAACATATACAGCCTTGAATCAAACTTACTGATAACTTAATTATAATAGTAAAACAAATCTTTATTCTTTGCTGTAAATGTATTACCAAATGTTACAGTTTTCTTGGAAACCTAAAGGGACAGTTTATGTTCTCACCAATCCAAAATGGTTGTTTTCCAGCAAACCTCCACAGCCACTTCATGTGTTTTTGTGAACGAACACTTGTCAGGTGACTATCAAGCCTGGAGTTGTAACAAAAGTGTAAGAAACCAACTAGTAAAATTAATCAATTTTATATATATTGTATAAATGTAAGGTGAATTATTTTATTGAATTTTCTGACGAAATACAGTGTAGCTTACATGGCGCATGACTGCTGAGCGTTCCTCCAGCTGGCTTCACCAGGCCCTACGATGTAGCATCTCTGTCTGTAATGGGTCCACCCAGATGGACAACCAACACTTAACACCTTTGTTGACTAAATAAAACAAGAAAAATATATATATAGAAGATGTAAAGGTTTGTAAATAAGGAGTACCTAACCAAAAATATATTTTTATTATATTTAGAAGAAATTTTCATTCATTTATTCAACTTATATACCCGCTTATTCTCTAACTCGCGATCCTGGGATACCCACACAGGCGCAGGGAGAACCTGCAAACTCCGCACATAGAGACACCTTGCCTGGAAATTAAACCCGGGACCTTCCTCGTTGTGACAGTTGGCGACCTCTACGCACTACGCACTTCAGCATCTGCTGACATCGCTCCGTCTGTTTACGTGGCCTACCACTTCGTAGCTGAGTTGTTTGTAAAAACAGTCTGTATGCCTAGGTGATTGATTTATACACCCAGGGTAGGTGGTAGCTCAGTGGTTAAAGTGTTGGACAATTGCAATATTTGTGCGTTTGGTTCTAAGGACCACTGACCTAACAGTGCTGGGCCTTAACAAATCTCTTAACCCTCAGCTGCACAATAAGTAATGATATAAACATTTTGATAAGAGTGTCTGAGAAATAAAGTAAATGTTTTAACCTTTTGCTGGTGTACAGCTGAAGAAAAGCCTGTAAGAAATGAGTCAGCAGAATCTCCAGGCCAGTTCCAGATTGGAGTAATCTCAAGTTCTGAATGCATACGAGGTGCTGGTATCTCCAACTCAGTTCTTATTGGAGTTAATCTATGGAACTAAAATATACAAAAGGAAACTAATATTACAGTTACAATACCTTAAAAAGGTCTATGTTTGCAAGAAATGTTAAATCCAATTAAGATTTTAATGTAATTTTTTAAGACCACAAAATTCTCTCTTAAATAGACAAAATATTAAATATTTAAATATTTAAGAATTGGCAAAATGGTGTTACTGCAACACCACCATAATTTACTGTTACTATTATTAGGCATTATTACATTAATTTATGCACGCTATAAAATTTAATAGAATGCATAATTTATCTGCCAAATTAGCACTTCTTACATATTTAGTTGAACTTAGTGTACATACATGTTGAAAAGATATAGTATTTACCCAATTTGGATGTGAAGATTCCTGACTCCCACCAGATTTTGAGTTTCCCAGAAGTTGTAACTGTTTTCTTTCTTGGTTGAAGGTAGGCTGATCTGATGCCTCCCCACCACTAAAGCGAATAAACTGTGTGCGGTATGGGACATCCCCTCTTGGCGGATAGTTCTCCCATACATTTCCCGTGTTTGGGTCTGGTGTGTAGTCTTCCTCTGCTGGCCCGGGTGTTGGTGGAGGTGTAGGTGGAGGCCATGGGACTCGTGGAGGATGTATAACAGGGATATTTCTCCCATCCCCCTTAACAATCAGGTCATCTGGTTCACATCTACCTAATACCATAAGTGCAGCTTTAACATCTTGTGGCTGAAAACTCCTAAGATGACTAACCCCAAGTGTATTATTAGTTCATATATATATATATATATATATATAGAGAGAGAGAGAGAGAGAGAGAGGCAGGGGTAAACCCTAAACAGGTTGCCAATCCATCACAGGGCAACACATAGACAAACAACCACACACACTCATTGGCAATTTAGCGTCACTAATCCACCTAATGTACATGTTTTTGGAGTGTGGGAGAAAACAAACTGACATAAACCCAGGCAAGCACAGAGAGAACATGCAAACTCCGCACAAAAAGATCCCTTGCCCCGGAATTGAACCCGGGATGTTCTTGCTGGGAGACAACAATGCTAACCACTACGCCACCGCACCACCCAATGAACGAATTGTATTTATAAATCAATGACCATTACCGAAATTATATTTGCATATACACAGTACATGCATGCACCGGCTACTCACCATGTCTGGGATCCACAATCTCAACTAAGGCTCTGGATTTCACACCTAAAACAGCATTTTTTTGAGCTTTAAGCACCACCTCCAGCCTCTCATGATTTTCCTCGAGTCCGTCATTGTTGAGGTAAATATTCCAAAATTTTACGTTGACTCCTACAAAAAGGGAATAATGGAAGTATGTGAAAAGTCAATTTCCATTGTACACAGTAAACCTCCATACCTAACACACATGTTATAACCTTATAACATTTAATTTGATTATTTAGCTCAATAAAAAATAGTTGCAGATGTAGGTCAAGAACTTTGTTTAATGTTCACTTCAAAAAGCTTTGTGATTTTAGTTGTTACATGGATGTTGGTACCAGATGGACTGGTTTGAGTACATTAGTAAGTGCTGATCCCCTGGGATTGTCACACACACAGTGGTCTCCAGAGTAAACACAGAATGATACAATAATGAAAAAAGCATCCAGTGAGCAGCAGTTTCTGTGGGTGGATATGCCTTGTTGATAAGTGTTTGCAGATGAAAATGGACAGATGGTTTTAGCTGCCAGGAAGGAATATAATAACTCAAATATGTACTGGCTACAAAAAAACATGCTCATCATGGTCATTTTTTTAAGTATAAAATTTATTCCAGTTCCTGTATTTTGTAGCTGGCTGACAGGAGAGGAACCTAAGTAATACGGAGATGCATTTCTGCCTACCATGCTGTAAAGAGATCAGCAGTTTATCATATAATTAAAACATCTGGCAATAATAACAACCATGCCATGATCTAAATAATTATTTTAATTGAAGCATTTGAACTATACTCAACCTGCTTGGTTCAATGCCATGTATTGCTCCTACTGATTGCCGATTGGCTGGTTGGTGCAGATTAAAGTCGACGGTCTTTACATATCAGTGATGTGCAGTTAGGGGCAGCGAGGCCTACTCTGTTGGCCTAAACACTATTCGAAGCTGACCTACATTTACAACCTAAATTCTAATATTTGTTTTATTAAATTGTATTCGTTTATTTTTCATTTTATTTATGTGTCTCTTTCTGCACTGCTTCCAGTATGTGGATTTTATTTGTCCAATCACATATCAGTCTCTATTTGCTGCCATGTTAATCCCCCAGCTTTTAGAATTAGTAGCGCAGCCTATGTAACTTGAACTGTATAGGCAACAGGACTGTTACTTTAACCACGATTTACAATGTTTATTTACAGCATTTGGCAGATGCTCTTATCCAGAGTGACAATACAGTTGAGCAGTTGGGTGTTGCTGAGGGTGGTGCTGAGAATCGAAACCCTTCTCAGAAGATACCAGAAGTCTTTCTGGTATCAGTCCAACACCTTAACTACTAGGCCACCCCTTTCTTGGTTTATTGGTTAATCAGAGTTTCAGCCAAGCTCGACTAGCAAAACACAGCTGTGCACAATAGTAAAGTAATATTTTTATTGTTTTACACCCACAGTGGCTGATGGAAAATAAGATATTGACTTGGTTTTGGACATACTTAAAAATCCATTTTTCATTGGTTCCATCATATTATTACATAGATATTGATTCCAAACTGCTCCAGATGATGTACGTGGTACAGTTGCAGTTGTTGAGGTTTGGAGGGGGTTCTTGCTTCAATAAAATTAATCTCTCTCTATCTCTCTTTATCTCACTGTAAGGCCCACCATGTTTTTTGCGTTTCGTACTATTGATGGTTTCTGTAATTGTGACATGTTGGTGGTATTAAGAGGTGGATTAAATCCCACTAAAGCCAAGAACGCACAAATGTACAGCCTGTCAATGTTATGTTTGCATGTATGTATGTACAGTATTATGTTATACACACAATGTATATATATGCTAAAGACATTTACACAGGAAAAACTATAAACAGCCAAAAAAAAGGTTATGTTGCTAGAAATAAAATAAAAGACACCTGGATCAAACTGTATCAGACTAGCTGAGCTGGGAGTAAAGTCTTTCCCCATCTTTGCTGTGCCCTCCTCCACCTAAAACATGACAATTTAAAGCATTTTATTTTAAACCCACCAAACTTTTTATTAAGTATTTAGTATCCAGTTACATCTGAATGCTGCTGTTAAAGTTCACCTGGATGCCAACATAGGCAGGGTCGATACTGTTCCCACGGCGCATCACCTGCACAGCTAGAGTTCCTGCGTTCTCACACACCCGATAACAGGAAGCTGTCAACTCCACACGGGACCATCGGAGCTCCATTCTGGGTTTGGCACACAACAGTTTTCACACTAATGCTTGGCTTGTGTTGCGTTAACCTCTGCTACAAACAACTTTATAAGGAAAGGTGAGGACTTGGCTTAGAGACTTAAACGACATGCTTATCAAGCTGCTGATATAACTCAAATGCTCTAAATCAAATCAGCCTTTAAGAAAAATATTTTATACACTATACAGACAAAAGTATTGGGACACATTACTATGACACCCACATATGATTTTTAAGCTGTAATCATATTTTAAACTGTGTCTTATTCATAACCTCTGGATTTTAAACTCAGCTACAATAGTGTTAATGAGTTCAGGTATGGAGGTCTGTGATGCCACAATCTGGTGAACAAAAATGTCTATCGAAGTTGAAGTCAGGACACTATACCACAGCATGTCTTTATGGAGCTCAGACGGCTTTGTGCTCAAGGGCAATGTCAAACTGGAACATTATTTGGACCTCTTAGTTTAATTACAGAAGGACAATCTGGATAACTGTGTGCTTTAAACATCATGGCAACCCTAAGTAGGGTGTGTAGTGGAGTTTCATTTCTTGTTAATATCATCTTGTATTTTTTGATCAAATCTGAAAAAGCACACTGTAAACAACATATGTGTCAGTAATGATTAGCTAGCTTTATTGCGAGAAAAAAAATAGATCCTGGTCAGTGCTGTGTAACAATTGAGTTGAACAGGGGAATCAACGATATTCAGTTTTTCTGTTACACGGCATGCTGTTTTTTGTTTGATAAAGAATGCTTAATGGAGAAATAGAGAGTGTGATAAAAGCTTTTTAATGGCTGCTATGTCTGATTATAATTAATTATAATTGGAGCTAAATAACTGAATATAGTGGGATTTAAAGGTTTAAATTAAGAGCTTAAATTAACTTAGATCTTAATAAAATCTAAAAGTCTGCAGTAACAAGCAATTATTAACCATTAAGATTGTTGTTAATTTATATACATAAAGACAAAAGAAAACCAAAACAACATACACTTCTGAAAGCTGGATGTTTCCTGCTGGGTCAGTCAGCTGGAATTCAAAGCTGTCTGATGTCACTTCCATGTCTGAGGGAATGATGTAACGGACTGCTTTTTGATCCACATCCTTCTGGGTAAATCGTCCTTTAATATAGCCGCCTTTAAACAGCAATACCTATGCTTAAATTTCTGTCATGCGTATCATCATCTATAGCATTATTGAACAGTCTCTTAATGCACCTGCCTGTGATGGCGTTCTCAAGGTATCCAAAAGATGGAGGCCGTATGATGATAAACTCTAACGCTTGGGAAGGGCTGTCCGCATCTGAAGCCTGGAGGTCTTTGGAGGTTATATAAATTCCATGTTGATTGTTTTGTAGATTTTCCACCGTACTGGGTGTCCCCTTAGTTACAATGTGTGGCGGGGTCTTGTCTAAGACCTCTATCTGTTGAAGAAATATTTTTATCAGTTATGTATTTGATCCACATGGGGGAGCCATAATAATAGATCATGATAAGCTTAAAATTATGATTAAAACTGAATGGTAACATTAAAAAGGAGGTCAAACGAGATGTTGTTATAGGCTTTATATTCAAGGCTTTCCTAGATAACATTCCATTATTCTATATCATTAGACATGCCATATTACATTAGATTATTCGAACCATAATCAAAACCAGAATCTTTTGTTTATGGCTTATGGTGGGGTGGTGTAGTGGTTAGCAAGTTTTTCTCCCACAATCCAAAAACATGTACATTAATTAGATTGATTGGTGATTGGTAAATTTCCATAGGAGTGAGTGTGTTTGGTTGTTTGTCTATGTGTGGCCCTGTGATGGACGGACGACCTTCCGCCCTATGTGTGCTGGGATAGACTCCAGCAGACCCCCGTGACTTAATAAATAAATTTTACCTGCTTGTTGCCTAAGTGAATGCAACACCAAGCAGGGTCAAATGTTTTTTTTTTGATTAATCAGGCAGTGGTTCATCTTAACCACTTGCAAGGGGTCTGCTGGAGCCTATCTCCGTGCACATGGGGCAAAAGGCTAGGGTACATCCTGTAATGGTGACCAGTCCATCGCAGGGCCACACATAGACGAACAACCACACACACTTATACTCACTCCTATGAGCATTTAGGAATCACCAATCATATTTTTAAACATTTGCATTATTTGGCAAGATTCCATCATACAAAGCGACTAAGATTCATCTTTTATATGCAACTTTAGGCGATTGGAGATTAAGGGCCTTGCTCAGGGGTCCACAATGATGACTTGGTGTTGCTGGGAATCAAACCTCAGTCTTTCTGGTATTAGTCCAACCCTGGACAGGTTGACAGTCCATTGCAGGGCCACACATAGACGAACAACCACACACACACACACTCACTCTTATGGGCGATTTTTAAAGTCACCATTCAATCTGATGTACATGGTTTTGGACTATGGGAGGAAACCTGGAAAACCCAGAATAAACCCAGGCAATTGAGGGAGAACTCCACACAGAAATACCCAAACCCAGGGCCTTCTTGCTGTGATGTTGCCATGCTAACCACTAACCCACCTTGTTGGCCCATGAAGGAATCAGTGTAGGTAAATTTCAACTGATAATAATTAATAATAAATTAATGTAAGTGAATAAGTCATTTTATACAGTTGTGTAAACGCAAGGGCACCACTAGCAATATAAATATATCATGTTGGGCCCACTACCATACCATTTTGCACTGTTTTTACTCTAGGGAGGCCCTAAATCATCTACATTCTTTATACAAGAAACCCCGTTGGGTTGCATAATAATTAAAAGTTAGGGGACTAACATTATCATGTTTATTCATACAACAAGTGGAGCCCTGTTCAGGAGCCTACCAGTAGTCCCTGTTGGTGCTGGGAGTTAAACCCACAATCATCCAGTTACCAATCCAACTCCTTGACCAATCAGCTACCACAATTCTATAATAATTGTGTAATGTAATGTAATGTATACACTTTATTCCTACCTGTATTGTAAAAACTGCTGCTTGTTCTTTCAGCTGTCTATATTCCAGATAACCTTTATTGGTTCCATCTGATGGCTGAAAGGTGAACCTGTCAATCCTAGCAAAGGTGTTAAGATGCTGGTAGCTCAGGCGCATGTTGTTGATGTCTAACTGTGTAAAGCAGGATTGGGACAGTGGAAAACCATTTAACAGTAACTTTCCGTACTGTGGCAGTTGAACAACAATGTAGGTGAGGTTCTCTAATGCTGTATCTGGATCAGTGAGCTGCAGGTGTTCAGGTGAGATGTTTTTTTTAGTGCTTTCTGTAAGCTGGAGGCCAGTATTGATGCTCAAGGTGGGTGGGATGCGGTCATGGTGCTCCACAGTAAAATGAAGTCCACTTCTAATGGAGGTCAGGCCATTGCTAATGTCAAAGCTGGATAAAAAACAAATATTGTCTGACATTTGGAAGTTTCTTAAATATTAGTAAGTAATTTTATATAAAGACATTTGTAGTATCTGGCAGGTGCCCTTATATAACTCATATAATATGTTTATTATATATATTACAACAGTATATATATAATATATATTTACTGTTGTTCCAGCTTTTTAAAATTTAGAAGGGTGAATAATTAACCCAATTTCCTGGAGTTAGATGTGTTAAGAGTAGAGACTATATGCATTAAAGTGTGCACTTGAGGTCTACAATTCAAACCTAATGAGACTGTGGTTTCAATTGTATTTAAATTGATTATACTTCTTTTGCTGATTATCTCTTCTTTTACTCAAACTAGATAAACATATGGCCTTACTGTTATTTTATATTTTGCTCAATAATTGTGCCCTAAGCACCACCCACATAGCAGCAGATACAACACCAGGCAGAAATGATTACTCTGCTGATACTGCCCATTCATCATCTACCTGTCACAAGTGAGCAGAGATGAACAGGGCTTCCCCAAAAAAAAAAACACCTTCTGCCTCTCTTTCTCGCTCTGTCCCCCTTGGCCTTGGCCTGAGTTGCTGTCTGCGTTTAGTTTTGACACACAGGTGTTTACTCAGGTGTTTTCCTGGTTAGAAGGTCTGTTAACTCAAGCTGCTTGCTATTATCTAAAAACATCTTTTCTGTAATAGCTAATTCTTTCGCTTTAAAACATTAACTGTCCAAGTACGCTTCTGACTGTTAATGTTGGAATGCTGGTTTTTGTAACGTCATTAGCATCAATTAGCCAAGTTACGACTGTAGACTTGAATTGTTGCCTGTAAATATTGCTATTAATAGATTTTAATAACTTGACACTGATGTGGAGAGACACTTTCTTCCTGGGCAGATTTTGAACTGTACATAAACGGTGAAGCGAGACTGTCATTTCACCTTGACGAGGGAAAAGTAGTGTTTATACCTTCATTTACCTATTAAAAGTGATTGCAATTTATCTCTCTTACACCGAGCAATTAATTTATACTACCCATAACCATTCCTTCCTTCCTTCCTTCCTTCCTTCCTTCCTTCCTTCCTTCCTTCCTTCCTTC
>JAOTQW010000004.1:7698712-7720938 GCA_026260075.1 Sisor rabdophorus | reverse complement strand
GGACCTTCTTGTTGTGAGGCGACCGTGCTAACCACTGCGCCACCGCGCCGCCCCGCAGGATTAATAAAAAGGTAATAATAATAATAGGGCGATGCAGTGGCGTAGTGGTTAGCACAGTCGCCGTACAGGAAAAAGGTCCTGGGTTCGATTTCCCTGGCAAGAGGTCTTTCTGTGCAGATTGTTCTCCCCGCATGTTCTCCCCACATTTGAAAGGGAAAAGAGGATTTATGGGAAAAATACCCCCCTCTCCAAAAAGAACCCATTACTCCGGGTTCTCGGGTTTTCACAGTCCAAAAACATATACATTAGGCTGATTGGTGATTGGTGAGTGTTTGTGTATGAGAGGGGTTTTTCGTCTATGTGTGGTATAATAAATTTGTTTAAATTGCTTATGGGAGTGTGTGTGTGTGTGTGTGTGTGTGTGTGTATGAATTTGTGTGTTTATTTGTTTATGACTGGTGACCTGTCCCCTTTCCCAGGTGTACCGCTGCCTTTCGCCCTCTGTGTGCTGTGATAGGCTCCAGCAGACCCCGTGATTCTAGGGTCTAGAAGATGAATAAATAAATATAAGAAACATTATGAAGTTATGAAAAACGATTCAAAATAGATAGGAACCGGAGGTATAAGTTGTCTTCATTCACTTTTGTTAGCTGCTTCTCCGACTCACTGCACTCAAGAAAAAGCTGCACCTTCACACGTTAGACCCATCCAACTCCCATACCTGAGCTGAGAGGGGTTTTTTTCAATTTGGCACTGTTCATTTAACTTTGTGTCTTTATGACAAATAAGCATATCCGTACAATGTATCGCTGCATCCAGAGCAATCAATGGGATGTCTGAGTCGATGTGTAACGTGGATGCATGTATTCGGTTATCAGAACAGCACGAGGCATTGATCTGTTTATGGCTATTTTTTTCTGGGTGGTAGTCTCTGTGGGGGAGGATTTGTACAGTAAATACTGTTTGACTCTCTGGGGAATCGCACACGCAAGTGCTTTTCGCCCTAAGGGAACCAGAGCAGCTTGTCTGGCTGCTCGTACTGCTGGTGAGAAAACAGAACAGCAATTTTCTCGAAAGAGGTCACAGATGGTATAAAAAGGCCTCATTGTGGTACCCCGTATTGTTTCACTGTCACATTGATCTATATGTATATTTTGGCATTTAAGGAATTAATGTATAATTAATTATTCCAGATGTCTTTGCGGCTCGAAGGAACCTTCTTTGGAAATCAAACATAGTTGTAAATCTTTGAAAAGGTTCTTTCATGAGGTGTTTTGTCTATTTATTCAAGTGCACTCCATCTCAACAGTACGGTAAGTTATAGACAGACCGTTCCAAGTTATGTGCCTGCTCATCAGATTCTCTCAAATGTTTAATGTGTTAATCAAAACTTTTAGACTTTCCATTTAAGGGCGTTATTCACGCGTCTGTTAAAAAAAAAGTACTCAGTGTAGCAGAATACACAGAAGTTGAGCAGATAGTATGGCAGAAACCTGGATTTCAATCGCTTGGATTCCTATATTTAACACTTTGACTATAATGGGTTTGTATAATGACGCCGTGATGGGATGATTGTCCTCTCCGATTGCCAGTCACATTTAAGCGTTTATGGCTTATTAGCTTAAACACAATGTAAAGGGAAAAAAATCATGTTATGCTTGATTGCTGGAATTTAAAAGAAGTAAAAAAAAGTGTAAATTCGATCTTTCTTCAAATTGTTCCTTCCACTGTCTCCATTTTCCGTACTTATCTATGACTAATGTTGTTTGAATTAGTATAAAAAATGAAAGTGTTTGTATAGAGAAACTCATGAATGGAGGCATCGAGGCATAATTTGGGTTACTCATTAGGTTACGCTCTGTAATTAAGCAGAGTGGATTGGTTAGGTGCACTATGGGATGTCCAGGGGATGGTGGCAGTGTATTTGTGTGAACGTGTAAGAGACAAAAAACACATTCTGACCTCTTTATTATTAGGTAGGAACCTAAATATATAGAGCACTATTTGCTGGTCCACAGTTTGTACTGCGAGGAATGCAGAATTATCGTATTCGGTCTAACGTTGCCTCTCTGTGCTGCACATGATATTTAATCCGTCATCTTTGTTTTCAACAAACATAGCTCAAGCTGTTGCTGGCAGGGCATGAGGCTCAGGGCCCATCTGGAAAGCGTGCCCTGTGCTGGGGGAAATAAAGGAGAATAGAAGTAGAGGTTTGCTTGGGAAAGCCTGATAACAGCCCAGCGTCCTGTCCTGTTTGCACCACTATGGCTGCTCTCCTAATCTACGATGTATTATTGATGTTCTGGGCCACACGAATAGGAGGTGGGGTGCATGCATGGCCTTATGTTTTTGTTTATTGTTAACATTGTAGTAGGTTATCATCCTGTAAATGAGGGCAGAGGGTTTATGAAAGCTCCATATCTGCCCAGTTATTTCCTGGCCTATATTCGACGACAGGATTTTGATTTGCAGTGGACTGGATGTACCAGTTCTTTTATCTATTGAACATGATTTTATTTTTCAACGATTACATTATATATGCAATGTAGTGGTAGTCATAGTTGTTAATAGAGTTAAATTTTGTATGTATCAATCAAAGGTTCGTTGTTTCAGTTATGCAACTTCCTTAAACTAACCCTTTTGTAATGCAAAATAAGTTTACACATTTGTGTGCATTCTATTATGTTTGTCTATGTTTGGCCCTGCGATGGACCGGCGACCTGTCCAGGGTGTAACCCTGCCTCTCGCCCTATGTGCGCTGGGATAGGCTCCAGCAGACCCTTGTGACCCTAAGTTCGGGAGTAAGCGGGTATAGAAGATGAATGAATAATTGAATAATTTAATTAAAAATCACACTATATATTCATTAATTAATTATTGGTGAATTTTAAAAAGGTTTTTTTTTTTGGGTGGGGCGGTGGAGTAGTGATTAGCACAGTCGCCTCACAACAACAAGGTCCTAGGTTCGAATCCCGGGCCTGGGGTCTTTCTGCGTGGAGTTTGCATGTTCTCCCTGCGCTTGCGTGGATTTCCTCCGGGTACTCCGGTTTCCTCCAAAAACATGTACATTAGTACAGTGCGATGGACTGGCGACCTGCCCGGGGTGTACCCCCTGCCTCTTGCCCTATGTGCGCTGGGATAGACTCCAGCAGGCCTCCTGTAACCCCTTGGAAATAAGCGGGGATAGAAGATGAATAAATAAATGAAAAAGTTTTTTCACCTGGAAGCTTTAAACACGTTTAAAATGTTTCGACAATAACAGGTCATAAAACAATGTTCACTCGATTAATAATTTTTGCAATTAATCCACAATCACTTGTGTTGTGAACTGTAGTGTAGTCGACTATAATCCCGAGCTGACACTCTATATCCTGTAATGTGACCATTGTGATGTTGATGCTAAGATCATATATTGTGCAGCTCTAATAAAAAAGACGAGATAACTGTTTCCGCTAGCAAGAGCTTAGTCCGGTAACGGGGAGGCCAAAGCGATTTTTCATCTCAGTTGTTTCTATGTGTCTCTTTCTCTGTGCACGAGGAGAGATATGGTTACAATTCTGGTTAATTTAAACATCTGTTCCTAATACAGCTTTGATTGCAGCAGGACTCATTTATATAATTTTCGTGATTTTTGTTTTAGTAAGGAACAAAACACTCTATGGCAATACTGCTATGGGAAAATAATTTACTTCTACTTCTCATTCACAGCATTATATTTAATATATGCATTATTATCCAATGCCATATTTGTAATTATTGTATAATTATTGTGTTTGTTTTACTCCGGGTACTCTGGTTTCCTCCCACAGTCCAAAAACATTTACATTAGGTTTAAATCGGAGTGAGTGTGGCCCTGAAATGGACTGGTTGACCTTACCAGGGTGAACTCTTCCTGCCTTTAAGTCTTAGAGAATATTCTCCAGTGGACCCCTATGACTCTGATTAAAAAAATAAGTATGCTAGAAGATGAATGAATGAATGATTTCCTGTTACAGCTGCTACAATTTATCATTATAGAAAACAAAGCATCAGCTCCCGACAATCAGACTGAAGAAGTCATCAGCATGGTATAATATGCCTTATAGTATGCTAGTAGCAGTAAATAAGATGTGCATTATTATCAGCTTACAGATGTTACAGATAAGCCCATATTTTTAAAGAAAAAGGTAGAAATGCATAGCTCGGATTACAGAACGTTTTGTTTATAACGTTTTTATGGCTCAGTAATGATTGTATTGCCTTGCGGTCACATAAGTGCATTCCTAGTACAGTTTTTTTTTTTGCTAATGGCTACAGCACTGATGAATCCCCAGAGGAGAGAGTTTGTGTGTAAGTGGATGTGTGAAAAACGCATAGACACATTGAAAAGTTAGGCCTAGATGTGAGGATTCATCAATCCGGTCTCGGTGTCACTGCATATGCAGTCATCAGACCTGTGAAAGGTTTCTCAGTAAACATGGTTGGAGAGAGTGAGAGCCATAGAAAGGCAAAGAGAAAGTGCTGGTCTTTGCTATTCTTAAGACTCCTAATAAGCTGTGAAACTTTAGATGCATAGACAGAAACACACAAGGTTCACAGTCTCTATTTTCTGCTCATTTGTTTTTCAGCGCTGCCTCACTTGGCTTAACACATCAGTTGCTATCACAATATATTGAATAAAACGCTTGCTAACATATGCCAGGCTCACAACGGGTGATTTTTGGCCATAGTTTGTTTGCTTGAGAAAAAAATTCTAATCGTAAAAGATTCCTATAATCGTACACTAAAGCCTGTTGTCTTTGAGCGCTAGTTTGACATGTTTTTGATTAATGGCCATTAAGAATAGTGTTTTCCTCTGATGAAATATTGCCTGTTTCTGAAGATTTTGACACTTTTACCTGCAATGTGATATCTACCAAAACTAAAGAAAGAATGCAGAACGAATTGATCCCTTACTAAACGGATTTTGGTGGTTCTCGTATAATCTGATATTATGACAACTGAGATCCTGACATGTGACATAGGGATCATTTTTGTGACTGAGATTCTGGCATGTGACACAGGTAAGATGGGGGTTCAAGCCCCAGTGCTGCCAGTCTGCAACTGAATGGTACCTGAGCAAGACCTTTTAACCTTAAGGATCATAGCTGACCCTGTACTCTGACCCTAACTTTGTAAGCTGGGATATGGTGAGAAACTAAATTCACCGTTTTATCTTGGTGAAAGTCATCGAACATCCAGCCTGAATAGGAAACGAGTCTATAACTGAATCCCATGCACACACACACACACACACTTTTAAACAGCATTATACTGAAGAAATTTAACCAGCATACATTTTAAAACGTTTGCTGTTGTCTATCTCTACAGTTGTAGCTTATTCGCATTTATGTCTATCATATCACATCTCTACATCGCTGAATACATTGCTGCTTCTCTCTTTTTAGTCTTGGCCATGTCTGCATTCGATATATCAGGGAAAGATGAAAAAATGATCCACTGCTGTGTCAAAAGTTTAGTGAGAGATCTGTTAGAAGGAAATATCCGTGGATAACAAGTGATATAAGAGTCAAGTTTCCTGTCCAGTTCCCATCATTCCTGTCTTTAAATCCAAAAGTATGTTAAAAGAAAGGTTGTGTTAATTGGGGGATGGGAAAATCCAACGTATATGATCACACTAGTCAGTGTACAGTGGCGTTCCTAAGAAAAAAAACAAATTAGGGTGCACACTATAGGGGCCCCTCATATTTTTTATAAAGTGCAAAATTGCTGGCGACATTCAAAGGTTAGAACAAGACTAGCCCATGTAACCAGAATAGGCAGGTTTTGCTATTATTGTTCATTTATTCATCTTCTTTATTCAGTTGTTTCCTAGCTTAGGGTCTCAGGGGTCTGATGAAGCCTATCCCAGGACACCCTGGACAGGTCACCAGTGCATCGCAGGGCAACAAATAGAAAACAACCACACACACTCATACTCACTCCTATGGGCAATTTAGAATCACCAATCAACTTAATGTACATGTTTTTTTAAACTGTGGGAGAAAACCAGAGTAACTGTAGAAAACCCACACAGGCACAGGAAGAACATGCAAACTTTGCAAAGAAAGACCCAGAAATCAAAGCCACTGCGCTGCCCCTCATTATACATACATATAGCCAAATAACCTGTTAGTGTTTAGCGGGCTTATAATATAAATTATTATTATAATATAGATTCTTCTAATAATATATAACTATAAAACGTATACTACAGTATTTACAACAGTTCATCCCTTAAGGTGAGTTAATCCTGTAGTATACGGCAGTAAGATGGAGTAAATGATGTAATAAACTACACTATACTAGACTACAATATACTTTATCTTACTGTCATTAATTCTAAAGTATATTATGGTCATTTTCATGTGGTAACGTGGCCCAGTAATCATGCCGCACTGTCTTAATGCATACGCCAGTCTGCAATGAGTATATAAAAGGACAAAATGCTCAACAAAATTCACAGATTTCCTGAGATTGTTGCTAACATATCACCTTGGGAACTTAGTCAACCTGTGACATTCCGAGGTGACTTTCTGTCATCACTTCGATGTTTCAATGTCCTGCTGGAAACGCATAGGGGTTCCGGACATGTAGGGAGAGTGCGAAAAAGAGATTGTTGGTGTGGGTGTGTAAGTGTGTGTGTGTGTGTGTGTGTGTGAGAACGAAAAAAAGTGAAAAACCAGGAGGGAGTGCAAGAGAGTGAGAGAAAAAAGCTGCACCCAGCACTGTAACAGCTGGCTGGACAATATTAAATGCCGTCTGTCCTCCTGAGTCCTGCGCCGATCACCGCTGTGATTAGTGGGCATCCGGTCTGTTGCTTAACCCCGGAGCAGGAGACGAGACCTCTCTGGACTTGCCCCGAGGAAAAAGAATACTCCGCCTTCTGGAAGATTGTGGCTGCTTACTCTCACATTATGAATAAGGCATGGCAGAGCCCGATAGTGTGATGTATATTTGTTAGGCTAAGAATTGGTGGAAATGGAAGGCTGGTGGTATTTGGGGGGTGGGAGGTTGGTGGGGTTGCACATCCATCCGGTAAGCTGATAAATATTTAAGAGTTTTCTGAGCCAAGGCATGGTAGCTACTCATCTAGGCTTCTTAATTAGGACGCATTCTGCTCTAGTGCCCTCTGCTTGCTGTGCCCAGGGAGGCTCAGGGTAGAGTGCGTTGCCCAAACCTTAATCAGATGGAGAGAGGGAGAGAGGGAAAGAGAGATAGAGAGAGATGAATAGCGAGGGGCTGCCAACATCTGCAGGGTGACATTAAACATCACCAGATGCTGTGCACATATTGTGGGATGAGGTGCTCAGCTTTTCACAGAAGGCCACTCTTTCTTTCTTTCCTTCCTTTTTTTATTTGCTGTAATCACCAAATCCGTTCAAACAAATGACAAGGAGCTGGAGTAAACAATTGAAAACAGGTAACTGAAATGATAAACCGTAACATCAAAGCTCTGGTGGCTTCCTCCAGCTGGCTGTGCCATATTTTTCCTTTCTTTTCTTCTTGCCATGCAGGTCTTTGATTTTAAGAGATACTGAATATTTGTGTTTCCGCTGCAGGCGTGTGGCCTTCTGAATCAGTGGCTGTGGGGGTTTGTGAAGCTAAATTTCTGTATAAATGCGTTTTAATTCACTTTTGTTCATTCGCTTCTCTTTCTTTTCTTACAGTTGATCCCTCTGTCCTGTAGCGCTGATCGATATGAAAATGGCTTTTTAATATGGAATTGATAAACACAACTATAGTTCGGGAAAATATATAATGTGTTCACCTTAAATGTAAAAGATATTTTACATTTGCCACATCATTACTGTTATCTCGTGTTTAAGTGTTATGGGCTCAGATTGTGTCTGCCTACTGCTGCTTACTACTGAATTTGGTCCTTACCTCTCTTTATGGCAGCAAAAAAACTCTCTGTCAGCACCTCATAAACGACTGCCCCTCTCTTACTGACTCTAAATGCATAGCATCCCTGCATTTCAGCCTGCTGTGTTTCATAAACGATACAGTCAGGGGGCTTGTGTCCTGCCTAACCTCTATTATTTAAGAGCTTTGAATCCAATGCCTCCTCTAGCAGCAGCAGACAAACACTCAGAGGCAGCCGCCATCACACTGTCACAGGCTAAATCAAGTCCTGTTGCCGGGACATGGCACATAGAAGCCTGAGTGGATGCTCACATAAATCGTTCCAAGTCAGTTTGGCTTCATCTTAGCAAAAGCTGGTGGCTATTGTAGCAGGACCTCCAGATCTCTCCTGTAGGTTTACTGCCAAAAGCATGCGTTTGCCATAGTTGGTTTGTGTGCCAGTTTGTTTAAGCAAGTGGAGGCGTTTTAGCTGATCGGCAAGCACTGTGGCACTTGGGCAGTAAAGCTATGGAATGTGTAATTAAAAACAAGTGAGCACAAAAAGACTCTCTCTCTCTCTCACTGGGTGTGTGTGTGTGTGTGTCTTAGCTCTGTGCCTTTCTGGTAAAAAAAAAGAGGGATAGAGACAGAGCGGGGGCCAGGTTAAGCTTGCATTACAACTCATGAATCTTTCAAGCCACCCAGCCTACTCATCCAGCTCAAAAAGTGCACAAGACCAGAAAATGTATTTTTACCTCTATTTAGAATCTTCCGCAAAATCTTTGCATGTACCCTGCACTCTCACTTTTGCATGTACCCTGCACTCTCACTTTTTTTTTGACGCTACCCTGCGAAATAGAGATAGCGCAGCAATTTAAGGACCTCTCGTAGGATCAGGGAGTACAGTAATGTAAAAATGTGCGAAAACGTAAGCGAGGATGAGAGAGAAAAAAATAATAAATGTGAGTGGTAGCCTTCGAGGCATACCCCTGACCTCTCTGTACCACTGTGGTTGTGTTTGCTGCCTCGATCACTGCAATAAGGAGGCTTTATGCGCACTGAGCCCTGGGCCATAACGTCAGGAGCTAAGGACCTCTGCACCAGGAAATGCTTACGGGATCTGCTCTTTCACACAGCAGTCTCCCACGGACTCTGGGAGACCGTTTTATCTCCAGTTGCTAGGATAACAACTTTAAGCTTCCAGCAGTCAGGAGGCCTGCAGGGACTTTTTTTGCACAGACCGAAAGTATGCCACATTTATTACAAAAATTATTTCGGAAGATCATCACTTATCGAATTTTACTTGTTTGACGGTTCCATAGTATACTGTTGGGGAGCGCTTTATGTGCTGACGATCTTGACGCCTATTTTGTCGCCAGGATTAAGGAGACAAAGAAATCAAAGTTGCCGTGCAAAGCGAGGTATTAATGAAATAGTAAAATAGATAAATGAAAAGCATGAGGGCCTCCGCCGCTCTGACTGACTGCTCCCTGCCAGGATTAAGTGGACTCCTCCTGTTCTTTTGTGCCTGTTTCCCACTAGCACATTCGCTGCAGAGTCGTCAGCACAAGTGCCACGCAAAAAGCCTCGCTGCAGCCACTTTTGCTCTCCATTCTCTACATCCATGGCGAGACATGCCGGCCTGTAATTACTGCCCCCATTCAGAAGGGCCCCAGACACCTCGACGACGTCAGTCCTAACAAAGCCCGAGAAATACTGCACACTTTAATGAGAGCGCCATGTTAAACTTTGTCTATACTCATGGGCCACGATTAAAGCCTCCTCCCGGAGCTGGAACACCACACGCTGGCCCAGCTCTGGGCAGCTTTTTCTGCGCATGCCCTACTTCCCTGCTTGGTCAGTGGGTCGGCTGTCCTAGAATGAACCCTTCCACTCTGTAGTAATGTGTAATGATACTAAAAGCCTAATCACTCTAAACTCCTAATTACGCCATAGCTGAGCCTTTATCAGGAAAAAAAATACATAAGCTTTTCATCTTGCTTAAATCCAGTCCAAAGTAAAAATGACATATACAACTTGTGAAAGATTCTGCAAATATAGTGGATTTACAGTAGATCACAGTACCCATCTATCATTCTGTAGGACCATGGACCAGGATGATTCTCTTGTTGGGAGAAACGAGAAAGAGAATGAGGAAGACAGAGACGAGAGAAGTAAAGGCTGCTGTGAGCCCACAGAGACTAGGGGTCATAGAGGAGCAGACGGGAGGAACACACGGTTTTGTGGGGGTGTTGTTTTCAGGAAGGGCAGCTGTAGTTGTTGGGGTGAGAGGGCAGAGCTGGGGAAAGATGAAGGATACGCCACAGGCTGACAGCCACACAGGAAGCACATCACAGTCAAACCACCCAGAAGAAAAAGCCCTTCTTCTCCTCTTCTCTCTCCCTCCCTCCCTCCCTCCCTCCCTCCCTCTGTATAGCTCCCAGCCTACGATAGGACCCTCTCGGGGAGGTCTCTACAATGTATTCTCTGCTCTGGGCCACATAGCGCAGTGAGAAGAGATATAAAGAAGTCAGACTCACAGAAGCCGAGAGATCTTCCCCAACTGTTTTTGTTTTGTTCTTTTGGTTTAAATTTAGCTAAAAGTGTTTTTGTTTTGGATTAAAATACATTCAGATTTTTTTGTTTTTATATATATATATATTTTGTATTTAACCTTTTTCCATGTTGGCTCCAGGCTTTTTGCCCTTCCTTTGTTACATAGCCGTTAGTACCAGACGCGATAGTTTTAATGCTTTTTTAATTTAAGCTTATGATTTGGAACACCTGCACATCTGATCAGCCATGCTCTTACCACCCTAGTAATTTACTGAGAACCATAAATATTTATGGGATCAAGTCGAGGGCTGTGAAAGGTGAAGCTTTCTCATCTTTGTTTCTGCAACATAATTATAAGCCTTTGCTTTTGTTTTTTTCACCACTACATGTTGATCGACTGACATGCTGAATGCATTTAAGTAGACACAGATGTGTTAAGAATAGCCCTGGAGCAGAGACAGGCCTTCCTGTATATCAGGAGTTCAGAATGCCACCAAGTATGACAGCAGCATTTTTCCTGCACTCATCCCGGCTTTAGTTTCAACTTCAGCTAAGACATTTGTTGGTAATTTATGAGACCAGTGGGACAAATATGAAACCAAATGTGGCTAAGGCCTGGTGGTATAAAGGCGTTATTCAGGCTTTAACACCCAAGTCGCCTGGTTCAACGCTGAGGTTAAACCTTCCCACTGCGAGGCAATCTAGGTCAGCGCGGCAGTGACAGAAAGAGGCAGATAGACTGTACGTCAAAGGAACAGGTGGCCCACTCTGACACTGTGCTCAGTTTAGAGCAAGCTGGGGGACTGGAGTTTATGACATAGCTGCCACAGAAGCTGCTATTTCATCTAGCGGCAGGTCAGCATGGTTTTTTTTCCAGCCCTCATAGCCTAAGACCCAACAGAGATATTTGGATACATTGGCCTTTAGCTGTTAAATTTTTTTCAAGAGTTCAGAACATGTGTGTGTTGGGTAGGGGGTGCGGCAAAAAAAACACTCTCACAGGCTGAACTTGGCTTGTAGATAAACAATCTTGGAAAGGCATGTGGCCCACAGAGTAAAGTTGTAGTTGGCTGTATTTGTTAGACTGTGTAAAATCAGAGCCCAGAGTCTGGGACACTAGCCATGTTGAGTGCTGGCACTGAGTTTAAAAAAGCTAGAAGGATGAGGACAAGGTTCGAAGGTTCTGATTGTGAGGAGATGTGATGACAAGACTCTCTTATGACAAGCTGTGTTGGCTGAGGGCCAGGTAACCTGTCAGTCACAACAAACAAATAGCCCTGTCTGTCCTTTAATTTGATCCTTTAACCAAATTTAGGATTATTTTAGAAATCAACAGATTAGGAACTTGACCATACACTCTGTCCAAGTTTTTTTTTTTTTTACCTAATATTTGTTTAGTATTGACGTTACAGAAATAATTCTGCAATTTTCTTCCCAACTGTAAAACATCACAGATTGGATATAAGATTTAGGATAGAGTCGATTGATAGGAGTGTACACAAATTTAATAAAAGTGTACAGTGTAAGGCTACATGATGTCAGCATGACATAAAGCATTGTATTCCAAATTGGGTTAAACTAGATTATAACTATTGACAATGATAGACACAAGCGCTGTAATGAACACTTTTGTTTAGAGAAGTGAGGTCAGGGTTCCTTATACATGCTTGGCAAACCTGGTAACTGTGTGCACCAGAGCCTTAATCATGCTAAGCCAGGTTCAGGCACCTTGGATCCAACAAATGGTCAGTGAAAGTCAAGTCGAGTCAGCTTTAATTATGCATATTTATGTATTTATGTTCTCATCTGACTAGACAAACCAGGAGGCTATATTGACATGCTCTGTAACTGCGTAGTTACAGTTTCATCTGTATGTATTTAACATCCTGCCTCTCTTTTTTGGATTTGTTCAAGTGATCACTATACAGTTAGTTTTAGATACACCCCTTTCCATCTAAAAGCAATAGCCATTAAGTTTCAAAGGCCCACTTGTTGTTTTCATTTGGTTAAAAAAAGATGTTTCTCCGAATAGACATACTACAAGCCCGCAGTGCGGCGAGGGTGATAAAATCAATCAATAGTCTGTCATTAACCTTGTTTCTACTGCAGCGGGTTAAAAACTGCTGGTTCATCTAACTAAAGTCTAAGATCCTGCACACTTTATTGACTCACTTAAGTTTAGCTTTGGGTCAGGTTTCTAAACACTAACAAATAGGCAGCAAAGATGCTGTCAAAAAAAGATGCAAGAAGAAACTTAAGTTTGTGATGATGACATAAAGGAAAAAATTTGAAAAATAACCAAGGAAAAAACATCCATGCAGCTCCTGCAGCTGCAGCAAACTTGTTTAGATGTACTTGAGCAAATCTGTGAGCGTGTCTATAGAGAAAGCTCTAGTAAGAGCTTGTGATCCTTAATGGGAGGTCTTCTCATCTTGACTCCCTGCTTTTGGCCAGTGGGGTTATTTATTATTCAGTGAGAGCTATTACTGTGGATAAGAGGCTCCTCTCAGACCTGTATTGATTGTTTTAATTGCCCCCAAAGATTGTTAACTTTTAAGATAGATATTAAGACGGCATGTGTGGCATTAAAACAGGATGGAGATTGGAGGAAAATGAGGAAGAAGATATATAAGCATATATATTGCAAAAAAATTTGAAATGTCCTCTACCACTATATAGGTGTCCAATAAAGCAATCAATCATAGGAGCTTGTTAGCATACATATAGCCTCTAAGGAGATTGAAGAGTGTGAATGGAGGGGAAAGAATGATATTCTGAACCTGGACCAAAAAGAGAACGTTCAGAAGATTTTACACTTTACAGCGCCTTTGCTAAAGTGTCTTCAAAAGTAAAAACGTAACGGTGTCATGGGATAACACTGTTATGAGGAGGCTTATGCAACATCATTGCAGGCTAATACATCCAGTCACAAGATATTTTTACCTTTAAGTCCATGTTAAAAAGGAGTCCAGAATCAACTGGTGACCTTTTCTGTGTATTTGTCTGCTCTCTTAGCAGTTGACAAATAACATTTTCAGTCTTTCAGACTGTGTTAATTTTCTCTTGCAAGATCGCTTTTTTCAAATGTTGCCATGCATCCACAAGACTTAAATCCTACAGATGAGAGCGGTATTCATCTAGGGAGTGGTGGATGAAATGGAACGTATGCTTAAATCGACTTGTTCAGGTGAAGATAAACAGAGCTTAGAATACTTGGTGCAACACTCTTTAATGCCAAAACAATTTAATCAGCAGTGGAGAACTAGTGAATAAATCCCAGTTCACAAGTCTTACCTAATGCGACTGATTATACCTCACAGCGAATTAATAGTTTTAAATAATTGTTACGTGTCCAGGCATAACCATCAAGGTTTTACAGAACCACATACAGGCCTCTTTGATTTGTTAATGTTAGGTAAAGCTTTGGAAAGACATAGGAAATGTCTCCACTACGGGGGCAAACAGTGCTATTAGACCGCAGTGTTTATAATAGCACTGTTTGCCCCCGTAGTGGAGTTCTGAGATTAGCATTGCAGACTGTTGACCTTAATTAACCTTTAGGGTAAGTACTGCTTATAACCATCTTGTGCTGCTAATTTTACTGGCTGCGTTTTCCTCTTTGGTGAAGATGTCGAGACCCTCTGAGTAATGTGGGGTAATGTGGTGCAGTTTAATTACCATGAGAAAGCAGGTCAATCCTAAATTGAACCTATTGCAGGAGGTGAATTCGCATTGGATTTTAAGTACAATAGCAATTTATTTGTAGATCTGGACTGCTACATTGAAATAATACGAGCCGAAACACTACAATAACGGCATATAATGCTGTAGTGATATGCATTTTGATAAACCACCGTGTTCTTTTTGCTTGTTTATTTGTTTTCACTACCTTTATCTCTGCTTTTCTTGACCAAGAAATGGAATGGGTTTCTAAGCATGATTTTAGACCAATATGCTTCAGAGACAATTTATTGTGCTTTGTTAATTAGCTTAAATTAAGCTAAGGAATGGTTGCTTAGATGCTGAAGTGCTTGGTTTTGGTTTAGGTTTGCTTCCCAGTAAGACCAAGTTACCACTGCTGGACCTCTTAGCAAGGCCCTTGACCCCCAATTGTATAATGAAAATAAAAGGCGATCTGGATATGGTGGTTTGCCAAATTCCATAAATGTAAACTTAAATTATACAAACATATAAAAGTTTGCTCTGGACTTTGAATGCATCTATTCCAAAAGTGATTGGGGTCATGTGGGACTCTAGGCAAACTTTGCCTGTGTGATTAAAGGAGCAGGAAACAGGACGGGTCCTCATCCTGAAACACTGTAACATTATCTATATATTCCACTGACTCTTTGACAAACTAAACCACCCACAAACGTGTTGAGGCTAGGACAAGGTATAGTCGAGGTTAAGAAGGAATAACAGAGCACTGGTCTCAAGTAGTGTCTGACCCCATCTAGTTGTCTTGTGACCTTGCTCACACTTGGATTAGCTGGTACAATGCAGAGTTCTCTCTGACTAAATTGTTCTTGCCCTACAGCACCCCTCCCTATTAGCTTTCAATCATATGGTCTGCTGGTCATGTGATTAATAGCAGGTCAGCTGCTTTCAAGTGAGCTGGTTCTGTAGAGCACCCAACTGTGGGCAGCTCATAAAGGGTGACCAGATGGGCGATGGTCAGAAAAAACTTGGCATGTTCACGCTAATGTTCAAATCTTTGTGGTTTGCGTCTTTGTGGATATGTAATCAGGACAAAAGTAAGTGGCTTTTAGAATGGCCCACCAACAGCTTTCCAGACAGTTTACACACCTTTAGCTGTCTGACCAGTGCCACTAGATTTTTCCAACGGCTATTTGAAAACATCTTATTCTTAGCTCACACTATTCAGGATTCCAAAGAACTGGGGTTTTTGTGGCTTCCCACCAAAATCTTGCTACGCCAGTTTATTTCAATTCGGGATCTTAGAACATAAGAAGTATTGTGCAAGGCTTTCTGAAGCAGAGCAGAATTTACTGATATAGCAGGATGGGCAAAACATGCCCTACATCGTTCATGTTCTGGACAAAAGCTCAGAAATGTTTTACCTCTAAGCCTAGCTTTTTTTTTTCACTGAAACAACATCATGCCCCAAAGTGCTCAGTGCATGTCAAAGGGCAGATTGCGCCCTCTGCTCGAGCTCAGTATCAACATGAATGCTCACTATCCACACTCTCATATTGATGCCTCCTCTTTTAGCTAAAGTCATCCAAAATATTTGAAAATGACCTTGCAGTGTTTCCAGCGTCCCATCTTGAGCGAGTGCTTGAGATAATTTATATATAAAAATGTAGGGTTTGAAAAATTGCCATTTCCATCTTTAGGTGGCCGGGGCTCTCCATTACCAAAATGGGCTGAGTCACTGCACCGTGTGAATCTTAATAAGGAGTGCACAGCCAGGACAACCTCTCCTTTTCACTCCCTTTCCTCCCCTTTCACTTCGTTCTCCCCAGATCAGATGTAGCAGACTTGTTACTTTTTGTTTTATGCTTTTTGATAAAGAGTTTTGAAGACATCAATTCACTTGTGGGCTTTTTGGGCCCTGAGCCCTTTATTGTAGTGCTCCTAATAGCCTTTTTTTAAACATTGGAACACTAAACTCTTATTTTTTTAATTTAACAGGTACTGCACTCTAGAAATTGTTTTACAGATCTGAGAATACCCACATTGCTCTGTGTGAGATGTTTGTGTGTGTGTTTGTGTGTTTATGTGAGTTGGGGTTTGTGGACAGAGACAGATCAGAATGGAGACAAAGCGCTCTGGAAACATTTTCAACCCAAGCTGTGGTTTTCACTGGTCTCCCACTCTCATTTTTCCTTCTGCGGAGGCACTGCGCTCGGTTTCCCTGACCACACACTTCCCCCACCACCGCAGCCTGTATGCCAGCCATGGCACAGCCTGTCCCTCTTACAGCCTTACAGTCTGCCTGGAAATCCTTCCTGGTTACCTCAGCCCACCCAGCCTCACTGCCAACCCATGATATGCGACTCAGTACCCAAACCCACACAGACACACACACAGATGATCCGTAACATTTTAGCGATGTCCTCGTTAAACTGGTGAATCCCCACACACCCTAATGTAAACACTTACTCAGAATCTCTTTTTCTTTACATTGCTCGTTCCCTATCCATTCTGGGTCCAGCCTGAAAAAGCTGCTCTAAATCCGTTTTAGCTATAATGAGCCTAACACTGGTGGATCAGCCGCCTTATCCTGGCTAAGGTCATTAGTGTGCCGGAACAGGGCGTTCTCTTCTCTTTGAGTGCTTTATGAGGCAGACCAGCTGTTTGGCAAAACATTGAAAGTATTTACATCACAGGTCTTAAGTTGATCTGATTTGACGAATAACATGAGCATGCTAATGTTATATATAATGTTAACAATAATGAATAATAATAATTAACATCAATAATAATAATTTGCATCCTTTTGCCTGGGGATGCTGCGTTACTAACGAAGACGTCCTCTTCCAAGTCAAAGTTTGACCTGTGTTTAAAAACAATTTGCTCAAACTCTTGTTAGTGTTTCACATTAACGTTCAGTTACTATGGATTAATTAAAGATTATATTACACAACAGGACACATACTTGCCATTTTAGTAAGCTTGCTTAATGCAGTGCCTAAGAAGAAAATAAAGTGATCACAATGCCAAGAAAAGACGGGTCCTAATGGTTTACAGGTGATTTTATACCTAGACATGTTGTTGAGCTCAGCACGTAATATACATTAGATAACATGATTAATTAAGTGAGGCGTTTGTGCGTAACAAACTGAATAGAAAAAAAAGGACACAAAAGAAACTACCTGTGGATTTTAGTCTTCTTTACCTTTTCTCTTTTTTTCGCTCTTCTTAATCTGTGTATGCGTGGGTAAGACAGAAAGTAAGGAGGGGGAGAAAAGAGTGTGGGTGAAAAGGTATGAGTTGAGTTGAAGCCTGGTGAAGTTGCGTTGCTCTCTATGCAACCTGTTATTGTTAGCTCTTGTTGTACAGATGCAGCTGCAGATGGGACTCCTGTACCTGCCTGCATAGCTAATGAAAGCCAACGATACCCTCCTTATCAAGCATAAATATGTAATTTGTTCAGCTGGTGTAATGAAATATGTATGTGCGAAACGGCGATTGTTCGGGGCATTAACAGAATGTCAGTGTGTATTAAGAACCTTGGTGCTCGAAAATAACAGGAAAAGTAATAATTGCTAGAAGAAAAAAAAAAGATTTTTAAAGGTGGGCAGCTGCTTTCACAATTAAGCAATGTGTCTTATTGAAAGTTTGTGTGTATGTGTGAAAGAGTAAACAAAAAAAGAGAGCGAGAGCGCACTTGCCATCAGATGCTTTTATTACTACAGTGAGTGATAGCTGAATCTGTCATGGAGGAAGATGACACCGATGTCCTCTGGAGCCAGACTGCACTGAGACCAGACTGAGCTTACTGTGTTCCCTCTCACCTGTCCAAAATGCCTTGTCAGCATTTCACACTGCACAGCATACTGTACTTTCTGAAACGGTGCAGAGAAGAGGAAGGCCATGCCGGTGCCAGTGTGGTGTCTGCGGTACAGTCACTTCTCACACAGTAGGGCTCAGAACAAGACAATCTACTTCTTTTTCCAGCTCAGGTAAGAAAGCATAAGAGAGCAGAAAAAGAGGGGTAGCGGATTTACGAGTCAACTCTCTTTTAATAGTATGTGTCGTGGCCCGTTCTGAAAGCTAATCAGTTTGACCTGACAGAACGGCTTTGGTCTGGGTGCCATGTAGAATGAGCCCTTGGCAGGGTTAATTCTATCAGGCCAGGCCTCTGGGAACAGAACATTCCACTGTGATCCTCTTTCATATGACTCACTGAGGCTTGGGAAGCCAGCAGACATGATACGATTAGCTCCTGGGCTTCTTAGCTCTGACCAGCACTCTGACAACAACAAAACAAAAACGAAGCAAAAAGACCCAAGCATTGCTGAAAAATGTCGTTCGGGGCGTAGACAGTAACTGTGCCATGTCAGAAAGGTGAAAAATTTGTTTCAAGCGAGTCAAAATCTGACCGAATCTGACTCAAATTTTACACTTCGGACGCGTAGAAGCCTAATCCCACTCCGATACATAGGCTGTGTTCGGATTGTAGAAGAGCTGGATACTTAACTAGGTTTATTGTCAATTTGTCATGCACTTAGAAGATTATTTCCTCAGCTCCCTCCAAGCTAAGCTCTCAAGTGTGTTGTTTTTGCCATCCTTCCAGTTTCACAGAGCTGGATGTTGGCTGGGGCGAAGCTATTCTTAAATTTGCTGAGTCGCACAGTTTGATTTATTTAGGTGTAAATTTCCTTCGACAGACTATTTGCATGGCCGTCTACCTGTGCAAGGATTACCGAGGCCTGTACTTTTTTTTTTAAACATGGTGCTGTATTAAAATACATAATAATGTTCTAAAAGTCTCCAGAAAACGCTGACGAATTTATTAAGAATCGATCAGAGACTGCAAAAGTGCAAGTTCACAAATGTTTTGTAATGATGCTGGGTGGTCTGAGAACTAGGACCCCTTCCAAGATGATGTGCAGTTACCTGGAACAGAGACAGGGGTGCCAGCGTACCAGCAGGTGCTTCTGCTTTCCAGTAAGTGCCGTCTGGCGGCCGTCGCTGTTCCACCACGCTTGTGGAACTTTAGCCTAGAGGCAAATATTTGTTGTATACATGCAGACAGCAGTGTGATCTAAGTCAGTGCAGGTTGGGGATTTGTAGTGTTTGAGAAAATGCAGCGCTGAAAAAAAAGTTCACGTAGCCACCACAGTTGTCTTTGTTTACATAAAATTAGTGTGAAGGGTGTAATTGTAGTGGGTGTTGCTGTGTGTGTATATATAGATATGTGTGTGTGTGTGTGTGTCAATGTTTGATTCACCCCCTACTAACACACTTTCATCCACCATGACTGTGGCATGTCCCAGTCTAAACGAACGTCTGTCACTGCAACTCCGATGCTGGACACGGCACAGTTAACGTTTTTTCCTGGCCCACTGTCAAACTTTTCCCTTAACAGTGTGCAGCCGCCAGGGCTGAACTGAATACGAGCCCACTTCATCTGTTTCCACTCAAAATGTTCCCTTTCTCCCAGTGCAGGTTTTTTTCAGATTCACAAAAAAAAATCTGTAAAAATGTATTTTAAAAAATGAAAAAAAAACACGTACCCAGGTTTCATCCCATTTTGGCGCCCTTTTTCTGGCCGCCATTTTAAGACCGAAGGAAGAGAAAGGTAGGAAAGGGAGGGAGAAAGAGACTGTTGCTCCCAGCCCTCCTTACATGGCGGACAGATTTGCTCCTGTTTCTGACCAATGAGAGGTTGCCTTAATCATGTGATATGCCACGATTGCACTGAGAGAGAGGAGTGGCCGCAGACTCGATCCCTCTCTCTACTCCTTCAACTCCATCCTGTTTTCCTTTCCCCTTTTTTTCTGTCTCTCCCTCTGCTTTTAAGCACCCATCAAACTCAGTCTCTTGTTTTGTCAAAGCACAATTAGAGGAGATCATTTGCACTGAAGAATAATTAGCGGTGCTTCCTCCAGAGGCTGGGCCTCCACTGCCGCCGCCGCCGTCCCTACACAGTGGAAAAGTTTTGTGCTGTCGCGCCAACCTTGCTCAGCTCACATTCTTCATGTTTCATGGATTTCCCTTCCTGGCTTGAATCCAAGAACAGAGGAAGAGGCCAGGGTGGCTAAAAGAGGGAGAAAAATACAGAGAGAGAGAGAGAGAGGGGAAAGGACTTGTGCCCTGACACACCAATTGTCTTTTTTTCTCCTCATGCTTTTTTGCACACTTGTTTCTCTCTTCTGGCTTGTAACAGGGCATGAAGAGATTACTGCCAAACTAAAATAAAATAACAAATGATCACGTAATGAATTGCCAATTTAGGGAATGCTACTATGTTCTAAGAAAGACAAGGAGGAGGAGGAGAGAAATTCGCTTATGTCTGTGGTAGTTTTACCCGGCAATATCAGTTTATCTCTGCTTCTCTTCCTATATCTTTTTCTTGAATAAGTCCCCTGTTTCTCCATGCTGACACCAAAGGATGCTGTGGAAACGGAACCACCCAAAAGACGTTGCAAAGTTTTATATGTAATAAAAAGACAGGAATGCATCCTGTTCCATCCTAATATCAGAATCTCCAGTTTGCTCTTGTCTTCCTATATTTTCTGGAGTTATACTATGAGGAGGAAACGGCATTAGGATTTTGCATTGTTGAATGGCATTAGAGTGAATATATATCTCTTCTTCTCAGGCCTTCTTTCTTCAATGCTGTAATTCTTTTAAGCTATAGGCAGGCTTGCTGTTTCTTTTAAATGAAGTGCTCAGCTTACTTAGATCAATTTATTTAAAAGCTACAATTGAATATTGACCATTTAGACAAGGCAGTTGAATGCATTGAAATATTAATTTGCCTGTAATTTTCTCCTGCTATTGAAGAGAATGTATAGATTAATGCATGACATGCATTGATGGTGCATTTGATATGATGTGGAGGGGGGGGGCTTTTTATGGTTTTAATGGTCACTCATTAAACTCACCCCACCCCTTTTCCAACCATGTACACAACATTCCTTGAACATTCAACTGCTTGAAAGCCAAGTTACAACACTATAATCATAAAACCCTTATGATTTATGATTTATGAGGATAGGTAAGGGCGTTAAGAGCTGTTTCTATAAAACATCTTGCAAGACGCTAATCCTGATACAAACATGTCAGACTGGAGGGCAGGTCCCCCATGTACCTGATCTGAGACTATGGCTAATACAAATTTTTAATCTTTTTCACATACTGGTCCAAATATTGACTATTGCACTTTTAACTCAGGGCAGCAACTGGTGTTTCATTAAAAGTCATTATTCAAAGAATAAATAACTATTACAGAATTTAGAATGGTCATCTAATGGCATGATTATTAAAGTGGGATCCAGGAAAACTGTCCATGAATCATACAATGTTCGATGTAATTACGAAGAAACTTTATTATTCATTATTGGTCTAATATTTTGGAAGGATAATTGAGTTAAAGTAAAATACTTTTTTAATGGTGTTTGCGGAACCACCATAACAATTCCAAGGGAACCAAAAAATGATAATTTCATCGGCATAATAAATGATATTAGATTATTACTAAATCATTTATTATGCCTAAATAAGGACCCAAATTATTTGCAAAAGAATCCCCTATTCATACTGTGCTAACGTCCTCATCGGGATCTCATAGCTGATAGTTTTCTTTCTTTTTGACCAGCATGTATTTTTGCTGGTGTAGGTTACTTTGGAAGAGTTTCATTTGAACACCATAAATGTTAATGCCATTCATTGCATCCTTATCGGATTTTCCTTTTTAATATTTAAACGTGGCGACGTGGTGGCGTAGTGGTTAGCATGGTCACCTCACAACAAGAAGGTCGTGGGTTTGAATCCTGGCCACGGGGTCTTTCTATGCAGAGTTTGCAGGTTCTCCATGTGCTTGGGTGGGTTTTCTCCAGGTACTCCAGTTTCCTCCCACAGTCCATTAGGTTGACTCTAAATTGCCCAAAGGAGTGAAGGTGAGTGTGTGGTTGTCTGTATGTCGTCCTGCGATGGATTGACGACCTGTCCAGGGTGTGTGCTAAAATAGGCCCCAGCAGACCCCCGTGACCCTGAGTTCTGGATGAAGCAGTTATAGAAAATGAATATTTCACAATGAATATTTCAATGTGAAAAATTTCATTTTCATTTCATCTTCTTTACCCGCTTATTCCCGAATCCGGGGTCACGGG
>JAOTQW010000004.1:7671629-7690833 GCA_026260075.1 Sisor rabdophorus | reverse complement strand
ATATATATATATAGCCTAGTGTAGGTTAAAATAAATTGGTGTTGTGTTTTCTTAGGAGAAAAGGGGCATCTCAGTTGTGATTACAAAGGCTGGAAGATATCTGCCCTAGCTCTACCCACCGAAAATGACTCTTGCATTAGTAAGAGTAAAGTAAAATTTAACTACATCTCAGCAGAGCTAATCTACATTGTGACCCCACTGCATTCTAAACTCTGCCTGACTTTTTTCTGCTAATCCAGTTCCATCCAAGACAGAGAATATGCACTGATGACCGCAAAGTAGTGGAAAAATGTGAAGCAGTGGATTTTCTGCATCTTTTTTCCCGGCAGTGACAGAAGACCCAGCCGACCCCGAGCACAGAGAGCCTTCAGCACATCTGTAATCTGTGGAATGTAGGAATTAAGAGAGACAGACAGATTTGTGTGTGTGTGTGTGTGTTCGTGTGTGTGAGAGAAAGAGAGAGTAGGGTAGAGAAGACATATGAGGGAGGGAGCAGAGGGAGAGGTTCTGGCCCATAAGTTCCAGGAAGTCAGGCTTGCAACAGGTAGTGCCAGGCTAGAGGGTCCAGGTACGCCCACTGGAAAACTAATTGATTACTGCGGGAACTGCTGGGTGATAAACAGCCTGATGTATTGCTTTTCTCCAGAGACACAAGCCCAAAGGCCGAATGAGGATATTCTGGTAAAGCGGTGGGCCAACTGAGAGGGAGGGGAGTATGAGAGAGAGAGAGAGAGAGAGAGAGAGAGAGGGATCTAGTAAAGGAACTGTGCTGACATTGAGATGTTGCCTCTGCTGGCAGGATGTAATCCATACAAGTGACAGAGAGCTGAGACTTACCCATGAATCCAGATCAAAATATTTGACAGGTCTAAATGTGTATGCTCTTAGAGACCTGAGGTCCACTTACAGACCTTCATACTTTGTTTTGGGTTTCTGTCTTGCTTGTGCTGTAGTATTTCTTCCAGGCACATGGTACCATCTGTGTTTGAAAGGTTGAAGTCGATATCAAGAGGAGTGAAGAAAACAAAGAGTTTGGCGCTGATTGCATTTTAGCATATTAATATTTTATCAGACAGGAAGTGTGGATGTTAGCGCTTGCTACCATTTTACCTTTGGATTCTGTAGTCGTTATACTCGCACACACACAGACACACGTTTGGATGGAGATGTGTAGTTGTGTTGCTCCAAATATCCAGAAGAAGTTTCCACATTACATAAGCAAGAGACACATAAAAAGGAAGGACTTTAGCAAAGATAGAGTAAGAGAAAGAGCGTGGATGAAATGGGTACAGACATGGGACTGAGGAGGGTGCTCAGAAACCCTAGCTGCACTGCTGCAGCTTCCCTCTCAATTTCCCCAGCCGAGATCGATACACTGCTCGATGGGCTGGGATGATACCGGCTACAGCTCAGTAAGCAGAGCTAGCCAATACACACACATTTGTAGAGTGTAAGTTCATTCACTCACTCCGACAGTTACAATTAAATTATTGTGGCTGTTGTAATATTAATTAGCAGTCTAGGTCCAGGTCATTTTTTAGCATTATGTGGAGATTTATTGTCCCTGGTGTAATCACTTTAACTAACCATCTTGAGTAACGTTTTTTTCAATCAAATTATTACTGTAGGCATTTGAATAAAAATATTTTTAAATATAATATTTCATGTTTGCTTTGCGTTAATAATCATCAATCCATTTATTCTCTTGTTAATGGATTAAAAGTTTGGAATTTTTAACAAAAAATAAATATTCGTACTTGTAAGAATACACTTATATTTGTGTGTGTGTGGTTTACCAACAAAGCTTTTAGTGTTGTTGCCCAAATGCCTTGTTATGTAGGGTGTAAAAATTTACTCATGGAGGGCAGAGGGGGCATTTGTGGAGAGCCGAGCCGAGTGTGTGGTCAGGGCATAACTCCAGACAACCTCATGAGCGCCACACACACACACTCACACTCACCCGCACTTACATACAGAGTAACCTGAGAGACGGCACTCCCTCACGTCCCCATCGATCCTTCCACACCAACCCACTATTCTGTCTCTTTCAGACCAGCCAGTCGCTAAACCCCTTTAACTGTTTACTCACTGCAGCGCAGCACTTCAGGAAGTTCGCTTTAGGTGGGCATATAAAAATGATCACAGGAAATAGTTGCCTTTCGGTCTGATGATTGTGACTGCTGGTAAAAAAGCAGTAAAGACTGTGGTGTCGTTTTTCCAGCACCTGTCTGTATGCAATGTAAATTCTCAGCTCCGTATGCCAAGCATCCATTCGTGTACCTAAGGGAAATCTGGCGTCAGTTATAAACTTTCATTCCTTGTTTCATTGCCTTAATGCATTAATAGTAACATGGGGTATCTGATGTCTCAATCCATATTTGTTTTTCCTACCTAACAGATTTTTCTGTCTAATATAAATATGGATCTCATTACACTTTTTTTATTACACAGTAAACTGCAGGGTTACAAAAAAGTCTGTGGACATATGGTGGAGTTTTTGGTCTGGGTGTGGATGCCTGTACAGTACACACACACACACACACATACAGGAAGCCCATTGTACTGACCTGAGGAATCTCACTTATCAATGGCTCTCTGCAACACTGAGTCAGTAGTTTGGCTCTCAGAGGGTTTGTTATCGACTCTGCGCACTAGCAGTCTTCTGCAGATCAGGGCAGCCCTGCTAGACTCCACAATAAAAAAAAATACTATCTGAGAGTAATTTAACTATAGAACATGTAGTTAAATGTTTTTGATAAATACTGTAGTGTTTTTGCACCTCACTGTAGTAAATTGCAATGATATGGTAAGCCGTTATTTTGTACTACACTGGTTATAATAACTTTACTTTAGCCAGATCAACACACTGCTACATGAATCACTATAGTAAATGTTCTACAACTCAGTTCTAGTGTATGTGTAATTAACTTCACAGCAGGGATCAGAGCCAAAATTGGATCAATGCATCGCACACAAAATTCCAAAGACAAATAAAACCAAACAACATGTTAACAAACATTTATTTATTCATTCATTTATTCTTCTATAACCGCTTATTCCCTTACTTGGGGTCATGGGGGTCTGCTGGAGCCTATCACAGTGCAAATACGAGGGAAAGGCAGCGGTACACCCTGGACAGGTCGCTGTCCATCACAGGGCCACACACATAGAGGAACAACCAAACACACTTACATTCACTCCTATGGGCAATTTAGAATCACCAATCTACCTAATGTACATGTTTTTTAAACTGTGGAAGGAAACCCACACAAGCAATTGGAAAACTCCACACAGCCTGCAAATCGAACCCAGGACCTTTTTCCTGTGAGGTGACCATTCTAACCACTACACCACCGCCTTACATTTGTTATTTTTTTTATTTATTATTTTGTTTTGCTGAATCAATGATCTGATAGGAATTTCTAACAGACACCATCTAGACTATACTAGACTATACTACATTTTAACATCTAAAATCCCATGTATACTGTGTTTTTTTTTCCATTTGTATGCGGGCAGGTTTAGGACCTCACTGTATATATATGTCTGCTCCTTTTTAAACGGCTGTCTAAGTTCAAATGTTTTTAGAAAGAAAAAAAGAAGTGAAGGAAATGGGACAGGAATTAATACTTTGATCATTTGAATATTATGCTAAGGCTTGTAGAACCCGAATCAATACTTAAACGCATTCCCAAATTGTTTCAGTTCGTCTTGTGTCAGGGTGTCCTTCACCAGCACCATTTTCCAGCCCACACATCAAGGTTCCTCTCACCCTAATCCACTTTCCAGAGACATCCATTATTTTCCTAGGCTCTTCTGTAATAGTAATCATGCTTTTGTTAATTGATCCGACATCGCTGCTGGGATTGCTGTGCCTGAGTGGTTTCTCTGGGGTCTTAACACTACAAGACATTGTAAATGATGCTTTTTCTTTTGATCAAGAATGAGAATCTGTTACACACACGTATATATATACACACACACACACACAGCTCCAAATATTTTGCATGTGCAGCATTAATATGACTCTAAGTTTATAAGTTTAGATTCTATAAGGTCATTTTTTTACAACACATTAGTTTAAATATTAACGCCACACTCACCTTTACACTCCATTTATTTCAAGTTAAAATCAGTTTAACAAATCCTTTCAGGCGTAACCCTGATGCTTCATTCCTATCATCATGTTTTCTGTATTGTTTGGCAAAGATTAGTTCGATGGTATCATCAAGCAGCATCCTTGCTAATTTGTGTAGTCTATTGTTGGGTATAAAGTGTGACATGGGGATGGCAAACGCTTAAAGGGGGAAGGTTCTTTTAAAATGGTTGCCAAAGCTTTCGAGATGGCTGCCAGGCTGTGGGGTAAAGGGGTTGGACGTACATTATTAATAAATACTAATATTACAATTGAAGGTATTATGAAATAAATGTAGTCTGTGTCTAAGTATAGAACTCTGGATAGTGGCTACGTACGTCTGGAGTGTTTTTTCCTCTCTATCCTCGTATCAGAATGCTGTTGAACTTGGCAGTGAACTTCTTGGCAGCAGCGGCTTCTGTGTCATTTAACAATGGGAGCTGCTAACGTGATTCTCTCTTGGTATAGTTGTGTCTGGCAGCAGGATTTAACAGCTATGCTTAGAATAAGCTCGAGACAGAAAGGTAGACAAAAGGGAAGAGAATAAAGATTAAAGAAAAAATAGAAAGAAATTGTAAATGACTGGCTTTCAAACAGGGTCTTGGCAACGTCTGCGTCTTCTCCTAAACTCTAGCCCTGTTTTTTTATGAACTGTTTTTTGTTCGGTAATTATCAGTGCAATTTGTTCTTGAATTGTCAATAGTCCCTCAAAATAGAAGCTGGGAATGGCACTACTGCTTGGGTTGTGTGTGTTGCAGTTCTAAAATGGAAGCTGTCCGTCGAGCGCAAAATGGAGGAAGAGGGGAGGAGTTACAGTAAGGAACATCAGTACGGCGTGACGATTACGGCTCTCGAACATTTGATGCGTGAAATCACATTCAACAGTCGCACAAAAACATTAATCTTGACTAGAAATCTGATACATTTGTCGTTTACCGTGTAGCTAAAAATTCTTTGGCTACGATAACATTTTTATTTGTTTGAGCGTTTAGTGTTTGGGTGCACAAAAACTCTTTTTTGTTTAGGCATTCTCTTTCCTCGCTGATTCTGCCACATGTAAGTATGCTGCCAGGGTTGAATTTACTAAACCTACAGCTCAGACTGGCATCAGTTCGGATCCTCAAACGCTCTCGGGTAGATGCCAGGGACTCCGCTCCGGGTGCCGATCACAGCTGAGCATGAGTCCAAAGCCTTTTTCTTCGCTTGCCGTTTCCAATAAGCGTGCTTTTCCCATCGTAATTTACAGCACTGGTTCTTTGAATATACTGGGTTAGTGCGGTATCGAAGGGCATAGGGGTCTGTAGATATTTATGATTTTATTAATATTCTGAAGCAGGAAAAGCCACACAGTCGCATTGATCAGTTGCATTCTGAGATTGAAGATTTCAATTTCTTAAATGGATTGCATTACATCAATAAAAATGCACAATCAATAATGAATGTTTTGCAGGAAAGGCATACCTTATATTTTTTAATTGCTGTAAGATTTTTAATTTAATAGTTGTCTGATAGAATGTCCAAAATTGTATTGGCAAGATTATTTTAAAATTGGTTGAAGTTTGAGAGACTTCAAACAATGCGTCTATGTGTGTGTGTGTGTGTGTGTGTGTGTAGTACTATTGTAAGTGTGGTTGGTTTGTTCCATATGCCGAGACGATGGCGTTTACAGAACGACTTGGAGAGCACCGTAATTTTAGTGTCCACAGCCATCTTGGCAAGAGTTTGACTTTGTGTTACAGACTATAGTCAGGCAGCAACTGAGAAAGAAGGGCAGACAGAAAGTGTGTAAATACAGGTAAAAGTCCGTTGCCAAATCAAAATGCAGTTAGTGTTTGTTTGTTTTTTTGTTTGTTTTTTGTTTTTTTTTAAGCTATGAGGATTGATGATTGGTTAGACCTTTCTACCCACATGGCACAGCGTCTGTGGTTCATCACTCAGGTTCTCTTCATGCCAGGTGCAAAATGCTATTCTGCTGTTTATTTATCTGAGGCAGATTTGTTTATCTGTCAAAGCCCACAGTGACAAGTCATGAGTTTGTGTTGCTGAGGGAGCGAGACGCATTTAGTATTCCCAGTACTTTCCTAAATGATTCCAGATTTGACTTCTATGTCAGTAGTGTTTGTTATTCAGCTTCCCAAGCAGGGGGATTTTTCCAGGCAAAGCCGGTCTGAAAGCGATTCAGAAATGTGTCATGTGTTGGCCTTTTGCGTGATTTAGTGGATAACTCAAAATCTTAAAATGTATCAGACCTACAAAGAATATACAATATGTAAAAAAAAAAACGGTAAAATCTGTTAAAAAAGAAAAGCTTATAGACTGCAAATAATAGTGCTGACGCAAGCCCTGACCTCAGCCTTAACCAACAGTGTTTTTAAATGAAAGTTCTAAAAGAAGATATTGAGAATTAATTAGAAACGATAGCAGTCAGAATAAAAAATAAATAAATAAATAAATATAAATAAGAGGTTAGCATAACATGAAGTATGCAATATACCATACTGCAAGGAACTGGTTGAGGAACCGGATGATCTGCAGGATGAATTTTCCCCTTACTTGAGTGGAAACGCTTTCTGGACTGTGACAGGAAAAAGAGTCTATTGTTGGCATTGCTGGGCTCCTTTACCTTCTTCTGGGTCCGGAAACTTAGTGCGGATAGTCCGCTCAGCTGATCGCACTGCTCTCTTAAAAGTTTGCTGGATGCTCTTCCTGAACCTAAGCTGTAAATGTTGTAAAAGGAGTCCATAGCACCTAAGAGAGCAGTTCAAAGATGATAAATATACTGCAGAGTTTTGGTAGTGTTGATGTAACAGGACCATGACAGGTCCTGCATGAAACTGTATCCTCTCTCCACAGAGATCAAGTTGATTGTCATTGGTTGGTAGTTACTCCTCTTCCACTTTGTGCTGAAAGGAATTATGGTGTTAAATGTGGAAAAGTAGTCCAAAAACTCTGTTTTGACGTAATTGCCTTTTCTGCAGTCCGTCTCCCTCAAGGTTATGTGAAAGAGGTGAGCGATGGCATCCTCTGTAGATCGGTTTTGGATGGTACGTGTATTTGGCCCTAGGCATCAGGTAGTGATGAAATGATAAAATCTCTGAGGAGTCTTCCAAAGCACTTTATCACAATGGAGATCAGGCATACTAGTTGATATTTGTTGAGACAGACAGGCTGGGGTTTCTTTGAGACGGAAACAGTGACCCACACACACCTTTGGGATAAACTGGAATGCCAACAGCACCACCATAACTCCACATGTGATATCACTAACACTAAATGGGAAAATCCCCAAATCCATAATCCAGTGAAATTATTGCAAGAGGTATGGAATAGGACTTCTGGAATGTTGGATGTTCCCAAAAATATATAAGTGGGATGATCAGGTTTCCCTATATTTTTTATTAATAAGTAGTTATTTATGATTATGGTCTTTATTGGGCTTACACAATTTTTTGGCATGACCAGAGCAATCTTTAAGCTTGCCACCTTTGTTCTGAATAGACAGGTGTGTTCATGTGCCTGACAGCAGCGAGACCCCATCATGCATCTCTTCTCTGCAGCTGCAGTCTGTCAGGAGGTCTCTGGGAGAGCACTGAATTACAGCATGGTCACACAAACACACGCACACACACACACACACTCTTCGCTCAGTTACATTCCTCTTGCTGTGTCATGAGGGGAGGGTCTCACAGTACTTACTCAGATTAGATCTTTGGCAAACGACGATCTGTAACTGACAACACTTTTTCTTTTATTCAGTCGTGTTTCCTCAGACACAGTTCCTTTCCAGCAGGAAATCAGGACTGACAGAGGTCAAACAAGGGCGTTCCTCTCCCCTCACAGCACATCCAGACCTAGAGCAGGGAAAAACAATAGTCGACACTCTCTGCGTTTTTTTAGTTGGAGCAATAGGGACAGGTGGTTTCATGTAGCGTAGCGTTGGACGTTTTCGGAGCTTCCCTGCTGTCAGAGCAAGGGCAAACTCGGGATGGGATATTTTCTGCTGCGGTTTGTATAGATACTGACTAGATGACTGACTTCTTGTCTTCATGACAATATGCTTGATAATTCTTGGACATATTAAACCTATTATACAAGCTTGTTTGCTTGCTTTGTAATACGCTACTTTCTGTTTAAAGACAGGGTGGATGTAATTGATACCTTTATTTATCACAACTAAACTTTTTAATCAACCAGTCATAAACATCTGATGTCATCTCTGTGTACCGACCAAACATGCCCCAAGCCATTTTTGAATCTTTTCTCTTTTTGGTAAAAAAAAAAAAAACTGAAAAACTTTACTGAACCGTATCTTACGTATCAACTTTGATTCACAATTTACTGACAATAATAATCGTAACATGAATGTGGACAGTTCACAGACAACATTAGTGAATTTAGTCTGAATTGTCTATAATGATTAAAGGTAGACATTAAAGTAAAATGTTCTGAAATGTTGAACCTATAGAACCGAAGTAACGCAACATACTTACTATAAAACAGGGCTTACATTTATTCCATTCATTTTAATTTTCTCAATTTTAACCATAAATCAAAAAAATAATTATGAATTTACTTTTAAGTCATGCATGCAGGCGGGTTTGGTCGACACACGCTGATGACATCAGATGGTTGTGACTGGTTGATGGAAAAGTTGATTCAAGATCAACCTTCTTTGTTTATTAATTTTTCCTACCTTAATCAACACATCCTACTTTGCGAAATCACCTCCACCTTGATGTAATATTATAGATATTTTTTCCATGCTCCTCATAATTTTCCACATGTGCTACAAGAGGGGTCAAAAACACATTAGAGCCCTGACAAGCCCAGCTTTTCTCTCATAGCCCAACTATTTAGAGAAAAAGAGAAAGAAAGGGGGGGGGCGATAAAGAGAGTAAATTGAAAGCTGCCCAGGGCTGTATATTTCAGCATATCCCAAGGGAATGCTGGGATCCTGCTTCTCTCTCAGCTTTCCTGGGAAAAGGCCAAGAACTTTTTTCTCCCTCCTCCTTCTTGTCTGCTTGAATTTTCTGCCTTTTCTAGAAAGTGCAGTTCATATCAGGAAAGCAGTATTCCAGGATGGAGAAAACTGCGCATGTGCCTCCAATGCATGTCAAACCAATGCAGATTAATAATCAGTAATGTAGAACTGGTAATATAGAACTGAAGTTTGTGTTCCAGCTCTTTCTTAGTTCCAACTCTTTGTCCACTACTTGATATTATATGGTGATCCATTAGACACGATTTCTCCTAGCAGGACTTGATTTCCCTGTCTATTTATAGCGCCATCTTTGGGTGTCCAATCTGCTTATAACACTTGATTAGTTTTTGCTTCAGTAAGAATTGGAGCAGTGTGAAAGGTGATCGGAAAACTTTGAGTTTAGTTCCCAGTATTACCAAGCTGACACTGCTGGACCCCTAAACAAGGCTCTTAGTCATTAACTGCTCATTTGGAAAAGATAAATGTAAGTCAAGGGTCAGAGTTAGGTCAAATGTGGTCAGTGTAACATTAGCGCACCAGTAAGGATAGTGTGGCAGGACTGTCTTTGAAATAGCTCCTCGGCCAGCAGCGTGTAGTGCCTTTTTTAATTTGTTTGGATTATTGTTTATCAATAGTTTGTTTTATGGCGTGTGGTTAATTTCTGTAGCAGTTGAATTACTGTCGTTGCTCTGAGAAAAGGAAAAATTGCGATTTTGTTCCTTGTTTTATTGTGTCCTGAAGATTGAAATAGTGAGTTTAATGGACCACCGTGATTCTATAATGTCATCGCAGAAGACCGCAAGATCTTTTTTTTCTTCTTGAAGAACTGTTCTTTCCCTCCCTAAGTTTGCCTTGAGCAGAAAAGTTTGCTTGGCGCTTACTAGTCAAAGTAGATGTGGTGAGCGGTTTGGTTGTGCAGATTTAAGTTGACACGATGAGTGAACACAGGCTGTAAGCTGAGAAGTTCAGTTTCACTCCTCACCCTTTTGGAGGAAAAAAAAGCGAGCGACTGTGAGAGGAAATGATGTTTTGTAAGAGAGCTGGAGAATGCAGTGGGCGGGGGTGGGTTGGGGGGGTGTTATTGGCTGATCTATAGAAGAAAGGCAGAAGGCTTCTGTCTAAACACTTTCCCTTATTAAATATGGCATGACGCAGAAACAGTGGGGGTGGAGGTCAAGGTTACTCAAACACTGGACAGAGGTGCGAGTAAACGGAAACAGAGCAGAGAGAGAGAGAGTCCTGAGCGGTAGTCAGCTCGCTCAGATCACTGAGACTCTCCTGTAGTGTGTGGTAGCTTGTTAAAGAGTGAGGGAACGACAGAGGTGTGAGTGTGAGTGAGCATGTATTACAGCACATCAGCGGTGGAACAAAACCTTTCTTTTATTCTTTCTTCCTGTTCCTTCCCTCCTTCCTTCCTTCCTTCCCTTTCTTTCTTTCTTTCTTTCTTTCTTTCTTTCTTTCTTTCTTTCCTTATTTATTTATTATTTTTCCCCCTTCCTTCCTTCCTTCCTTCCTTCCTTCCTTCTATCTTTCTTTCTTTCTTTTTTTCTTTCTTTCTACCTGAAAGTATATAAATATTAAGTACAAACAATTTATTTTCTTGAGCGCGGTGATGCAGTGGTTTGGATTTGAACATGTACAATGGGTAGATTGGTGACTCCAAATTGCCCAAAGGAGTGAGTGTGTGTGTGGCCCTCTAATGGACTGGCAACCTGTCCAGGGTTTACAGAGTTTGGAAATGAGGGGTATAGGAGATGAATGAATGAATGAGCTTATTTGCTTATTAAAATGTATTCTTTCTTTCTTTTTTTCAGTCTTTTTTTCTACTTTGTTTTTTTTTTGGGTGGTTGGGGGTCTTCAGCTTAGCTACGCACAAAAGTTTAAAGGTATGGCAGAGATTTGGAAAGTCTGCAGCATCTTTTTTTTCTCAGCTGGCTGTGGAAAAAAAATAAAATGAAGAAAAAAAGATCTGAGGGATGATACTTGTGAAAACAATGCTACGATCCCTTGAGCTTCACCTTCCATTGATAGGCAAGAAAGGGACGTTTGTATTTCTAAATTAAGTTTCGCCTCCTTTTATTGGGCTGCGTGTTCCTGAGGCCGCTATGTAAAAAGGTCTTTTGAAAGAAGGATTTTAACACACAATTGGATTACAGCATGGCGAAACACTTGGTGAGAATGCAGCGGACTGAGGCGAAGGACCTGCGAGAGGTACAGATGGTTTAGTGCATGCATAATCAAACAGGCAGGGAAAGGATGTGTGTGTGTGTTTGGGTGTGTGTGTGTGCAGGCCTCCGAAACTCCTCCAGCAGGGCCTGGGAGGCTAAGAGAGACAGGGGGTCTGAGAGCTTTAAGCCAGGGGCTATAACACTTCAACACAGCGGCCCTAATGATCTAATTAGAGAATCACCTTGTTGACTAATTCAGCAAGCACCAAGACACCAGATCCCTAGTGAACTTGTGCTCCGGTGCTTACGGCCTGCGCTCTGCTGAGAGGCTTGTTGCATAGATGGAAATTGGGCTCTATGGAGCACTACAGAGACATCGACACATCAGCCAGCACGAGACCTGGGAACAGGGTGACCTGGGAACTCTTTTTAACTGCGGTGTGAGAACAAAATTAAGTGTAGACAGGGACTATCCCTCCTCTGTCTTTCAGTCTGTAGCCGAAAGAGTGGCTTGTTATGCACTTGTATAGAAGGGGGCAGGAACCGTGAACAGGCCTGTTTATGCATCTATTTAGTCGTTTGTTGTTTAGTGTCTTTTTTTGTGTTTATTTCAAGCAGGAGGCTTTTTTCACCCTCTCGGGCTCTCAGAGGGCCCTCAACAGGGGGTAAATGCAGATGAGACACACTGGGTCTGGGTCTCACGCCTCATTTGCATTTTTAATTAGCGATGGGCAGTTTGCGTGAGAGCACTTGGTTTGTGGAGACTGTGTGAAAGTAGTCCCATGCACACACCCAGCGCCCAGCCTCTAGCCCCCCTACCACCCCCTACGCCACCACGCTGCTTTCACTTATCTCTGGGCTGTTGCCGGGGGGATGCAGCCTTTTTGTGAGCTCGGCCCGCTCTCCAGATTGCCTTTGTTTTAAGCTGTTGATGCAGACGGTAGCGCTAGGATGAATGCAAACAAGTCCTTAAATTGTTTACTTTGTCTAGGAAGGGATGATGGAAGGGATGGATAAACTTTTTTTCCCCTGGCGGCTATTTTTTGGAGTGTTTCTCATGTGGTACACCTCTTTTGTTCATTTTATCTGCACCCCCTCCTGCCCAATTGTGTTTTAAATCACCTATACCATTGCCTATTCTTTTTGTTTGCTGTACATCATTGATAATGATGAATGGAATAATAGGACCATTGAATTTCTTTGAAAATTAGGCGAAATCAGCTTTGCTGCTTAGCAATTATACATACAGACCATGACACTCTGAATTAAGCATTAAACCAAGTAAAGTATTTTATTTGTCATATTTTGTTAAATTATTTTGATTATAAATAACATTTCTGCTAGTCCTTTATCTTTGATGCACCTCTACATCGACAGTCACTGCAGACCTTTCGCTTGTAGTGGATATCTGCAATAATTCTCTCCTACGGACAATTTTATCCGCAGTGCGAGATCAATACTCACCCCTGCATCTAAATCATGCATGGGTCTTGGGCTGGGTCTGGTTCCCTGAGATTTTTGGCTGCAGTAAAAACCATTATAGAGACAGCATTGGGACCAGGGTGGTTCTTCAGAAAGTCTCAGTAATGCATCTTTGCTTATCGTTGCTCTTGCAGCTAATGGTGCTGTTAACCAGCACTTGTTGGGAGACGATTTCTCCCATCAAATTTATAGGGCTTTTTTTTTATGAGAGATGCAGCACTTCCAGGTCTGGAGGGTTCCATCCAGGCTGATTTCCATAAGTGCCATGACTGCCAGTAGATCAGCCACCTCTGTTTCAGTCTCTCTCTCTCTCTCTCTCTCTCTTTCTCTCTGGCTTCAGATTTAAGTGGCCTATGCCAACAGGACGGCGGCTAGACTTCCGATCAGTGACTACAAGGTTTTGCTTGCTTGTGTGTCAAATCTGCTGAGACATTTATTCACAAAACATAAATCTTTCCAGGAAGAAAATGGTTGCTTTGGTTGTTGACTGTTTAGTGGGACTGTTTAGTGAAATGTTCTGTTGAAGTGTCCTGATTAACTTAAGCAACAGTTTGAGCTTCAACTTAAACTTTAAAACTATGTCTGAGCATGATCAGTGCAGTGTACTAGTTTGCTAAAGTCAAAATAATACTTGCTCACTTATTGTTATTGTCATTTTGACCACATGTACAGTAGCTGGTACCATGTTGCAGCACATAGTAAAATAAAACAACTTTCCGTTAGGCCCATGTTGCTACATAAAGTAGGAAATAAATAAAAGACAATACCATATTTCATAACCATATTTTAAATGTTTTTCCATAAACAGTTATGACTATGTTCATTAAGAACCCAATATTGCGGTGGGTCCACCATAACCATGAACATGGACTAGGCAATTAAAACACCAGCACCACATGATGGTTAAGTCATCAATGTCTGCTTGCTATAGTCTATTTGCAGAAATAATTGTAAAATGATGTAGTACTCTTTATTCTGAAAATTCATTTGCTTCTCTCTCTTTCTCTTTCCTTGTCTCTTTCTCGCTCCTTTAAACTCTGTACAGAAGCTACACAGTCTGATAGTCCAAACCAGTCTAGCGAAGGGGACGTTAAGGACCAGTCGGAAAATGGTGAGTGTCATATTTTCAGCCAAAGAAATGAGATGCCCTAAATCATATACTGTGTGGTTTTAATGTGTTTTTCACCATGTTTTTCTTCAATCTTCATGTGTTTTATACTTAACTCCGTCATACTTTTCCACCTTAATAAATTCTGCTTTCTAGCACATGGGTTTTTAACCTGTGAGGCCCAGCACCTCGGGAGAAACTGCTAATTCACAGGTGTACACTGGAGTAATAGTAAATACAAGCAAGTAATTTCTTCAGCATCCACTAGAGGCAATCTAATTGGTCCTGCAGCTAATTATTAGGCAGCCGCTAGAGCAGAGTCAGTTCAAGTTTGAGAAAAATTAAGTAAAAATTAAATTCTGGATTTTTAAGATCAATAGCAGTAAATGTCGAATATGTGTGAGCCATGTGACAAAAAAGAAAGAGTTGTGGCTTAAGAAGGCCCCACAGATTTGCCTGGCTCAGTCGTCACACTGATTGAGCTAAGCAGGTCATATCTTTAACTTTCAATTTAATTAATGCTATGCGTGCTATAAACGGCAAAATATTTATATACATGATGCTCATATGTATTTCTTCGAACTGGGTAGAGGAGTAAAATTAGACAAAATTGTTCTAAATGGTTGATACCCCCCTGTTCTAGCAAAGCTCTCACAGCTAAGAACAAGCGATGTCATTAACAAAATGCTCATTGATTTCATTGAATATGTGTGCTGGAATAGGCTCCAGCAGATCCCTGTGACCCAGGAAAGTTTGGGAATAAGCGGGTATAAAAGATGAATAAATAAATGAATACTGTATTCAAGGTAACAACATGACTAAAAAAAATTGAATCTATTAATGCTGCTGTGGGAAGTAAAGATGCTAATGAATTTAAAGTATTTACGATATGGTCAGGTGGTGGACCAAACCAATCTTTAAAAAGGCTGCCTTGGTATTACTGTTTAATAAGTACAAAGCGGCATCCCAACACCAACCCCTTAAAAAAGGCGGTGAAACAATTGGCAGCAACATGAACATGTGACATATCAAACCATTCAGCATAATGAGAAGAACCTGCGTCACAGGTTTCATCATCACATTTCAACTCCCTAGCATCGGGGAGCCGTTATTAACTTTGTCATGACATAGTCAAGTATTAGTGACTTTTCTAGATAGACTGTTAAAACATGGCTAAAACCATGCTTTTGAGCTGAACAAAACTCTTAATTTATTGTGTCTGTAAATCGTTGCAGTACGACTGTGTGTCCTTATCTGTCTAACTAAAAACTGCTCATATTTTTGTGCTAAAGCTGCTTTAAGTGTAATTATTTATTCCACTTATAAAAAGATAAAAACAAGCCTTTGTTAAACAGTGATCTGAGTTTACAAACACATATCGGGATGTACACACTTTTACGGACTGTTTGCTCCAGCTCATCAGCTAATGAACCCCTAGAGTCATCAAGCTGTTCCTCTATACCAGATAGAGAAATATCATATTGAGCAGCAATAAGCTGTGTGTGCGTGTGTGTGTGTGTGTGTATGAGCAGATCACGTGCATGACTTTAGATCTGTAACACATAGGTCCTTGAGCTGCTGTTTACTCAGATTTAAGTCGACACACGGATAAGTTACGTGTTCAGATTCCTCAGCACATATGCAGACGACCTCCTTCTCCGCATGTGTTTGTGTTACGCGGGTTTTTTCTCTTTGTCCTTCGCTTGCTCACATTCCCTCTCTTTTCGGAAAGTATACACACCGCCTTTTATTTATTTGTCCGATTGTTTTAAACTGTAACAAATCCTACAAATCCACTTCGCCTGCATCCTGTTACCTCGGCGGCGGGGGTTTTCATGACTAGCCAGTCACAAAGTCATTGCACAGCATTCACATCTGTACCATGTGCTTTTATTTATCGGAAAAATTCCAATTAAAGTACAAATCAACGTACTTTTAAATAAAAGTCATATAATATCATTATAGTATCTTAAATAATAAAATGTTTTAAAGTTGCCTACCTAAGCATCACCGCCTCAGGGTTCCCATATTCCCATGGCTTTTCTTATTAAATTGTACAAAGTAGAACATGGCAGTTTAATCATATATATTTCTTCAGATTTATGATGTAATTAACTAATTCATTTATTCATTCATCTTCTTCTAATTCAGGGTCATGGGGGTCTGCTGGAGCCTATCCAAGCTCTCAAAGGGTGAAAGGCAGGAAGGGTATACCTTGGACAGGTCGCCAGTACATCACTGGGCCACACACACACACTTACACTCAGTCCTATAGGGCAATTTAGAATCACCAACAACCTAATGTACATGCTCTTGGACTGTGGGAGGAAACCGGATTACCTGGAGTAAACTCAAACAAAGAAAGACAGGGAAAGGGGTTGGCTCAGTGGTTAGACTTGATTTCTACCAAGCCACCACTGTGAGTTCCTGAGCAAGGCCCTTAAACCCCAATTGCTCAGTTGTATGTCGTGCCGAAAAAGAGTCTGCCAATTGCTGTAAATGTAAATATAAAGACCCCTTTGCCTGGGAATCGAACCTGGGACCTTCTTGCTGTGAGGCAACAGTGCTAATCAGTATGCCACCACTCTGACTATGCTGTAATCTGTTTTTGTTTTTATTTAATATTTGTATGGTGCCAATGATTTGGACATCCTTGGTCAGAACTGTCACTCTGTTACCACTCTGTCACCCTCCACCCCCATCACTGGTTTCTCTCTCTCTCTCTCTCTCTCTCTCGCTCGCTCAGGGAAAAGTGTGATTGCCCTTTTTCCAGTGTTTTTATCTCTCCTAAACCTTGTCCTAGTTAAGCTACGTGCAGTTTTACTCAGCAGAAGGGTTTGCTCCAGGGTTGAAGCAGCTATTGCACAACCCACCGGCCATTAGATAAGACCAGAGGATATCCCTTCTAACATGTTTTCCAGCATACAGAAAATAAGAAAGAGGAAAAGAGAGAGGAAAAAGAGAGGCAGAAACAGGGTGTGTGTGTGTGAGAGAGAGAGAAATAAAGTAGTAAAGAGCAAATACTGGTTTATTTGGGAGTAAGACAGAAAGACAGGTAGAAATATTTTACCTTAAAAATAGTAGGACGGAGTATTGCTATTGCAAAATAGTAGACAGCTTATATTCTGCTATGTGTGTGTGTGTGTGTGTGTGTGTGCCTGAAAGTAGATGCTGCTGACTGTTGCTGAGTGATTTGAAAGCCATGTTTAGATCTCAGAGCTGCAGTGAAAGTCAAACCATGGCTCCTCCTTGTGTGTGTGTGTGTGTGTGTGTGTGTGTGTGTGTGGAGTGCAACAGTGGACACAGCTGGTAGTGATTATCCATGTTGAGATATAGAGGCCCAGCCCCTTCCCTTGCCCCCTACTTCCCTACACGGGGCACTCATGTTAACGGCCTCAGTGAACTGAACTGTATGTATGCACTCTATACTATAACACACACACTCTCTTTCTCTCTCTCTCCTTCTCTCACCTTCTCTCTCCTTTTCTCTCTATCGTGCTTGCTCCACCCCCCCCCAACCATGTTTTCTCAGCTACATTGCGTCATTTCTCTGTTGTCTAAGTAATTGTGTGCTTCACTTCTAGCCTGTATTATTACTGTTACAGTATGTACAGCTGTCTCTCTCTCTCTTTCACTTACTCACTCGCTCCATTATAACCTGACTCACTCACTCAATCGCTTATTCACTCACTCGATCACTCACCCGATCATTCATTCTCTTACTCACTCTTTCACTCCCTGACCTACTCGCTCAATCTATCAGTCACTGAATCACTGATTCACCCCATCACTTACTCAATCAATCACTCATTTACCTGACCGTTCGCACACTCACGTAATCATTCACTCACTCACTCACTCACTCATTCTCACTTTATCTTCCTTATTCTGGTTAGTGTTTGATTTGTTTTATCTTTCTGTTCCTTTATCCCGTGACATACATATCCTTTATCTCCCTTTTCACTGATGAAGCCCATGTGAGGAGCATCAGTATAGCTCTGCTCTCTGGATACATGGGCTAGCTAGTGTCAGCAGATTCCCGCTCAATGAGCCACAAACACCCCTGCCCTTGTGCTTGTTTTTTTTTTTTTCTTTTTAATTTATATTTCATCTTCTCCACATGTTGTAGGTCTCTGTACCAGGGTAGTCTTTGCTAAACCGTTTCCTGTCCTGGGCTTTTTATGGTTGTATTCATCACCAAGCAGCACAAAAGTCCAGTTTAATAACTACATCAGCTCTTTTCATGGTTCTTGAGGTAGCACCCAGTCTGCTACACAAGAAAGAGAAAGTGTCCCAAGTGTTGATGTAGCAAGTTCTAATGTTTTGTTTCTGTCATCTTCACCCTCTTATTTTTGATCTAATTTGTTTCCTGAGATTCTGCTTATTTGAGCAAACTATGGCTTCTCCTTGTGTGTGTGTGTGTGTGTGTTTGGATCACATTATTAATAATTATACCTACATGGACAGTATATGTATAAGCTAATAAATTTTAAATAGTTATATCTCCAATATTTTTCATTGCTTCATTTGTCGATTTTCTAATGATGAAAACCCAAGCATGAGCACCAGAAGTACAGCATCAGCATGTCAGCAAGGTCCTACGACGCAGACAGGAACGCTGGACTAATGCAAAATGTTCCAAACAAAGCCTGGGGTAAGGGGAAAGTTGATGAAGGCTTTGAAACACCTGTATGGAACATTCCACAGATAAACAAGTTAATTGGAAACAGATGAGCATCATGATTGGGTAGAAAATAAGGAACTCGGTGTCATGTCAAGGAAGGACGGAGCGCAATTCACCACTCTGTTTAAGCAAATAGTCCAACATCAACAACTGGAAACTGTATTAACCAAGGTGAAATCCTGACAGATGTTACACCCAGGAGCGTCGCTGGTATCAGTGGGTTTAAATTTTTGGGAATAATGGACAGTGTGCTAAAAAGAAAGAATGTTATCATAGCTTAGTTACCAAGCCAGCAACTGTGATGTTATGTGGGGTTGTTTTAGTAACCATGGCATGGAGAACATGCAAATCTGTGAGAAAACTGTCAATGCCAAAAGATATGTACATTTTTTGGTGCAAAATACCATTCAAGCGTCTTCTTACCTTTCCTGCCTATTTCAGTGTGTCTTCATAGTAACTCCAAATGTGATCATAGGTCAAGCAGAAATGATAAAAAAAAATCCACTACAATCAGCGTTTACTGGTTGGTTGTTAAAAGAAAAAATGATGTAACATGGGCGGCGCAGTGGGGAAGTGGTTAGCACGGTTGCCTCACAACAAGAAGGTTCTGGGTTCAAATCCCGGGCTTGGGGTCTTTCTGTGCGGA
>JAOTQW010000004.1:7652822-7662898 GCA_026260075.1 Sisor rabdophorus | reverse complement strand
CACACACACACACACACACACACACACACACACACACACACACATGCACACACATACAAAGCATATAACTGAATATAAATCTAATTATAACCTTCTAGAAACATTCTTCCATGTTGCTTTTATTGTTGTTATTAAAATTGTCAAATTTGCAAGGGCTTCACTATATAATCTCCTGCAAAATACAATTGGCAACTACAGGAGCGGAGGAGGAAGCTCTTGATGAAAACAAAATAATGGTATTCATTTTAAAATTTGCATAAATGTATATCAGTTACAAATGTCATTTAAATATGTATGGATACTAGAATCGATACTACACCATAAAAAATATCACGATAGTTAGCTGTTTCGATATTTTCACACAGCTCTGTTTATTTATTTATTTCATTTATTTTTACTTATCTATTCATTCATTCCTTTATCTTTTATACCTGCTTATCTGCTGGAGTCTGTCCCATTTGTCTCTGAAAGGGGGGGCATCCTGGACAGGTCTCCAGTCCATCACGGGGCCACAAAGACACACAGACAAACATACACACACTAACTACAATGGGCGATTTAGAATCATTGATCAACCTAACATACATATCTTTTAACTGTGGAGAACCCAGTGTATAGCCACACAAGCACAGGGAGAACATGCAAACTCCGCACAGAAAAACCCTGCCTGGAAGTTGAACCCGGGACCTTTTTGCATTAAGCCACCATGCGGCTCCCCGTTTAATACTATTTAAGCAAAGAATATGCTTCAAAACACTCCCATGCTTGTAGTGAAATTTGGACTAAAATATTGACACATGGCCGCGCACACTTAGATTTTCTCTGTATCAGATGGAAATTCACATCAATTCATTCTGTATGTTTTTTAAGTTTAAGTTTGTAAAGTATGTTTTAGTTCTGGACTTAGGTTTGACAACAGTGTTCTGTTTTTTTTTAACCCATGTGTTACTTGCATGATTCCCTTGCAGGCTGTAAATCATTTTAGTAGCAGGTCTGAACCATTGCAGGGTCATATCGTAACCTCTGAGGGTTTTCTGGAGTACTGGGTATTGCCCGTGTGGTTGTGTGTGTGTGTGTGTGTGTGCGTGCGTGTGTGTGGCCCTGCGATAGACAGGCGACCTGTCCAGGGTGTACCCCCGGCCACTCGCCCTGTCTATGCTGGGATAGGCTCCAACAGGCCCCCGTGACCCTGATTCGGGAATAAGCGGGTATGGAAGATGAATGAATGAATGAATGCTGTCCCCAGCAACTTTACCGCTATTGCTTTAACCTAACCATCTTCTCTAAGTAGGCACAATAGATTAAAACATTTAGCTAATGTATGTTCTGCACTGGAAGCTTTGAAAGCTAGATGGAGAGAGGGAGAGAGAGAGAGAATCAGAAAGAGAGGGACAGAGGAAAGAGTGGGAGCGATAAAGGGGGAGATCAATGTTGACCTGATAGCCACAGGCTTCATTTGGAATCCTGCGAGTGAAAGCACTCGCTAAAGCCCTTAAGAGGTAGAGACCGTGGATTACCTTTATGATTGATTTCCATTTCAGTCAGACAGAGTGCAGCGTGTCCATTTTTTCCCTAAACTGCAGCGCCATGGACCAAGTCGCGCTTTCTGTCTGTGTGTGTGTGGGGGAGTGTGTGAGTGTACGTGAGGCGTGTGTGCAGGTCGGCTGAATTACTGCAGCTCAGTGGCCAGGTTAGCTCTCACACAAATTACTTCATGGCCCACTATTATCCATGCAAATGCAGTGCCTCGTAAATAACTCGCTCCACCACTTTTACTAGAAAGAAAGTCAGAAGTGAAAGAAAACAAATGAAATGAAAATGAAGGACATGCGTCCCTTAGCTGAAATAATTGAGCATTGGCTGCTTCTTTAGAATTACTACATGTTGTCAACTTTTACACCTCTATTTGGTCGGATAGTCAGAATTCCCCCTTTTTCTCTCACTTTTCTTCCATCTCTCTCTCTCTCTCTTTTGCAGTCCAAGTTTCTCCCTTAACCGTGTCCTCTTCCAATGTTAATTAGGAGGCCCATTACCGTGTCTATCAGACTCTTCCGTGCTGTCGTCTGCCCCTCCTTTCATCCTTGGCCCATGCTGTGGGGGGGGGGGTATTATGTATGCAGAGCCAGGCCTGCTTCCTTACACGTTTACGCTGTCCTCATCAAAAATAGTGGTCTCAGTCACGATGAATATAAAGAGGCATCAGAGCTTTATGGAGTGGATGACAAAGGCGTTCGATAGAGCAGAGTGCTTGCCAGCGATCTACATGAGCGGAGACGGTAGGCTCTGCGGCTAGCCGGCTCGGAGGGGGAGGGGGAGGGAGGTTTTGAGACCAGCCTAATGCAGTTTGGCAAAATAAGGTAAAGGCTCGTGTGAAGCAAAGTGCTTATAACAGGTCTGGTAATGGAGATGAACAGGGTTAAATGGAAATCTAATGCCTGGTTAGGGGTGGAAGCTTTTTCTCTACTGCTTGTGTACTTACCTTTCTCTTTTGTATGTGTGTGTGTGTGTGTGTGTGTTATAGCTCCAATTGCAGCAGGGACAGGACCCAACTTCTCATTGGCAGATTTGGACAGCTCTTCTTACTACAGTATGAGTCCTGGGGCTATGAGACGGCCCCTACCCAGCACCTCTTCTAGCAGGTACCTTCCTCGTTATATGTCATTCCACCTTCTGTCTCTCTGTTTCTCTCTCTCGCTGTCTGTCTCTGGGTCTTAATTAATCAGTACAGGCAGAGATCGATGTGCTGGCCGAGGGTTGAAGAGAGTCTGCAGGAGTTGGAGGCTCATGAGCTGCCAGCATATGTGTGTCCACCTGGAGCCTCCATCTAGTGCTACCCACATGGCCACACACACCCCCCTCCCACACACACACACACACACACACACACACACACACACACACACATACGCCTCAGTGGAAAGCTTCACTGAATGCCCAGCTTTTTCTTTTGGCATGGATTTCATCTCATAGACAGTTGTGTGTGTATAAGGGACTGGCTTGGATACCATACAGTCACTGAACCATGGATGTAGGCAGAGTGCTGAATTAGCAGCCTTTCTTGTCACTTTAACTGCCTGAACACTACACAGGCCATGTGTATTCTCTCTCTCACACACATGGATGATGTACTGTAGTTTATAATTATAAATGTAGTTAATCAAACAAATGATACATGATATTAATATATTAAGGACATGGCTAAACTCTAATTCTAAAAATCAGTGCATTTTGGCCACGATTTGGATGTGTGAGACATAGATTCCGATAACCCTAACTGAAGATCAGTTGTCTTCAAACAAATAATAGATATAGATGTTAAATGCATGCAGTTTTTCCAGTAATGGCATTTTGGCAGTGTCTGAGGATTTCACACACTTGCCTGCAGTGTGACTTTCCCTATGACAACCATCGAACTAAAACATAGTAGCAATAGTAGCACCGAATGATGTAATAAGCGCAAAAGTGACAAACCACCTTATGAAAAAACCAGACAGTACGAAAAATAACTTATTAGAGAAAAGAAGAGTTTATACGAAGCCTTGTTGCTGCTATTATCAGTCTGATTTATTGCTATAACTGAGGTACTACAATATGACGTGGAAATCAGGTTAAAGGACAGTGTAAGCCAAGCTCAAGAGTTCGCTTCATGTAAAATTAGAGTCAGGATATTAAAATGTGGCCAGTTTATATTTAACACAATGAAGTTATAATAATTAAAGCTAAAAAAAAGTGTGTTTCCCCACTGTTGGCTGTAAAAAAATGTTTCACGTTGGGATACAAACATAATACAATACACATCATAAAGCCAGACTATTCTCGATGCTAGCGTCTCACATGCAGGAGGCTGTAAAAGTTGAGTTATAGTGCTTACACTTGAGGTGAGCATGGTTTCTGTTGGTGTATGTGTGTAATCCACCCACATGCTTCAGTGGCCTCTTCATCCAGGCGTGCCAAAAAAAACATCTGGAAAAAGACGCCTGTGTGTAACTGTATGCTGGAGGGTAATTAAGAAATTTTGTGTGAAAAAATACCACTAGGCCCTCTGTTAACCAATAAATGTCAGAACTTTGCTTTCGGCTGATCAGTGACTCTTGTCAGCAGCCACATTAAGTGCAACACATCAGCCCACCTCTGGCCTGTGAGAATGGTAGGCATGCAAGAAACGTGTGTGACGTGTCCAGATTTGATTAACCTTCACTTACTTTAGTTCACCAGAGCTTTTAATTCTCTGCGAGGTGGCAGTGGGCTGTGTGTGTGCACCACCCTGACACACCCGATCCAGCTCATCCGGGTTAGAGTAACTGAGCAAATAACCTCCCATGTTACAAATATGATACACAATGTGCATCCTAGTAGTGTTAAACCTGATCTTCAGCCGGGATCACTGAACTGCATGTGCAGAGGCTGCCGGTAAATATAGGTTTAGAAGCTGAAAGATATTATTAGAGATCAGTGGAGTGGAGTAGAGTGGGGGGAAACCCTGCTGTTCTGTTATCTCCTTCACCTTTGATCGACTGAAGACACCTGAACCAGGTAACCAGCATTGGGCAGGGCAGGGGGAGCTGGAAAATAAGTGGATCAATGAAACATAAATTAAACAATTCTTTTAGCCAGCTACCAAACAAATTCACTATCCAACGACAATGACTCTGTACGAAATCATGTTACATTTGGGTTGGTATGTACCTCCAAACTGTATTCGTACACTAAGTATTCAGACATACTCATAATTATTTTTATATACTACGGTATATGGAACGACACCTTATATAAGTTTGGATTTTTCTGTGCAGTTCTGCAAAGAGGATTAAGTGCATGGAGGAGGAGGTGGACAGTCCTGGCGAGGAGTCCTACTACCCTGGTCAGGGGCGATCCCCAGGCAGCGGAAGCCAAGCCAGCAGCTGGCATGAAGTAGAGCCAGGTAACCCTCTTAACACACACACACAGCCATTCAATCTTTTTATAATCCTCTGCCCTTCTAATACACACCATAGTCAAGCAAAATGCATATGCATATGTACATTAGACAAATGTATCTACTCCCACACACATATGATGAGGAGGTAGATGCTGGGGAATTTAAGATTATATACATATATGAATATTCATCCCTTCATGCTAAATGAGTAGGTGTGTGTATTTGTTTTGGAGTTTGTGGTTATGGAGAGCAGCCAGCAGTGGAGTTTACTGTCACTGATTTCTCTTCCTCATTCTGTTCTTTTCCTTGTTTGCAATAACTTTGATTATGTACACAGATATTTAATATTTTTATTATAATTATTATTATGTGTTTTACTTGTCCTTTTGAACCTCGATGATTTCATTTGGCCTAACTGTAATGTCAGTTATTGTTTTCTATTTCTCCAACACAGTGCTGATTCCAAAAATAATTGCAGATTTTTTGGTAGCCTTTATTTCAAATAAAAAGGCTAATAAAAAAACAACTATGATTATTAGCCAAATCCTTCCATATGTACTTAGCATATGTACTTAGCGCCATATATCGTTTTAGCGTCAACACTGCAATGTGTTCATCTTTAATAGTCACATTGAAATAATAAATATTACAATGAAATATTAATGTAAAGGTAAATCAGATTAGAGGTTAGAATATCGATACACATCATAAAAGAAAAAAACCCCACTATAGTTAGCGGTATCAAGCTCCACAGACTCAGAATAAACTGTTGTTCAATATTAAGAATATTAAGCATTGATTTTGGCACCTACAAAAGGCACATATACTCATACACAATTCTATATTGAACCTATTTCTAATTTATTGTCTTTTCTCTTTATTACTTGTGTTTTATTACTTTATTACATGTATTTCAAGGCAACCGAGTTCCTGGTGTGTGTAAACACAGTTGGCAATAAAGTTCTTTTGGATTCTGATTCTGAATTCAAAACTAGTATGGCCGATTTTACAGTAATGGTAATAGTGAAATCTGCAGGGTGTTTGCATTAAACTTTATGCCAGTAACACCGCTGGAAAAAAAGATTTTTGACCTTGGCAGTTGACCTTAGATTCTGTGTGTAAAAGTGCGTGGACGTGTGTGTGTATTTTCATGTTCTGCTGAACCTGCTGTAATGACGCCGGGTGAGGGACCGTAAATCTGTCGTGACTCTGCTCCCAACTGTCCTCTGTCAAGCTCACTCTGTCTCTCTCTGTCTCTCTGATTTAAACCCCTGTGTATAAGCATATTCCGGGATCATGTGCAGGACTCCCCATCTCACGCAGAGACGGTAACGGACAAGGCCATGCCCAATAAAACCCAGCCTTCGGTTTTGACAGAGACCTTAAATTTTCCAATCACTCAACCAACAGGGCTGACCTCTACACTGCTCCATCTGATCGCTCTTTAGACTGCTGGCTAATCAGATTTTTATTGTCAACTACTGTATGTATGTATGACTGACAGGTGATAGCTCAGTGTTTGCCTACTAAGCAGCAGATAGTAAGTTCACTCACAGCACCACCAAGCTGTAACTTGTTGGCCCTTAACCTTCAACTACTGGGTTCTATAATAGAGTTCAATGTGATTTGCTTTAAATATGTCGTAAATGTCAACAAAATGTTTCATCCAAACGGTTCAAAACAGTTAACCTTTCCACTTTTAACAGTTTAAATGGTATGAGAGCCGAAAAGAAAAAAAAAAAATGGTAACAAAATAAGAGAGAAATACTTTAAGGGTCCAGCAAAGACTTCCCTCTTTGTATTTAACCGATGACGCAATCATTTGGAGAGCTTCGTGAGCCTCTACACCGAGTGCTTCATTAAAAGCAGGTGCATGTCGACGACAAAGTAGTTCAACCCACGACCCTGAATGAAAAAAGAACCAACATTTCCCCCTGCTTTCGAATTTTTACTTTCATTTTGTCAACAAGAACTCTAGACAATCAAGAGCTACGTTAAGAGAAAGTGAGGCGGTACATGCGAGTGTGTAAACCTAAACATGTGTTTGCCTAAGTTTTATGATGTGTTCGGTGTGTTTGGTGTGTGTGTGTGTGTGTGCATGTAATTTGAGCACTGGTTTTCCAGTCTGGAGGAAAACATATCTGACATGAATAGCTGAACTGCTGAGCTATCACTTACTCTGCTCTTCTATTCACCTTGCCTCTTTTTTGTTCTTTTCTTCCCCTTTGTTTATTTCCTTCCTTGTCCTTCAAAGCTGGATATAAACTTCGCGGCTCGCTAGCTAGTTCGTTCATCTCAAGACAAGGTAATGCTCTGTCATTGTTTTCACCCCCCCAACCCCTCCTTTCCATACACAAACTCCTGTCTCCCCACCGCCCCTCTCCTTCACCCTGACTCACTCCTCATTTTGTATCCTACAGGACCCAGTGTTGTTGTGTTGTTATTCAGTTTGTCCCACTCAGCTCATCCACACCCCCAGCCTGATATGACCCTTGCAACCTGTATTTGTGCATGATGTCATTTCCATCCTGTCAGTGTAGTCGGAATTGTGCATTGAATATGACGTGTCCATATGTGTTGGGAGATTTGCTTTGGATAAGTGCCCTGTAAAACACACGCATGGTAAAGAGAGAAAGTCGAACGGAGAGCTGGGTGAACTGTTTTTAAATAGCATAATGGGGTTGTCAAGGGATTTGATTCATGTGTGTGTACGTGTGTGGCTCGGGGTCCGTTTGTGTGTACATACAATGTTTATGATGTCGTATTTGGTGACTGTTAGAGGTCATGTGTTAAAATTAGCCTGACCTAATAAAAACCTGAGCTCTGTGGGCACATAGCTCTCATTGCCAAGATCGGCGGCTTTCTGTGATAGAATGACTGGAATTATGCCGGTCATGTTGACCTATTAAAGACCTAACAAACTCTTTAATACACCACTTTCTCACTGATCTCATGTGATCCATGCTATGCCTTAGATTTAAGCGCTTTCTTTTTCATTCTCAGATATGGTGTCCAAGGTTTTTCTTTTTTTTTTTTTTTTATTAAATCCTGCAGTGTAGCTTATGAGATGCTTATAATTTATTTCTGACAGTTCAGCATTGTGCAAAATGTACGCGTTATTCATCACGTACTCGCTGCAAAAGCTATTGTTTTTGCACTAGTGTTGCTTGGTAATACCACAAATATAATATATCTTTAGCGTAGTTTAAAAATAGATATGAAATATAATATTAGAGTTTAAATACAACAGAATGTAATAAGCACATTATCAAGTCCAAAGTTATAACCCACAAGTATAACCACAATCTTTAAGCTGAAGTCTTGACCCTAAGTTCACACTATCAAGTAACATGTCCCAAATGTTGTTTTTTATCAGTGTGTTTTGATAATTTATACTTCTCTATGGTCTCGTGAGTGTAGGCACTTTTGGCCACCCATATAATGGTCACTTCTTCAAATTGTTGGCACGTCGTTGTCTAGAATGTCTTCTTATGTTGAATTACTACATTAATTCTTCACTGGAACTAATAGGCCCAAACACTGTTCCACCATCTCTGTGCACAAAGACCCTGATCTCCAAAGGTTGTGTCAATCTCACTTACACACTGCCTCAGAAACTTTTGAGCTAGGGTTGAATTTTAACATTTTTGGCATCTATAGGCATTTTGAGCATTTCTTTGGAGCCACCATACAAGCGAGCCACTGCTTTAACCTGTTGCATGATACTGCTGTTTGGTGTGGGTGTGTGTGTGTGTGTGTGTCCATACTTTACACATAGTGCCAGTCTGTGTTGAAGATCAACTCGTTTACAGTGTTGCTAGCTATTGTTTTCGTTAGATTTGTTGCGCAACGACTTCATGAGTAAAACTTTCATCTATCTATAATAGAATATTTATATAACACATTTGAATACGAGGCTTAGGTGACTCAACACTGCTGTCCGTATACTGTGTGCTATAGAATACAGAACAACGTTTAGTTTAGTGAAAGGTACATGTCAGAGGGGATTCACTGTCTGTAGCTACAGTTCGGAAAGCAAGTACCAGAGCGAGGCCCTAGTGCTGTGGGTTGTGTTTACAGCTGTCTGTGTGAGCCGATGAGGGTAAAGTCACTCAGTGTTTAGGCAGCATCGCTTGTCTGTCTGCTGCTGATTGATGTCTCGGACAGACTCATGTGCTGAAGGATGGAAGCACTGGACACACTGCATCTATAATCACTCCTTTGTTCATACCCACCCTGTCAATTTGTCAGAAAGAGAGAGAGAGAGGGAGAGAGAGAGAGAGACAGAGGGAGAGAGAGGAAGGCAGGAAGTGGTGCTGGGCACGTAATAACGTCTCTAAACAAAAAATGCTGAGTGAGGCCAGGCTTTGATTCCGTCTGACAGAACCTTTACAAGTGTTCATTACTCACAGACTTCAATTCTCCTTCATACACACACAATTATACACACAAAGTACACACAGTAACACACCCCAAACCCCTTTTAAAACTGCCTGGTAGCCTAAAGGGTTTGTTTTGTTATTATTCTCCGGTTAATGTTACTTTTGACTACTTTTAGTTTTAGTTCGTTGTTTCTCACCGTGTCTCTCTGCCAGGCTTATATGTTTCACCTTGTGGAGATTGAAAACTTTAAAAGTGCCAGTTTGCCACCTGGTTGTTTTGTGGGATGTGCATTTATTTATTTAGTTTGGTGTACTAGCGATCCTAAAAGTGAGCATGTGCTTTTCCTCAGGCAAGCTGATAAAAACGAAGCCATTTTTGCCAAAAGACACAGATTATTTTCATTGATATAAACTGTATGGACAAAAGTTACAGGACAACTGATTATGACATCCATATGGTATTCATTCATTTATTTATGTATGTTTTATTCCCTCTTATTTCTCTCCCAGAGCACTTAAGGCAAAAGTCCTCAATCATCAGTCCATCACAGTTCACACCCTCAAACTCAATCCAATTTAAAATCAACCCAACGTACATGTTATTGGACTGTGAGGAAACCGGAATACCCAGAGTAAACCCATGCAAGCGCATGAGAACATGTAAACTCTGCACAGAGGGAATCAAACCCGGCACCTTCTTACATTTACATTTACAGAATTCGGCAGACACTCTTATCCAGAGCGCCTTACAACTGAGCAATTGGGGGTTAAGGGCC
>JAOTQW010000004.1:7636846-7652722 GCA_026260075.1 Sisor rabdophorus | reverse complement strand
GTGGTGGCTTGGTGGTGCTGGGAATCGAACCCCAGTCTTTCTGGTATTAGTCCAATACCTTAACCACTAGGCCACCCCTTCCCCATTACTCCTGTTATAACTTAAAGTTTTCTTTAAGTAAACGAATTTTTTTTTGTGACAAATTAATTTTTAGATTGTCTATAAATTTGTCAACACATTTATTTTATCAGGCGGTATGCTGGTCGGCTCACAGCAGAAAGGTCCCAGGTTCAATTTGTGGACTTTGCATATTCTCCCTGCACTTGCGTGGGTTTACTGGATACTCTGGTTTCCTCCCTCAGTCCAAAAAAAATTTACATTAGGTTGATTGGTTAATCGAAATTTCCCATAGGAGTGAGTGTGAGTGTGTGTGTGGTTGTTTGTCAATGTGTAGCCCTGCGATGGACTGGCGCTCTGTCCAGAGTGTACCTTACCTTTTGCTCTATGTATGCTGGGAAAGGCTTCTTCAGACCCTTGTGACACCAAGTAATAGAATAAGCGAGTATAGAGGATGAATGAATGAATGAATTTATTTGGATAAAAGAAGAAAAAGCCATTTCGGCTGCTTTAAATCTCATCGTAATAAAGTTAAAGAGAATTTGCCCCACCTTCATCATAACTGTTTTTAGCACTTTAAATCTTTATTAATGTATGACAGCAGTTGAAAATGTGCTCATGGGCATGTGTGTTTAAGTGTCTGTAGCAGTTAGACCTTGCCATTAATCATGCAGTGTCTTTAAATGAAAGGAGTAGATGGTGCGGTTTTGCTGAAGGTCACTATAGAGTACAGCTTAATCTCACCACAGTACTTTGATCTTGTACATTGTGCGATCACACAATCCTGTGTGTGTTTTTTAAAAATGTGCTGGTCCTGTAGTTATATATTAGTTTATCACCTTTTATCACGCTAAATTTTCTTTCAATTTTATTTGTTATCACAAGGGTTTGAGGCCATGTTGGTGTGAGAAAAGGGAAGGGGGTTATACCTGAATGATAGTGTGCTTTAATGTTCTAATTTTAGTTCTAAGCTTAAGTTACAGCATGTTTGGGGTTTCTGTGTATGTGCCATTTCGTCCCACCTCTCAAACCCATGCCAGTAGTTGGTTTGGTAATGCTAAATGGCCCCCTAGATGGGAACAACTGAACAACTCTGACTAGGATAAAGTGGTTGATTAAAAACTAAGAAGGAATAGGTATTAAAATGTTCATATGATATTGAGATCCAATACCCACATTTGTAGTGCATTTTGTTTTTAGAACATATTAATATAATATGCTGTGTTGAATAGGGTGACCTGTCCAGGTTGTACGCCAATCTGCCTTTTGCCCCTCAGAGAGCTGGGATAGGCTCCTACAGACCCCTGTGGCCGTGGATTAAGAAATAAGCCAGTATGGACGATATGACATTGTTTCTCTCACACAAATGTAACACTGCTTCCTTTTTAAGTTGTTTTGGGTATCCTGGCTTTGGTTGAGTGTGTTGGGCAGTAGGTGAGGTGTGAGAGAAAGAAAGAGAGAGAAAGGGGTGAAAAGTCAGGGACGCTAACCAAAGTTCAGAACGCTTTCTTTTTTCTTAATATCATTCAGTTGTTTAATAAGGGTGGCGCAGTGGCGTATTGATCAGCACAGTCGCCTCACAACAAGAAGGCCGTGGGTTCCAATCCTGGGCACGGGGTCTTTCAGTGCGGAGTATGCATGTTTTTTCCGGGCTTGCATGGATTTTCCTACGGGTACTCTGGTTTCCTCCTGCAGTCCAAAAACATTAGGTTAATTGGTGACTCTAAATTGCCTGTAGGAGTGAATGTGAGTGCGTGTGGTTGTCAGTATGTGGCCTGCAATAGACTGGCAACCTGTCCAAGGGTGTACCCCTTCCTCCTGACCTATGTGCGCTGGGATAGGATTCAGCAGACCCCTGTGTTTGATGAAACCCATAGATCTTCTTCATTTATTTCTGTCTGGATAGAAAACTAATTGTTCATTTTTTCCTCTTGTCTTTCTTTTCTCCAGTCAAAATGCAGCACATGGTCTAAACCCTTTAAATGTTTTGTTCTTGTCATCCTTTAACCCAACGTAAAGAAGTCTTGCCGTTTAACAGTAAATGAGAAATGTGAGACTAAGCATGCCACTTATCCATACTTAGTCCTACGGTGACTAATAAGCTCACACCGGTATTTCATTACGCGAAGTGTCACTTTCGATATTCTCATCAGTTTGCATTGCAGGTGTTAAGCTGCAGTAGGTTCATCCTCATTTACAGCTCTTGGAATGAGGGAGAGGCAATAAGCACTCTAAACCTGATAGGGGGATAATAAAGCATCTGAACTGTTGCTTTTATTTAACCCCTGCTAAGACGGAATGGCCCCAGACAGTGCGCTGAGTTACTGAGGAAAAAAAAGCCAGACAGCTTAAACCTTAAAAGATACCCACAAATAGATTTGTACATGACACAGTTAGAATCACATCTATAAACTCTGAAGCAAATTAAATGTTAGACCTTTTCATATAGTTTTGATTATTTAAGAAGGTAAATATTGTATAGGATTAATATATTGAATGGATGAATATATTGGTGGCCCATAGGGGCGTGAGTATGGGTGGTTGTTCGTTTAGGGTCATGTCCTGTCCAGGGTGTAGCCCTGCCTCCCGCCCTATATGCAATAAAATAGGCTTCAACAAACCCCATGACCCAGAGCTAGGTTATAAGCGGGTATAGAGGATAAATGAATGAATGAATGGTTTCAACATATACTATATGGCCAAAAGTTTGTGTTTGATATGTGATTCAATGTTGCTACAAATTTGGAAGCACACAGTTATCTAGAATGTTTTTGTATGTTTTAGCATTGCATTATTCTTTTACTGAAACTAGGAGACTCCAACACTGTACCAGCATGACAATGATCGTGAGCACAAAGCCCCTGAGCTCCATTATGACGTAATATGTTATGATTGGCTAGCAGTGTTCTGCATAAGATCCTGATCGTGACACCACTAAACACCTTTGGGATTGACTGGAATATCAACTTGACTCCAGAACTCCTAACCTGATGTTAGTGTCTGATGTTAGCTGAATGAACCCAAATCTTACACTTAAGCAACCTAACAGGAAAATAGAGAGTAAATCTGGTATAAGACCTTAAAAAATACATTTACACACTTTCGGGAATATATTGTAGTACAAGGGTACAGACTGATATTGGCCCAAAAAATATTTCAATACGTCTGTTTGTGTCAAGATCAAGAGCTAACAACTCACCCCCAGGTTGAATGCTTAGAAATACCGGAAAATAACAACAAAAGCTCTGTAGTAATAGAAGAAGGGTAAAGACTGTCCTACAAGTTAGTAAGGTTATAACAGTAAGATATACAATGTCCTGATAACAAAGAACTCTATCCAGCCAACCTGAATCGTTTGAAAACATTGTTAAATGAATTGTAGCAGATCGGTAATGAATCACCGTCTGGAATCACTGTATTGCATTGTTGCTTGTTTATTGGTGCCAGCCGGTATTTATTTTAATTTTTATTATGATGTGTGTTTTAACATCTGAAAGAGGTGTAGTCTTTGGGAGAATTTTAAGTGTTATATTTTAATGAAAATATTCTTTAATTTATTATATCTATAGTTATACTCACAACTTGGTAACGATGAATTTTAAAGCACTTTTGTACGTCGCTCTGGATAAGAGCGTCTGCTTAATGCTGTAAATGTAAATATAAATGGTAAGGCATGTTCCTTAAGTTCCTTTATGCTTTACCAGCTCCTCCTGTCGTGGTGTGTTCAGTCAATCAGAGGGTAGGAGATACCATATCTTCAGGTCTTTTCCGACCCACTCTCATCTGAAATATCTCTCGGATTCAGATTGACTAAACACACCAGAACCAGGTAATCCAACTGTGGGTAGGGAAGGGGTAGTTGGACACCATGGAGAACAAAGGATAATAGTAATAACAATAATAATTAAGACTAACGCTAATTTACACTCTTATTCACATGTTTTAAACATCCCATCCGAATATTTTTGTCACTTATGTGCTGTAGGTTCTGCGTCCTTTGCCACTTTCTCCTGCTTGTTTTCTTGGCAGGCAGGCGTGTACACGCCTGCTGCCCTCTGTTTGGTTCTCTCAGCTGTGCGCCAGCCATGTGTCTTCATTCCATTGCTTTATTAAAACTGCACTTGTCAATCATTCTTGCCAGGAATGTCATCGCCCACCACATTAAAGAAGTCAGAGAAGTCTGGTTTCAGCAGCCTCGTGCCTTCGCAGAGCTCCTCCTCCCCCCGAACGGCATTCACACACCATCATCGAGCAGTCATTACAGGACCCAGAGGTGAGGTCCAAAATCCCCAATCCCTCTCCTCCTCCAAACCCTGCCAGCACCAGCTTAAGCCTCCTGCAGAGCCCCTAAACACACCCAACAGCACCCCTTTCTGTTCCTCCCTCTGCTCCTCCACACCTCCTTTTCCCAGAGTGAACCTCCCTGCTGCAGGCTAGACATGTGGGCAATCCTCTTCTCGCTGCAAAACACAGTTGGTGCATTGTGTGTGATGAAGAGACATTATGCTTACAAGGCAAATCAATATTTAACGGAATATAAAAGTGTTAGAAATCTCCTACATTTAAACTTGCAAAGATTTTTCGATATTTTGCATATTTCTCCGTAATGCTTTAGTAGTCATGCTGCACTATGGACCAATATCCAATAAGCCACCATAAAGAGATCATTTTATTCTATACATTAAACACACCTAGTTTTATTTTGTCGTGTGGGGCTCTGTAATTGAAATGAATTTCGGAGAACCCATGACATGTAGGCAAAGGCTCAGTGAGTCTCTAACATACAAATTAACTCATAATAGGGTGGTGTGGTGGCACAGTGGTTAGCACGGTCAACTTACAGCAAGAAGGTCCTGGGTTCAATTACACAATTTTAGAAATTGTTCAAAAATGTGGATTCTAAATTTCCCATAGGAGTGAGTGTAAATGTGTGTAGTTGTTTGTCTATGTGTGGCCCTGCAATGGACTGGCGACCTGTCCAGGTTGTACCTCTGCCTTGCAACTTATTTGGCTCCAGCAGACCCCTATGACCCAGAGTTAGGAAAAAAGTGGGTATAAAAGATAAATAAATGAATGAAGTTCTCATTGTTGTATGTTTGTTTATATGGTCATGTTCACATCCAACCATATAATTACCTCATTATGATCTCATAATTAATGTCATAGTGGAGCATGTAAATTGGGAACGGGTGGCCTAGTGGTTAAGGTGTTGGACTGATACCAGAAAGACCGGGGTTCGATTCCCAGCACCACCCAGCCACCACTGTGGGTTCCTGAGCAAGGCCCTTAACCCTCAATTGCTCAGTTCTAGTCGCTCTGGATAAGGGCGTCTGCCAAATGCTGTAAATGTAAATTATAATAAAAAATATATAATGAATATTACAGTTCTCTGTGTATAGCCTAAAACACTGCAGTGAAGTACAATATAACTTTTTTTGTACAAACACTTTAACCCACAATCAAATTGATTCACAAACAAAAATATATATGAAAATGTTGTTTAATCCCCAAACTCATTTTCGAAACACGCACACGGTCCAATGGCCAAAATGTGGAAAAACTGGTTATCACTCACTCACGTGGGTACATCCAAGCCATAATGGGGGCCGCCATCTTGTTTTTGTTATTTGTTTCCTGTACTCTTGTCCATCAAGCCAAAAGTTGTCAGCCAACGAAATTGTTTCATTTTTAAATGTTTTTCTATTTTTTTTTAGTAATTAGTTATTACATATATTAAGGTTTTCCAAAGCTTGTTTAATATTATCTATGTAAATAAAACATATATAATGTATGAGGCGTCATAAACAAATGAAAACATACTAAAACATATTAAACCTTATGGGAAAATTAACTTTACCCCACAATCATTTCAGAACGTTTAGGAACGACTTGTATTCATAAATTAAGGGCCTACTGTATATCTTAAATTACAAAAGATTTAAGTTACAACTCATTAAGGATTTACAATTAATATTACATATTGCCTATAATATCATAGGGCTGTGGCCCTGCGATGGACTGGCGACCTGTCCAGGGTGTACCCTCTGCCTCTCTGCCTATGTGCGCTGGGATAGGCTCCAGCAGACCCCCGTGACCCTGAATTAGAGAATAAGCAGATATAGAAGATGAATGAATGAATGAATAAATATAATGTGGAAAACGTAATTTTATTTATTCAATTATTTATCTATTGTTACATCAGGAAAGTAAAAAATGCAAGGTTCACTATAAAAGCAGCTTTACGAGCCATTGCTTTACCGAAGCTGATAATACTAAAGAAAACTCTTTTTTTTTAAATCTCACAACCTGAGAAACCGCAAAATACTCTGCACTAAAAATATTTTACAATTGAGAAAATAACCTTCCAAATAGCAAACAATGGACTACTTCCAAAAATGCTACTAACATCCCTCATCACAATTACAGACGTTTCATAATATGATTATGTGGAGCTTCCTCCAAACAAGTCCCTGTGTAAGCTTTTCTAGAAGTAATAGCATATTGGAATGAGTGCATTATTAAAAGTCTGTTGTTTTCCTAGAAGAACTGTCAGAATCGATGTTAGAGAAAATGAATCAACACCATCTGACCAATCAGATCCAGTGCTATAAAGAGATCCTAACATCTGTTAAGAGACTGACTTTCAAATTAGGCTTGCGTCATTTCTCGTTGTTGTTGGGGTTTTTTGTTGTTTGGACTGTTGTTGTAAGAGTAGAGGCAATCAGTGAATTTAGAGTGTCAGACAATTTTCCATAATTCTAACCATACAATATTCTAAACATGGGGGTTAATCAGTTATTTACCCTATAAATTCAACTGTAACTCATTAAACTTAGCATTAATTTGTGAATTTTCGTCTGTCTGCTATATAACTATTATAAATATTAATATCATGAAGGTTAAAAGTTTGAGAACACTATATCAGCACACCCACACAAACTGTGTCATATCCAGACTGCCTCCCTTGGACCCCACCACCTGACATTAGCATCTGGATCTCACTAAAACTGTTGCGCGTTGGCAATTTTCCACAGCCGCACACCAAAATCGATGGGATTTCCAAAAGTCTGCAGGTTATTATAGAAGTAAGGGTGGGACAAATTTTTTGTTAGATTGTTTTGTTTTTGTTTTACAAAAAGCAAATGATATGCCGGATATGATAGTCATGAAAACAAATACTTTTGTCCACGTAGTGTAAGTAATATTGTGTAGCAAAAATAGCTAGGTTTTTACCAGATCAGCTAAAAGAAAAACCTTTTGCCAATTTCACAAACCAAACCAAATAAACACAACCTTTAAAACATCCTGGCTGCATGTAATAGTCAGGCATCACAATGCTAAACAAAGTGTCTGCTGAAAGTCCAGTGTGTAAGTGTCACAGGCTTCCAGAGATAGCGTTTCCAAGTTACTTTCTTCTCGTTTCTCGTTTTTCATGAATCTGTAATCAGTTTAAAACAAGCTACAAGCATTTTCTCCCAACCAGTAAGAGAAAAAGCATTCAGAGAAAACCTTTTGAGGCCATGCTTGCTAGCTGGCAAAACCCAGATAAAAACACTCATCCTCTTTCTTCTTTCTATTATAGAATATTTAAAAGCCACCCAAATCTGTCCTCCCTTTAAGTTATCCATGTGACTTCATAAGACTTGCTTTTACCTTCTCATTGATGTTATTCAAACACCACATCCAGCGCAGCGGGACCTGTTGCTAACGCTGCAACAAAATAATAGCCCGCTTTTTATTTATCACCCCAGGTTATTGTACCAGTAATCCACCAAAGTGTATATCTTCTTCACGATAAGTTGCCATTGAAAAGGGGTGGGGGGATGACTTGTGAGGATAGCGGGCTAGAAGCAGAGGTAAAAAAGATCAGTGAACCAACACGATTTGCAGAGTGGAACTAATCCCGAGCTTTTCTTTATTTTGCGTGTAGCACTCATGCAGGCTGCGTCAAAAAGGGAACAGAGCAGCCGATCTCACGCAGCTACCCAGGCCGGCCTTCTATTTCAGCACATTATGATCATTTAAATATTTGGTCTCTCAGATACATGTTTAATGGACCCCCCCCTTCAGATTAGCAACAGGGCCACCCACTGACCCCATTTTTGACTGATCAAGAGAAAATCTTGTTCTTACAACAAAGCAATAAGTATATAAACAAAAGACGAAGTTAAATGGCCTTAAAAACGGTCTTTATGATGTGGGAAGATCTGAGAACTTTGTCCTTTTTTGAACTTTTGGGCAAATTTGGTCATCTGAGACAAATTTTGGAATTGCAAAATATTCTTATAATCCTACAATAGAGCCTACAATGACCGTCAGACCAAGAACCAAAAGAAGCACTGAGCCTGACGACATGATTAGCATAACAACTTTTAAACCACTTCAGGAAACTGTGTACAGGAGTCCAGTGAACGGTGATAGCTCAATGGTTAATAGGTCTGGAGTTGCTGCTGTGTATTAGCTGCTAGCTACCATTTTAAAACACAACGCAGATTACTGAACAGGTCGTGGATTGATGGTGTTAAACTCCAGAGGAGTTTTTTTTTGTGGGTCTGTATGTCTGGCGTTATGACTTCCTACAGGGTGACATGGGTCACATAATCAACAATCACAAAAGGCTTAAAAGAAGAGTCTCTGTTTTTTCTCCTATCCCTCCTCTCTGTGACATTCCATATCCCTGGTGTGGGCTTTATTTCTCCCGACAAAGCTCCTGCTGACCAGTAAAGCTAAAAGGCAGGAAAGCCATGTCTCAGTCTGGTCTGGATCCCCCTGCTCTTTGTTGTTCTGCGGTTATCCTTATCCCACCCTCATGGTAAAGTCTGCCTTCTCACCGCCTTTTTTCAACACAAGAACATGGTTTGGACTCCATAGTCACTTTGGAAAGATCTGTCTGCACGGAGCGGTGGAAAATTGCTGCCTGGCCACCTTGCAGACATGAAAAATGGTCAAAATATGTTTACTTGTGAATTTGTCCAAAAATCCATCATTAAATGAACAAGGCTATGACATGTAAGCAAGACATTTAAGTAATTGGTAATCGTTCCATTACACTTAGAATCCATTGGTGGATTAAAAAAACTGTATATATTTTTTAGACACGCTAATTGACTAGGAACATTTGCATAATTGACATTGGAGGTCTTTGGGATCGTTTGCCTCCCCAGGGTGTTAGCTGATGAGAGGCCATTAATGCGGGCTTGGAGGCTGTAGTGAGAATTTTAGAGATTTTACGAAACGCTCAGGAATCTTTTAGGATCTATCCAGTGATGATTTATATTACAGAGCAGGTAAGTCAGCCCGTAACCTCAAAAAAGTGGATATTTAGACGGATTGTGCTGTTTGGCCCAGGAAAAATGACTATAAACCGATCCAGTCTCGACATGTTGCCTCCAGATAAATGCAGCGCTGCCAATTGGACCCACTTCTTAGAATAATGGAAGGGGAACCATATGCTGCTTGATGATTTCATTACGTTAACAGTTGGATTATGGACAGTGCTGGTAAAAAAAAAGGTGCTTAATGCAGCGTCTTGTCCTGTTGGTCCTATTTGTATAAATGTAAGAAAAACAAAATGAAGCTTAGTGTGTGGTTAGTCTGCATGGTGCTTTAGAGATAGGCTGTGTGAATGTGCGAGGGGTAGAAACTGACTCAGCCATTGGAAAGGGTGTATCTTGCAGGTCACTTCGGTGTGTGTTTCCTGCAGCAGGCACTGCAGTGTTGCCTCAGCATGCAGAGCTAATTCAATAAAGGGTAGGATGTGTTTGTGGTCCCTCCTGTCTCTTCTTTCCCTTCTTGCCTAAATAAGTTTGCATTGCGAAAAAAAAAAAAAAACTGTCGCAAAAGTGAGGGGTGAAATGAAACGCAGCATCACCCAAGATGAGGAAGGGCAGTGGAAAAAGCAAATCCATTCTATTATTACTGTAAATACAATGGCTACACCGCAGCCCAAGCATCCAGAGTTCCCAGTCACCCCCTATTGACAGAACCATAAATCACGGCCCAAGCTAAGTGAATTACTGCAGCAGGGAGCTGTGGCTTTAACAATGTTTATATAGTATCAGCTTACCATCTCCACTGCAAGAGAGAGAGGGCGATAGAGAGAGAGAAAGAGAGAGAGAGAGAGAGGGCAGGGAGGACAGAGAAGTGATTGGAAAAGGGAGAGAGTGCAGAGTCTTATTAACTTCGATGCAATACATCATGGGCTTAAAGAGGCAGCGCGGCACATGTCCCGGGCTTTATACTAATAACCAATAACCGAATATTACCTCTATTAAGAGCCGCCTAATTAGATTGTGCCAGTTACATTTAAATACTCGATAAGCCTCTATTCATTAAAGGCCTGTCAGTCCTGACATGTTACAAAGTAGCCCGCTATAAAGGTGGTAGAGCACAAATGCTCCTCTCTGTCATCTCTCTGTAACAGCTACACTTAGGCTGGTTCTGTTGGAATGATTTTTAGCGGCAGTCACTAGATAAACATTTCAGATTTGACACTTGGAAAGCAGACAGAAGGCACACTTCTGGCAGGAAGCAAACCTCTCCCACTATTTCTCACATTGTGAATCGAAACATGCCAGAATCGAAATATTTGTCATGTCTGATCTCCTAGACGAACATGACATGGCAATGAAATGAAACTCAAGGAAGTGCTGTTTTAATGAATGCAGCTTGCCGAGTTACAAGTGGAGTTGCTGTTACTGCCTCGGAGTTCACTAATTTAAGCGTGTTTATTTCTTCTATACTGAAGCAAACTTATGTACATCCATACACCTATTAACTAATGGCTTATCACTGTCATGACTATAAAAAAAACACAAAGAACTCTGTTTTCAAGATTTTCCTATTTCCGAAATGTTAAAGTTAATATATTTAATATATCATATATAAGCTATGTGTTCATTCATTCATCTTCTATAACCGCTTATTCTCTAACTCAGGGTCACAGGGGTACATCCTGAACAGTTCATTTACAGGGCCCCACATAGACGAACAACCAGACACACTCACACTCATTTAGAATCACCAGCCAACCTAATGTACCGTGGGAGGAAACCGGAGTACATGGAGGAAACCCACGCAAGCACAGAGAGAACATGCAAATTTCACACAGAATTCCAGAGCCTGGGAATTGAACCTGGGATCTTCTTGCTTTAGGACAGCGCGGTGGTGTACTGGTTAGCACGGTCACCTCACAACAAGAAGGTCCTGGGTTCGAATACCAGGCACGGGGTCTTTCAGTACAGAGTTTGCATTTTCTTCCCGCGCTTGCGTGGGTTTCCTCTGAGTACTCCGGTTTCCTCCCAAAGTCCAAAAACATGTGATTCTGGTGATTCTGAATTGCCCAGAGGAATGAATGTGAGTGCGTATGGTTGTGTGTGTGTGGCCCTGCGATGGACTGGTGACCTATCCAGGGTGTACCCCCTGCCTTTTGCCCTATGTGCACTGAGATAGGCTCCAGCAGACCCCCGTGACCCCGAGTTTGGAAATAAGCGGGTAAGGGTATAGAAGATGAAGGAATAAATCTTCTTGCTCTGAGGCGACCGCGCTGCCCCCAGATATGTTCCAAATATTCCAAATTTCCACATTTTTTGAACTTTCCATTTTTGTCTCACTAAATTGTAGAGTAAATCTGTAAGGATTTTAATATTATTAGTGAGATCAGGCAGAATGTTGAATGAAGAGAGTTCAGTCAACATTCCTGTTTATTCCAATGTTTAGTAGGACTGAGTCAGAGCTCTGTGCGGGACACTTAAGTGCAGTGGTGGCTCAAATGTTTAAGGTTTCGAATTGTTGATCTGAAAACCGGGAAGACCTGGGTTCAAGCCTCAACACTGCCACATAGCCACTGTTGGGTCCTTGACCAAGACCTTAACCCTTTCCACTCCAGGGATGCTGCATCTTAGTTAGTTGGGGTCAGAGAGTAGGATCAGCTAAAATGCAAGAAAATACTTCACTGTGCTGTAGGAAAAATAAAAACAATGAGTGATAACATGGGTGGTGTAGTGCTTAGCACGGTTGCCTCACAAAAAGAAGGTGCTGGGTTCGAATCCTGGGCACGGGGTCTTTCTGTGCGGAGTTTGCATGTTCTTCCAGCGCTTGCGTGGATTTTCCCCGGGTACTCCGGTTTCCTCCCACAGTCCAAAAACATGTGCATTAGGTTAATTGGTGACTCTAAATTGCCCATAGGAGTGAATGTGAGTGTGTTTGGTTGTGTGTGGCCCTGCGATGGACTGGCGACCTGTCCTTTCACCCACTGTGTGCTGGGATAGGCTCCAGCAGACCCCCGTGACCCTGAATGAATGAGTGATAACATGTAATAGTACAGTACTTTCAAGGTATATGGCATTATTCTGGATAGAGGAGACAGTTTGTTTTAAAGTGTTAAGGTGCATAGATGTTGCTTCATGTCATTAGCTTTTTGCCTAATAAAATTAGCAATGCACCTCATTGTGATGTGATGTAAAAAATGATGAGTTAATTGTGATGGCTGTGCATGTCTGCTCAGTGCTGGGGAAAAACACACAGTAGTTAGCGATCTCCAGAGGGGGGGTGTCTCTCTGTTCATATGCGTGTTGAAATAGCTGTGTTGATATTCAGAGTGCTGTTGCCATAAATTATGGATTTGCTAGAAGCATCTTGTCGTCATTAAGAGCAGGTGCATGGAGTGCCGTACGAGTGGCGTGTGAGTCGTCATCTGCTCAACGGGGTGTTCAAATATTGATCTGTGTTCATGTATAACAGCAGATTCTCAGTGTGTCAACTTATACATGTGTGTGTGTGTATGTGTGTGTGTTCTTGTGCATGTATCCGGATCCTAGTGTGGTCTCACGTTCCATAGTGTGTGCACCTGCAGCATTTAGCTCAGAGATTTGCACCCAGTGGATCTGTCCTCTATTCTCACCCTCCCTTATATACTCCCCTTCTAACTGAGCAACTGTCTCTCCCTCTGTCTTTCTCTCTCTCTTTCTTTCGCTCTTTTTTCTCTCTCTCTTTAGCGAGTCCTCACGCCACACCTTCAAGTCTTCATTTCCCGACATCTCCAATTATCCAGCAGCCCGGGTCCTACTTCTCCCACCCTGCCATCCGTTACCATCCACAGGAGACGCTGAAGGAGTTTGTCCAACTTGTCTGCCCTGACAGTGGTCAGCAAGCTGGACAGGTGGGCTTCCTGAACGTAAGAAACATTTTACATGCATACACCCCACTACAGAGCATGTTCACGATTTTCATAGGTCCTTTATAGCTGTGGCTTTTGTCTTTGAACTTGTGTACAAACAGCAAATTGTGTATTACATGTCTTGTTTCTAAATTAGACATAAACACAAAAATTGTAATGCATAAGGGGTGGATAATCATGGTCCCAAAGGGCTGCATATGCAGAGTGTTAGCTCCAGCTTGCCTTGACAAACCTAGCAAAGATCTTGATGAGTTGGTTTAGGTGTGTTTGATTAGAGTTGAACACTGCAGGACAGAGAGTGCCCACCCCTGGTCTAGGGTTTAGCTAAATTCAATAAAGCTGATGTAAAAATCCACAGAAAGATCAGATGATTTAATAAATTGACCAAAAGAAATTGATCTAGTGATAGTTAGACTATTTTTTGTATTAATGATGTATATAATAGTGAATTGTGCACTATATAGGCCAAAAGTTCTGAACAACAAATCAGCACACTCCTAATTGTGTCACCATTAGACAGTTTTCCCTCTAAACATAACCCACTGAGCGCTATTAAGGCATCATTTGTTTTATGTTGGAGTGGAAGAACTTGAATGTCCTGCGCAGAGCTCTTAACATCTTTGGGATGAACTGGAATACAGAGTGAGCCCCAAATCTTCTCACTTGACTTCCAACAGCTACACTTTCCATCCAAAAAGGGGCGTTGAACCCACATCTGGATGTGATGATCAGGTGTCCAAAAACTTTTGTTCATGTAGTGTACTAATAGGTAAAAAAAAAGAAAGCTATTTACAAGCTGTGTATTCCTGATGTTGAACACACAGTAGACACCTGCTTCATCTTAAACAGACATTAAAGTAGCAAGCAAGTCTTGTGTATGACTTTGGGAACAATTTGTGAATAATATCATGTGTATAAAGAAGATTGTGCCCAGAGGCTCAGCAGTGAGGGCTGAGTTGCTGGAAACAGTCTTGACTGCGTGTCTGCGGATGGATAGCTGATATATTTGCGTCTAGACATTGAATCAATAGCGATCACGGATGCCTGCGCAGCACACTTCATTTACACCTTTTGACTGCAGTGTGTCTCTTCGAGAGGGATTGTGTGATCGTGATCACGTGCACACAGGAACGCTGGACAGTCTAAAGGGCTTCAGTTCCCACAGTATCACCGCATAGGATCATGGGGTGTTTTAAGATTTCAGACCAGGTTAAACTGGTCTGAAAGCTAAGGCATACGCTGATAGATATGTGCGACTGAATTAGCAATAATAATGGCTTTCCAACCTGTAAGCTATTTGTTACACATTTTAATAAATCATTAATGTTCTAATTAATCACCAAACACGTATTTTTTAATTAATGCAATTATTCTTGCTATTTGCCAGTCAGCGACATCTCCCGATTTTCTCAGCGTCAATTATGTAGAATTATTCCTTAATTACAGAAAAGCCACCGAAGCCCTTGACATACCTGAAACTGATCTATAGTGATGCGCTTGGTGTTGTATGACACATCCTCCTGGTGTGTGTGGGGACGGTGTGTGTGTGTGTGTGTGTGTGTGTGTGTGTGTGTGTGTGTGTAGTGATAAATCTGGTCCCCGTGTGAAAATGACCTGGCGTGGCCCTGACTGTGGGGAAAGGAAGCATGCTGCTTTGGTAATAGATTATAGACGGCAAAGTGCGCAGAGCAGCAGAATTCTTTATGACCCAGAGCAGAGGAAAATTGCTGAGCACTGTCTCACCAATGCTTCTGACGTGCACACACACACACAGACACACACACACACACACACCCAAACACATGGGGTGCATTAGATTTGTGGTTTGTGCATGGAATTAAGACTTTGTTGTCATGCCTGCTGGCCTGGAGTATGAGTTTGTGTGTGTGTGTGTGTGTGTCGGCTGACGGGTATATAACCTGAGCATTAACAAGTTAGTTGTCATGTGTTTTTGATTACTTCTCTGTTTTTTCATTTTTCACAGCCCAATGGCAGCAGTCAAGGGAAAGTCCACAACCCGTTTTTGCCCACACCTATGTTGCCCCCACCACCACCTCCACCCATGGCACGACCTGTGCCACTGCCCGTGCCAGACTCCAAACCTCCCTCCACCACAGCTGAGGGAGGGGGCACCTCGCCCACCTCGCCAAGTAAGTTACTTACAGAAAGAAAGCAGAAACTGTGATTTAATGATTCTAACTTGTTTTAGCACCTTTATTCAACCTGCTACGGTACATCAGAAAAATGACCCTTACTGAGTCTGTCATCAAGAGAACAGCAGTCGGTTTTATGTCATTTTTCAAAGAGCAACATGACACTTCAATGGTTTTTCTATGAATTTAACTCAACTACTCATAAATGTATACTATGTATCACTTATTGATCGATAAACATACATAGGCCTGTGGAATGAATAAATCATGAGTAAAAAGTCTGCATGTTTGTCTGTTTAATCTAATTCTTTATAGTGGATCAGTGATGCACTGAAGAATCTGGCTGTGTTTGTGTGTCTGTGTGTGTGAGTGTGTGTGCTATAGCCCTGCACCACCACCATCCTAATTTCACCCAGAGTCCATGCCCTTAGCAGCAACTGTGTGATACTGATGTTCTTTTTCTCTCTCTTTCCTTTCCCTTTATATATA
>JAOTQW010000004.1:7610282-7635275 GCA_026260075.1 Sisor rabdophorus | reverse complement strand
TATATATATGTGTGTGTGTGTGTTTGTGTGTGTGTGTGTGTTTTCCCCAGCCTACTCTACACCAAGCACGTCCCCCGCCCAGCGCTTTGTCAGTGTGGGCCCCAGAGACCCCGGCTTTGTAAATATCCCTCAGCAGCCTCAGGTGAGAGCACATGCACACACTCTCTCTTTCTCGTTCTTTTTCTCGCATGCACACGCTCTTTCTTTTTTTTTTCTCTCTTTTTCTCTCTTATTCTCCTTCTGCCTTTCTTTCTCTCTCTCCGAGGTAAAACTTAAGCGAGTTCATTCTAAGCCACAGTCAGTGTTTTTATACAGCAAGGGTTTAATGATTTTCTGATTTTATTTTCACACTCCTGTACACACAGTAATGAACATACATATATACACAGGTCCAAATTCTGATATCCAGCAAAACATACTGTGTTTTATTTACTAGGTAGGCTTACTGTTGGTACCTCGGAGGAAACATGCAAACTCCTCACAGAAAGACCCCTTGCCTGGGAATCAAACCTGGGACGTTCACCACTGTGGCGCCCCACACAAATAGAACCAAGAAAAAGACCAAGGAAATATTGAATAAGATTAATTTGTTGTTGCTTTGCCTGAATTTCATTTGCACGAAATTTAGCAAAAGACGATTATTAATGCGCTGTTATTCTGATGCATTTGATTGGTTCCCTGGTTTTAAATTTGCATAACATCTGCCAATACCGTGAAGTTCAGTGAAAATTTATTTTGCCAGATGCAAAAATGCTTTCCACATCAAATAGCTTCAGATGATATATTACTCGAATTTCTATTAAAAATATTCACTGCTATGTGGAAAAAAAAATCCAACCAAAAAAATCTGTAAAAAATTAAAATGAATCAGTCTGTATAATTATATAAAATGATTGATACAATACTTATTATATTTAAAATAAGGCAATTTGTAATCTGTAACATTTTACATTTGCAAAGTTTCCAACAATGCAGCTGAATTTGTTTACTTGTACGTTTGACAATTGTCATAAGATCTTATTTAAATAGCATGCACACAGAAAAATGATCTCATCTTTCTTTTCGGAAATTTTACACTAGACAAACAGTGCAGCTCTTGTCTTTCTCCTGCCCCTTTAAAGTTTCGGTAATGGGCCTGTGGTTGGAATGGTGTTGCTTTTATGAAAAGCTCTTCCTCTGTTTTCAGGCAACAGACTCAGCTTAGGGAGCACTAACTGGAACACAGCCCAGTCTCTCACACTGACCGGGCCAAGCTATAAGGTTAGAATTAGGAACCGTTGTGTGTGTAAACATTATGAAGACATCTGATGGTTCGATCTTCTTCCTACTGAGAAAATGACAGCTTTTATTTTATAACTCTGGGATAGCGTTTTGGTTGCTGGTTGGGGGTAGTTGGTAGTGGAATAGTTTTAGTAAACTGGATTAATAATAATAATCATCATTTATATCAGTATATGTGTGTGTGTGTCCTGGTCTGTGGCATTGACAGTGGACTGGACTGGTAGTTGGGTGTCCAAGCTTGTCGATTTATTGACTCCGCCACAGAGTACGAGACACACTTTTTTGAGAGAAATAAAGGCAGGTGTTTGTCATAGCAGACAGTAAAGGAGGAATGAGTATAAATATGTATTGTTTAGATTTATTAATTTTTTAATTAAAAAAAGTATTCATTTTTCGCTTTGGTGCTCCATCTCTCTATCAGGTGGCAGGAAGGAAGCTAAGCCTCTCTTCTAGTTTTTTTGTGTCTCTTTATGCTAGCTTACACAGCTAATCCAATGTTATTCATTAGCAAAGCCTCCTCTCTATTAGCGTGTGTGCACACGCGTGTGTGTTTGACTTAAATATCCCCATGATATGCATAGTGGTTAGCACGGTCGCCTCACAACAAGAAGGTCGTGAGTTGCATGTTCTCCCAGCGTTGCGTGGGTTTCCTCTGGGCACTCCGGTTTCCTACCACAGTCCAAAGACATGTACATTAGGTTGATCAGAGGAGTGAATGTAAAAGCGTGGTTGTCTGTACGTAGCCCTGTGATGGACTGGCGACCTCTCTAGGGTTTACCCTATGCCTCTCCCCCTATTTTAGCATCTCCAGCAGACCCCCAGACCCTCAATTAGAGAAGATAGAAGATCAACTTAATATTTCAGTGTATTTTGTTGATAGCAATAAAATCTGGGTTTAGGGATCAACTATTTAATAATATTTAGGAATAATATTTATGATTTCTAAATTATTATGTTATTATTCCAAATAACATCCTAATTCAATGTGGGCTGAAATGAAGAAAATAGAATTTGATTGTTACATGATTCATTTACCACAATCACAATTAAAGGTATAAACACTAACCCAGTATTATAAAGGAAACAGGGCAAGGCAAGTGTATTTATGTAGCGCATTTTTTACACAGTGTTAATTCGAAATGCTTTTGTTAAAATATTTATAAAACATTAAAATAATCATGATAACATGAAATTACAACATTTACAATGATTGGCAATTAAAACATTTACAATGATTGAAAGAATATGTACACCATTTTTTTGGTCAAAACAGTAGAATTATATAGATTAATCCTTGTTTATAGACACTTGTCTAAAAATGTTTCAAAAATACATTAAGTCCATAATTTGGGACATAAATTAAATCCCTGTTTTATGTTAACACTCACCCACTCAGCCAACTTTGAAAGGTAGCTCCATTTTTTTCCCGACAAATGATTAGCTGAATGAGTGCCTCTTTGACAAGATCATTTCATTGAAGTGTAAATACTATAAATGATTATAAGATGTGTATTAGCCCTTTCTAATATTTGGTTATTCTATATTATTTCAGTTGGGAAACTGAGATTTTTACCTTCAGTAGAGGGTAAGGTGTCACTGGATGACAGGGAAAACGTAAAACTTGGCTTTCAGAACGCGGGCAAAAAAAAAAAGAGAAACAGGAAGATGTGGATCAAGTGACATTTTCCAGACTTAGAAAGCATGTAAAAGGTAAGGAGGATGAGGATGAGGAGAAACCAGGAGAAAGAGAGACAGGGTGGTAGCAGTACTGGCATTAGGCTCCAAAGAGACTGGCATAAAAGGTTAAAGTAGTGTGAGAACATACACAAACACACTCCCATCCTGAACCAGTTAATGCAGACCCACACTTTTGACCTCGTCTTCCAACTCTCGTATTCCATCAAAGGCTTAAACACACACATTCACACAAACACACATTTTCTCTCTCTTTTTTTTTCCATCTCGCTCTTCCCAAACATCATCGTAACAGCCAATTTAATAGCCAAGCTGAATTTTTTACCCCTTTGTTTTGAAAGACACTAACAGCACCCCTTAATTTCACACACATACGCAACCACACACAGTTGCACAGATGTAATCTGAGGTTAAATTACGCCAGCGTTTGTTGGGACCGCAGCATGACCCTGATAAAGATGCTGCGCTGATAAAACACAGTTTTTAATCAGTCGGCACAGGGGAATGATGTGTGTAAGCTGTTGAGTGGGGATAAGCACTACAGCATGTTTCACACACACACAGAGTGAAGAACTCATGAGTTTAAAATGTTAGTATGCAAAAGAGCTAATGACAGTAATAAACTTCTGTACTGTGTCCGCTCTGTGTAGTTAAAGTATTTTTCTTGTTCCATTGTGCATAATAAACACAATGACTATATATATATACTGTATATAGGGAAAGAGAGCGAGTGAGCGCGCGCGCGAGAGAGAGAGAGAGAGAGCACTAAAAGGAGTTTATGTGAAGAGCTTCTGTAATGGAGCTATCGTAGTGTTTTTTATTTGTGCTTTAAGTGAGTCGTTTAGCTAAAAGATGGCTCTGTCATTAAGCTGTAAGATAGCCATTCGCTTTAGCTTGCTCAGCACACACAGTGCACAAGTGCAATTTCTTCTAAGACCAGAAGGGGGCATTCCTTTCCCCCCACCCCATCCAAATTAATTACAGCAGATTAATATCAGCACAGTTCAGTCTGTTATGCTGCATCGCTCACTGAACACAGAAACAGGAAGCTGTAATCCAATCTAACACTACCCCACACCTTGCACTGCTGACGAATGATGATAAAGGATGTAGATAAGCTCCAGCCCTCTGGTCTGAGTCACTGTTTTCAATAGTCTAATAGACCAGGGCGATGTCAATGAGCCCCCTGCTCCTGTCCCATTCACATGCGTTAATAAGTAATGCTGTAAATGTCCTCGGGGAAGGCAGTGTGGGGATGGCCGGTTTCACTGCCACTCTCTTTTCGCAACCTGGTTTGCATTACATGAGACTGAATTCCTCTGAGATGACACTCATCTGAAGGCACTTTAGTGGGTTCACTGAGTCAGCACTCCACCGAGCCGATGAGATTACTACCGCCATTGGCAGCAAGTTACAAGAGCAGGTAAAGATTCCCTCTCTGTCACCGTGTCTCTCTCTTTCAATCTCTCTCTCTCGCACTCTCTCTCTCTTGTTCACTTTTTACCTTACCCTCTCTCTCCCTTTCACTTTTTTCCATTTCTAATTTACAACGTTTTTGTCTGTCTGTTTTAAATGTCGGATTGATGGGTGGACGGAAGGATGGATGGTCATTTTATTTATTTCCCATGGCAGCTTCTAGAAGCAGAGCAATAAACAAAAATTTACTTATAATAATAATGATGTTAATGATGATCAAAGAAAAGATCTGTTTCTTTTTTTTTTTTCTATAAGTCCTGCATTGCACTATGTAAGAAGGCCCTGACCTCTTATATAGTCGTGCGCAGTCTGCACAGGCACTGCCGGCGAAGAGTGTTAGGTCTGCTGTGGCAGGTCAGAGAGTGTATTGGAGAGAGCAGGCGATTATAGAAGGTCGGGTGAGAAAGAGTAATGAGGGACAGTGGTTTCAGGCCCAGCAGTGTGGTGCGGTGGAGCAGATGGTGGGAAAGGAAAAAGGCTGTAATTATAAAGCTAAAGCAAAGCAACTCCAGTTTCTTCTTACTCTGTGTGGAGACGGCAGGCATGGCAGAGGAACTGGGGTTTGTATGCATGTCTTTCTCTCTCTCTCTTTAGTGAAAACTCCAGACTACCGTAGACAGTGTCAGGCATGTAGTCCAGCTCAGTGTTTGTGTTTGTTATATACAGCAGTGAATTTACTGTCCTACAGCCCGACTGAAGCAACTAAATAGTCTATAGTTAACTATCAGAATGTACAAACATGACCCCTATGTCACACTGTAGGGCAGGGCTGGGCAATCTTGGTCCTGGAGGGCCGGTGTCCTGCAGACATTACCTATAACCCTAATGAAACACACCTAAACCAACTAATCAAGATCGTTCTAGGTATACTTGAAACATGCAGGAAGGTGTATTGAGGGAAGTTAAAGAGCTAAACTCTGCAGGACAACAGCCAAGATTGCCCACCCCTGCTGTAGGGTCTCAGCTGTCATGTATGTCATGCATGATAGCCTTTACATCATGAACCTGTGACATAGCAGGAAAAAATATAAAAATCTGCTGAAAAGTGAAAAAAAAAATCTATAGCGTTAGTCTTGCTCATGACATGCTTCAATAAGTCACTCTTCTTGCTCTTTTTGAGTCCAAATTTTCCCAAGGTAATTTGACATATTCGCAAGGCAAGTCGTGCTAAGTGTAAAGTTGTTTAAGGAGAAAACGTATGCGTGATATTTTCTGATACCGAATGAATTTTAGGGAACTGACATGAATAAATTGTAGCTGCATGAAATTTGTTCCAAATCCAAGTGAGTAAGTTATTTTAGCCTCCAGGGATGCCAGGAAAAAGGGTCATTGATTTTTATTGTTTTATGGGATTTTCTACTCATTTTAGGCCTGATAATCTTTTAATTAATGTTATTGCTATTTTTAATTGTACAGCATTTCCACTGTAGTGGATCAGTTTAGTGTGAAAAGACAGTCCTTTTAGCTACTTTTATCCTGGGGGGGGGCCCCAGTTTGGAGCTAAACTCTTCAGGACTCCAGAACCGAGATTGCCCACCCCTGCTATGTTTCTGTTAATTGATGCTTAGTGAGGCAAGATGAAGATAAGCATGTCATCATTTTCTGATGACTTAAATCAAGTGTATCTGAGTGTAGATACGAAACAGGCATAAACTTTTGAAAACTGGTCTAAGGTCAGCATAATAATGTATTACAGCCTCACACATGGAAGGCATCAAGTGAGTTTGGGATGTTGGATGGAGAAGGGGGTGGGAGGGATGCGGGGAAAGGCGTAGCAGCACAGCATTCTTGTGGCTGGGATACACACCACACACTGCACAGCACATGTGGCCATGAGATTCACTCTCACTTCTGCTCCCACACACACACACACACACACACCCTCCTAATCGCAACAAGATGCCTGATCTGCTACCACAGAGCGAGTGAGTGAAAAAGGAGAGAGAGAGAGAGAGAGAGAAAGGCAAAGACCGTAGACTTGTATGCATGTAAAAGCAATTAAGTTGTACAACTAGAGTGTAGCCTGCTCTACCACAGTGTCTTTTGTGGGAATGTCTTTTAAAAGTTAAACGTTGTCACTTGGCGGATTTTTTTACGCGTTTCTGTGCTTTAACTTTGATCCTGTTGAAAATGTGGAACTTTAAAAAAAGACAGACAAATCTTATCATAATGAGACAGATAAACTGTACATCATGTACACATTACAATCTCTCTCTCTTTCTCTCGCTTTCTCAATCTATCCCAACCTCACGCTCTCTCTGTTTCTCATTATCTTTCTCTTTTAATCTCTTTCATTCTTAATCTCTCTCTCTCCCAGTCTGTCTTTCTCAACTTTTCCCTTTTCTCAAGATCTCCCTCTTTCTCAAAATATCTCTCTTAATCTCTCTTTCTTTCTCTCTCTCACTCACTGTCGCTTCCGTTCCCTTTTTCTTTCTCTCTTTCACCAGCAAAAATTGCAGACTACATTCTACCTGTCAGCACAGCTACACAGCTGTGTAACACTACCCCACTTTCCACACACTTACCAATGATATACAGGACAACCTTATATGCTTATTCAGACCCTCTCCTGTCTTTCACATGTTTCTTGATGATTCCAAACACTTAAAATCTCCACAAAGTCTTTTCAGGACAAAGAAAATTAGGATAAAAGGGAAGGGCTGAGATAAGGTGGGAGGGACTTAATGGAAAAAAAGCTTGAACACGTAGACGAAGACAAAAAGGAAGCTGCAGTAAGCCAGAGAAAAAAAGTCCCTAGTCAGCATTTTCTATTGATTAAAAACCGAATCTCACAGTTTCTCCACTGCGCTTAGGGCCAGACACAAGTTACAAACCTATGTGGTGCAAATGTGTGTGTTTATGTTAGGGAGGGCTCTTTAGAGAACCATTACAGATATCAAAGCAGCATTTGGCTTACTTTGTATCGGGAATTTGTGCTTAACGTATTCAATGTAGGAGTTGGAGAAGAGCAAAAAAGTTGTTTAACATACAACTTACAACTGTTGCTCGAACTCTTTAACAACATATAGTCTGACGTCAAAATACGCATTATGTAATGATTCATTTTTATTTTTTTAACATTCATCACAGTGGTAATATTAACATTGATTTAAATAATTAACAAACGATTATTTATTACAAATTACAATCATTCTTCTGGAATCATTTTTGATATAGCTTTAAATAAACATCATGACAACCAGGCCTGGCCTAAACCTTTAGAGGGGCCCTAGGCAAAATCTGTGGGGCCCCTCAGTCCGACTAGCATGACTGATTATTGTCAATTCTAAATTATTTGTACATTTTAAATCATAACACACATATTATAAATGTCATTACATTTTTTTCCTGGGGGCCTCCTGGTGGCCAAAGGGACCTAAAGCAGCCGCTAAGTTCGCTTGTGACCTGGGATGGTTCTGGTGATAATAATAATGAAAAACAAAAAAGGTCAAAGGAACATGGAATTAAAAGAATCTAAAGTGTCGCAGTTTTGTTTGCCTTTGTGATGTCCGTGCTATCCAAAATGAGCCTTTATCCTTAGTGTGATTTGGTACAAAAAGTCTAATTACTCAAATGCTCTTATTAGTGTACCTAATATAATGTTGTTTAGAAAAAAAAATTGAGTAAGAATAAGTGAATAAAGCGATAGAGTGCTTGTGGGGGAGGGGCATTTCCTCAATCAGTCTTTTGGGTGCACTGGTTTCGCTAGTGCTGTGTAGATCAGAATGGAACAGAACAGTGAAAATAGGAAGTCAAATTGTAAGAAAAGTGGGATTTACCAAAATAAGAAAAAGACTAAAAAGATAAGAAAGGGCTACTAAGTCGTTAAATATGGGTGACTGGTAGTCATTAGCAACGAGACATGAGATGACAGCAGAATGAACTTGAACTTGGAGGAAGGGCTGGAGAATTGGAAGGCAGGGGGGTTTAGAAGGGTGAGCAACAGGGAGGAGGAGGGAGGGCACTTTGCTCACTCTCTGGAAACATGAACAATAGAGCAAAGCAATCAATAAGCCCATTTCAGTGAAGGATTCGAGAGAGCAGAGAGCTGGACACTAAACTCCACTAGTGCTGGTGGAACAGGTTACTTCCTGCTTCTATAGAGGAGTCGGACCGAGGGAGCTCAGAAGGCGAAACAGAGGAGAAAATGAACAGAGAAAACCGAAACAGATAATCGAGCAATTTGAAAAACGCCGAAATGAAAGAAAAGTTTAAAAAGAAAAAAGAAAAAAAAGAAAAGAGCTGGTTGAAGATCATGAGCACAATCAGGTAAATTAATACAGTGGGGTATTAATTTACCTGATTGGGGTAAACATTTCAGAGTCTTGTGTATGTCATTTGACCACTTTAATATATTACATACGGAGAGTATTATGGTCTGTAAAGGTTTACAGTGGGGTAAACATTTCAGAGTCTTGTGTACGTCATTTGACCACTTTAATATATTACATACGGAGAGTATTATGGTCTGTAAAGGTTTACAGAACCTGTAATCTGATAAAGATACAGAGAAATACAGAAATGCTTGCTACGGTGCTGTGTAGCGTGACTCGTGTGACACACATTTCTAAATGTTGTATGGTTATAAGCAGCTTCATAAAACACTACCGAAGGTGATGTCCTGTGTTGACCTCTATTCTTTTCCTTGTCAGGTTAATTTTTTATTGGTATTTGTTCTCACAGTGGCTTTTCTCTCTCTCTCTCTCTCTCTCTTTTTCTCTCTTTTCATGCACAGTGGTACCTGGGCTAAGGACATCAGATTCAGACCGGCCTATCCCGAGCTCAAACGCTTCTCCCTGCCTTCCCTGAGTGTGACCTTCTCTGACCTTCGGTGTGACGCGCCAGGATTTGCCCGCTGTCCCCGACACCCACAGACCCAGCAGCATGGCTACAGCAGAACCGAGAACAAATCCAAACAAAAATTCAAAAACTCCACACGCTTACAACCAACATACTCAGTATCTGTATATCCCATATATATATATATATATATTCCTCCAGATGTATGGTTTCTATCCTCATGTTCATATATAGTAACTGCCCAGTTCTGCTCTCTTCAGATCTCTTGGGCTTAAAAATGAAGAAATCTGATTTCCTTAAAAACTTGCATGATTTTTTTTGTTTAACCAGATAAGGAAAACATAATGTGATACAATCAAAGAGCTTCCTTCAGTCCGTGACTGTTCCCAGTCTCACTGAGAGATAAATATCGTCATCACTGAAACCTGAATCTGTGCAGTTTAACGTATCGACTATTGGATTCGATCATCCCGGACTGGCGCGCCCTGTGCTTCTTCTCCCCCAGCCTCACTTGTGTTTGGCAGGATCTGGTGCATCTGGCAGTTCTGCTTGCTGACTCCTTATAGAGGTTTTACTTGGATTAGATATTTCACCAGCTAAAACCTCTCTCCTGACTCAGTAGCCTGCTCTGACCAAAACTGTTCATCCCTATCTTCACCACGAGACCTTCAGCACCATGCCTACGGCCAGACGGACTTCATGTACAGGGAATTGGCCTTCTAAGAGAAAAAGATTCCCCTGGTTTGTGTCTCGGGGCAGGAAGTGAGAAGATGGTGATGATTGATATGAGCTCAGAAGGCTGTAAAGTAAAAAAAAAATTAATATGGGAGATTTTTTTAAAAAGAGAAATCGTGTCCCAGTTGTCTTGGAGATGCGTTTATATTTAGTTTTATGTGTTTTTAAGTCATTTCAGTTGTTTCTAATACACCCCGGTCTGCTTTTAGAGAGTACAGGCAGATAGAAAAGCTGAACTTTCATTCATTAACAAAACATAAGACAACCAGAGGGGAAGGAGAAGAAGAATTTGAATGGAGGAAAGTGCAATTTTGTTGGAAAGCTGTCAGATTGTTAAATATCTTTTGTAAGATAGATCATTGCAGTGATTGTTGAAAAGTATATCTCTCTATATATTTTTCTTCCTAGTCCATTCGCACCTCTGGGACTCTAAAATATCGGGGTACAAAAATAGATCATATAGCCTAGTGAGAAATAGAGGGAACTGTATGTGCTTATTATTATTATTATTATTATTTTTCAATCGTTCGTTCATCTTTGTAAATTTGTTCGTATTGTAGAACAAATATCCCTTTAACAAAAATTCAAACAATCAATTCGAAACATTTCAACATTATCATCGTCCACACATCGACATCAGACTGCTGGGCAAGTTGGTTTCCGAAACGCTGATTAACTTCTTTTAATGAAGCACATGATGTGAGAGCAGTAGCTGGTCTGAATTTCTCATCAGTGCAATGTAACCTAAGAAAGATTTCAGCAGCTGCAGAAATAGTTGGTAGGGAAAGCTTGCAGAATAGAAACACTCATCGCTGTAGTCAGTTTTACATGAACAGATCCCAGCACTCACTCTTAACCTTTTTACATTCAGTATGGGAAGCTCTTGTGCCTGTTCTGTGACCACAGACTGGTAGTCAATGTCAGAGTGACGAAAGGGCAAGAAAAATAAACAACTTCTGTAACATTTATAAAAGTATTATGCAAAAGAACAGAGGGAAAAAAAAAACAAAATGTGAAGATCGATCAAACACGACTGCAACTGCAGAGCGAAGCCTTTCTTTTTATTCATTTGCTTCGCATGCGATTTATTCTTGAGTTGGCTTTTCAGTTTTTGTTTCCTACCTATAATAAGTAGACTTACGCCTGACTCATTTGACTGTCAATCAAATCTCAAAAAAAAAGGGAGAAAAAAAATATTTGCATGTTCTAGTGTTAGTGACAAATTTTACATAGATTATGTAGAGGTAAAGTAGTGTGAATAAAGACACGATATCGTAATCCCAACTCCAGGCACTTGCCAAATTGAGTATTTTTGTTTGGCCCCTTAAACATAGGGTATTTTAACTGCTGTCCTCACAATCAACCAGCCACCACATCCTCGTGATTCTCCTTAGCGTCTCATTCCTGCTCTCGCTATATCGCCCCCCCCCCTCCTTTGTGGCTTTTTAAACAAACATTTTTCCTTTTTTTTCGTGCAAGAGCTATTCGGTTTCTTCTTTCAGATTGCAAAACAATTGCCCCTCATCTATGTGCCTTGAGTGTTGGTTTAGTCCTGTGTTGATTCAGTGCTTATCACTTGCTGGATGGGTTTCACTCAGTGCTGCTGTTACGCAGAGAATCAGAGAGTGAAGGAGATTATAGGAAGCAGTGTGTGTGTGTGTGTGTGTCTGTGTGTGTGTGTCTGTGTGTGAGCCCAGCTCTTGTGATACAGCATCCTGAGTCTTGTACTACAGTGTTAATCATGCAGAGGCCCTCATTAGTCATTAAATAAATTTTTTAAAAAAGGAAACGTTTATTAGTGTCACTTTTATAGTTCGGATTCCCAGGCCCTAGCTAGTGTTGTAATATTTATAACTGTTGCTGCAATTATTTAGATTTTTTTTAGTCTTCCTGTTTTTGTTTTCAAAACAGTAAAATGATGATTAAAAAAAGACAATAACAAATTAATTAACTAATATGCAATATTTGCTTGCACTCATTTAAAATGTTCATTTTTTTAACATAGTTAGTGTTGCACTTGACTGGCTGGTTGGCAGATTTGTTTATTTAAAAACCAGTCGTGTTTTCTATTTTCTTTTTTTATATGCTTATTTTTGCTCTAAATTACCTTTTCACATATTAGGTTTCCTCTTTTTTTTTTTCTTTTAGTCACAAACGAGCCTTAAAACAATGAAACTATTTCTCCAATACAATGATGTTGATCATACATTTAAGTACCTGTGTTTAAGCATTAAAGAAATAAAAAAAAACACCCATTTTATTGACATGTTGATCTTCTATAATGACTAATGAATAATGTTTTCTGTCTATTCCATGTACATCGTTTAAGGAAAAATCTCCTAATGTCTGATCTGACGTAGTAGTGGTTACATGTATGTGTGGAATGTGTGCGCTTGGTTTTGTTTTGTTTTTTTCCTATTATTTTTTTATTACCGTGTCTTTTATTGTTTATTTTATTGTTCCCTGCCTCCCCTTTTGTAATGAGTTGGGCATTATTTCTTTAATTATCTGCACTAAATATGAAAGAAAGACAGTTTTGGGGATAAAAAAAATAACAACAACTAAAACTGCTTCCATGGCTTAAAAAACAAAGGGAAAAAAAGTGGATTGCACGAAGTTTTTTGGTGTTGTCACAGAATCTTAGTTTAGTAAAAACAGCCTAGCATCTAATCAGCAGGATATCTGGCTGTGTGTGTAACATAATGACAAACTTGCACCCTTTTTAAAGTACGACAAAAAGAGGAAAAGCAATAGCTTGGGCAGTTTATTTTTGTTTTTGTGTGATTTTAGTTTATTTCATGTCTTTTCTTTTTCCGGAGGGGGGGTTACAAACAGAGTTCTGAGGAGAAAATGAACAAGTAGAATTGAAAATGGAGACAAGCGCTAGGCCTAGCATGTCGCTAAGTGTGGGAGGTCGGTTTTTTGTATATTGTATAGTTTTATTAATTACACTGATTTTAAAGCTGCCCTATTTTATAATGCAGGACTTTTGTAACCTTGACTAAATGAGGAAAAAAATAGTGTTGTGAATTTTTGCATTGTTTGTATTAAGGCCACATCGGTAGAACTGTATTTTTTTTCCCCCCGTTTCGTTTGTTCACTGGAAGACTGGATTTAAGTTAAAAACTTTCCTGTTTTCTGGTTTATCTTTGATTTCTTTGGCTTTTTCTTTTTTTGTATGTATTTAAAGATATTTTTGTTTCTTTCCTTCTTTGGATGGTATAGTGCATTTGCTATACTTGAAAAGTATACGGTATTGAGGTGAAAGCCCCACTGTAAATGGATGTTACAAGTATGCTTGCTGTATGTTTTGAAGGGTTTTTTTTGTTGCATCAGTGTTGATGAAGCTAAATTTAAGTCACTCTGAGGATGTTGGTAAAAAATAAGAGCGTTTTTATCCATTAAAAAAAAATTAGTTTTAGGCAGAAGACAATGACATAGACAGCCAAAGGATGCCCTTATTATAAATGCATCTCGGCATCTTTTTGTGTTCACCATTCCATGCAGGAAAATAAACAGCTTGATATGCAACATGATTCTTTTTCTATTCAACATCCCTTCACACCCCTCACTCTTTCTCTCTCTCTCTCACACATACTCCCTCTCTATCTCTTTCCTACTCCCCCTCTTCGTCTGTGAGCATTAGGCACGCTAAGAAGCATTCACTTCATGTCACTTTACTGCTGTAGCTCTTCTTATTGGTCTCAGCCACACACACACACACACACACACACACACACACACAGGGCTCATCTAATAGAAATGATTTGTTTAGCACACTTTTAACTTTTTTGTTTTTGTTGTAGGATTAATCTGTCTGAGGCACAGCCAGATCTTGATTTCAGCTCTAGCACATTTACACTGGGCTTTTTTGCACATCACCAAAAGGCTCCATACATTTTAAAATCAGTCACCATAAAATTGTAATGACAGAAATTAAAACAGCCTCATTTCTCAAGCCCAAGTTCCAGAATGGATTTAAATAACCCACCTCCATCCACCTAACCACACCTACACTCACATACCCACATACATTATTTTTGTCAATCCCGCATTTGAAATCATGTTCATGCTAAAGGTGCATTTTTTTTTATAAAGGTCTAGTCACCGTCATCTGCTACTGTATGTACCGTCATAGGTGGATAGAGTAGCCAAAAATTTTAGAACTCCTTCGCTATTACTAAATGCCAGTGAATGTAGCAACTTAAGTAAATTACTGCCATTGAGAGTCAAAGTAAGACCAGTTAAAACGACAAAAAAATCTAAAGTAAATATAAATTGGATATTAAAAATGGATTTTGGAGGAAGAAGGAACCTTGAAAAATAATAACTGTGCTCCAACTTTATACTGACAGAAAATCTCCTCAGCATATTGATCATACTGTCACCTTTCACCTAGACTCATATAGTCGGATGACTCTTATTATTTATTTATTTTTTAGCATAAAACACTGGGCTTTTATTCAGCATACCAAAAGATTTACATGTATGGTCAAATCGGTGGATTGACAGTAATGACAATAGTTAAACTAGCCCCGATTTCACCTGGTCTCACATTTCCAGACCATCAAGTGTCTGGACTTAATATCATATTCTATTCTAATGGCAATAGGGTGGCGCTGACCATCATGTACAGCCACCAATCATAATTTTTTTGGTGCCTTTTTTAAGTGTGAAAATGTAAAGTTTTAAAAAAAAAACAGACAAACATTTTATCTGAAGGTAACAAAGTCGCTGTAACAAAGGTGCTAAAAATGACACTAATTTCACAGATATGACGTTAGACATTGTGGTGCTGGAAAAAATGTGACACATGTCTCCCAGCAATCCAGACAATTGGAGTCACTGTAACTGAGAATGCTGTAAAGTCTTTTCAGATTTGTGGGTCAGATCTGTCAGATGGGCATGACCTCTGAAGCTGAGCATGTGGGCATGACCTCTGAAGCTGAGCCCACCTCCCACCTCGACTGTTACTGTGACTTAAACCCATGACTCCTATTTCTTAATTTAGGCTTTAGTGTCCTCATTTTTGTTGTCTGCATTATATGTATGAAGGTTGATGAAATATATTTAAATTCATTATAAAAATGATCATCGGTTGTGGGTGATTTGGATTCATTAAAATCAGGGTAACATTCATCAGAAAACTAATAGCAATCTATTTAGAAAACTTAGAAAATCTGACTGATCAAATTTGCAATTCCAATCTTGTCCCAATGGACATTTTCAGGCATGACAAAGTGCATGTGTGTATAAAACCTTTTCTACTGCTGGACAATCAGCACCGCTTAACAAACTATCATGTCATAACCACTCACTCATTTGAGCAGGTTTAAAAAAAAACTTCAAAGCTCTCAAAGATGTAGATTAAGGAAAAAACCTTACTAAATAGCCACAGCTCTGGAGACGGAGCTTCACGCTGAGGCAGGTAGCTGTTCTGCAGTCTCAACTAATCCAGCGCTTTGTCCACCTCCCTACTAAACCTGCTGGTGCTACCTCGGTTGATAAGACAGAAAAGAAACTCGAAGAAAGACCATAGTCGAGTGATCCTGCTGATCCATCTAGCAGTCTTATCTGCATGAGAACTATGCACTTGTGAAATAAACGCTATTCCGAACCGAGTTTGATATCTAACTTCTTTTATTTTGGGTCATATATATTTTCGTCCAATGTCTGTTCAAATGTAAAAAAAAAAAATCTGAAAAAAAACAAAGAAATAAAATCAAACCAGCATTTTACCTGATACATTTAAAATTGTAGTGCCTGTAAAATTATTAATGTATTATATCGCTCTTCTTGATCAATACAGTTTAGAACCTTTTTTTGTCTCTTAACACCGATAGCCTTTGCTGTGTTTCCGAGCTCCTGGACTATAACTGATATACAATATCCATGGACTATAATCTGCATGATTCTCTGTACTCACCCACTGAAGCTCTAATAAATAGGACTAGAAATCAATATTTTTAAAATTCTTTTCTTTGGGGGGGGATCTGTCTCTCTATTGAACAGATACCCTCCATCACATTTACTTTATGTTCCTTTGATCATTTGTTTTGCCATGTTTCTCTCACACAGTACTCATGGACTCACGGAGGCACCGGCATGGACACCAACACACACAGCAGCACATACAGAAGAGCCACTGGGGGCGTTGTTTGTCACCTTGTGTTGTCAGAGATGTTGAGTTCAAACCTTAGTGGACTGAAGGATCAATGTTCAGCACTAGAGTGTGCAGTGCTGGGGAAAGTGAGCTCTGGTGACACTCAGGGCTATTTATTGATGTGACAGAGCAGGTCAAAGAAAAAAATTCAACTTATCAAGGCAAACGTGTGAGCAACGGTATATGGGAAGTGGTAGCCCAGTGTTTAAGGCGCTGATCAGATTCTGGAAATCACTAAGCTACCACCGCTGGGCTCCTGAGAGAGGCCCTTAACCCTCTCCCGCTCATTTGGATGGAGGGATAAATGTAGGGTGTCTGCCATTTTATAAAACCTTTTTATTAACAGTGATGCAGATCTCCTCGTTTGTGTGGTTCCTTTGCTGTCTGAATGGTTTAGTAATTGAAGTAAATAATGAGGAATTTGTAGAGATGTAACACTTTTCAGCAACAAGGCTGATATCTGAAAACACCAAATTGCTGTAGCTCCAAAACTTTTCTTACGTATTTTCAGGACTGTAACTACAGACCATTTTTGCATTACTTTATGGACAGTAGGGACAAAAAATGATCATTTCTATCACAAAGATAAACCCAGAATTTTTTAGCACCATGAATAAGCTGGTCAATTCCTGACCCTTGGTTTTCAGGAGCAGCTTTGTATTGGTTGAAAAGTGTTTGATACTTGGAATGCTGTAGTGCCTGTGTGTGTGTGTGTGTGTGTGTGTGTGTGTGTGTGTGTAAATAGTGATGTGTAAAATTTGAAGTGAATTCAGGAAATGAACATTTAGAGTGTACGATGGAGCATTAGTGTGTCGGCTTGGATCTCTTATAAAGACAATGTTCAGTAGGAAGCCAATTTGCAGAATGTTGTGTGATGCCACATTGCTGTCCTCCAACCATCTTCACACATCTGTCATCTTTATCTTTACCCATATGCGTCATTTGCTTTTTAATAACTAATTGAAATTCAGTTTATGATTAGAAAAGAAGAAATCCAACAAAACCTTGTGCCTCTATTACACTTGCTGAAGAGAAAACATCTTTTGTGCTTTTGTGTTTACCATGTGACTGATCTGTTTTGTAATGGAGTCATACTTTATGTTTCATTTCATGTAGAATCAGTTTTTGGGTCTGTTGTTATTTAAAAAAGCCCGTTGAATCTGTACAGATTAGGAGCTGATCTTACATGTGCTGTAATTAACTCTGGGTCACCTGATACATACAGGACTGAGCTTATGTGAGCACATATGGGTCTATATAAAATATCTTTCTTTCTTTCTTTTAATTTCTTTGTCTTAGCCCATTACTTCGATGGCCACATTCATCGACTAATTTAATGGAAGCAAGCTGTGCATTTCCTATGCAACAACATAAAATGAAAAAAAGATTAAAAAATAAAGATGCTAATGCTGATTTTCTGCGTCAGTGCTTTTTCTTATCATTGCTATATACAATATAGCCAAAAGCTTGTGGACACCTAATAACCACACTATTTGCCAAGTGGTGGCCAGTCAGGGCCAACAAGTCTGCTGGCTAAACACTATGAGAAGCTAACCTACATTTACAACCCTTTATTGTGAATAGAGAGGTTGGCTAAAAGCTGTTACAACTAGCAGCCTTTAAAAGTATAATCTATGTTTTATATGTTTTGTGATGTTATTAAATAAATCTTAAAACAGCTTAAGATGATGTATGTGGTACAGTTATGGTTGTAGTGTAGAGGTTTTGAGTCTTAAACAATTTCATGGTTTAATAAATGTTTTTTTATCTTTAATACGTGAAATGTCTCTCTGTAATTCTATACCATGTTATAATGTGTTTTTGTCAAGGCCCGGCTACTAAATGGACCCCCACCACTGCCACAAATGCGGAATTCTTGAGTTGTTATATATTTGTGGAATTCTATTATTTCTTTAGTGGAACTAAAAGACATAAACTATGTCCCAACATGACAATGTTTATTTTCTCCTACTGTAAAAAACAATTAGTATGTCCCAGTACTTTTGTTCATATAGTGTTTACTTATAGTGTTAATTTTATATTACAAAAGTCCATTGCCACAGACCTGCACTTTGGGTGGCACACGTGTATTAATGGTTCAGTGGCTTTGAGAGGTATTTGGATTAATCTCTGCACTTTGTGCTTTATTTGAAGAAGCCAGCTGTCAAGTTAATAATGAAAATATAAAATATACTGCCATCTTTTTTTGTCCTGTCTTTCATCTTTAAATGTGTTTTTTTAAATTTGTCTGTCAGACTAAATACTGAAAATAAATAAATGAATACCAAATTAATAAAAGGTTTTACAGCAGATATTCTGGGTATAACTATGCAACAATTGTATGACTATGTATAGCATTTTTATTCTTATAATCCACTGCTGTAAGTAGGCAAGGACGTAGGCGCAAGACACCCTTAAGCTGAATGTGTGATAAGAAGCCCACATGGACTGGAGGGTGACCTTCTCAGCAGCCCAAATGATTTTGGTATACTTGAGAGTTTTAGACACAGCACAATACAAAAACAGAAAAAAAGAATTATTCTGTAAATGTTACTTCTTGAACTGGTATGATACTGTAGAATTCACGTTTTCCTCTAGTGTAATATTCCACATGATCTCTCTGACCCACATTCCTGATCATTTTACTTTGACCAGCCGAGAACTGACTTACTGCCACGGTTTATAAATACAACACTTACAACTCTTCAGGATGTGATATACGATATGTATTGTAAAATAATCAGCCTCTGGGTGGGAGTTTGGGGTCAGACTGCATCCTATCCTCCTTTTGTTGACCATTTTCCCATTGTGGTGTACCCTGAGGGGGGTTATTTTTTACATGGAATATGAGAGCCAATCATATAAGAGTGTGCAAATAGCTTGAGGATTACAGGGGCCCTCAGTTTATATATTTTTTTATTTATTTATTGTTTTGTTAAATTCACAAAAAATGCCTATACAATGTGGAAAATGTGGGCAAATCACTCATCTCGCGTGGGTATATCCTCTTCTCTCATGCATCAAGCCAGAAGTCGTGTGCGCCATTGTAAATTTTCACATTTAAATTTTTTTTTTTCAATGTAATTTACTATTAAAAATGATATTATTTATTATATAGAGATTTTTCAACATTTTCTTTAATATTATCTGTCTAAGATAAAATGTGTAATTTATAATGAGCCGTGTGGGTCATGAACAAATGAATCGTATAGCCATTAAACCTGATGGGAAAATTTACTTTAGGTCGTAAACCTTTTGAAACACGAACAAAGTTTAGTAATGATTTGTGTCTCATGAATCAATAGCTTCCACTGTATAGTTACTTCTAATGTTGTAGCAACATTTTAAGGGGCAGACTCGGTTTCCAGTGTGCTCGTAAGGTGTCAAACCGTATACTGTACATTTGTGGGGTTCAAACCCTGTTCCAGAGAGACGATGCTTCTGTGCACAAAGCCCCTAGCCTTTATGACGTGGTGTAGAAAACCTTGAGATTATCCCTCAACTTCTTCTCTTGCTCTTACTCTTACACACACTTGGATTCACTCTGGGGAACAGGGGAGCATTGGGTTTAAGCACAAGAGACACTTTGAATATCGCTTAGACAATAATGGTACGTGGGGCTTGTTCAAGTCGCTTATTCAAATTTACAAGAATTTTTTTTCCTTAGGGCCAAATCTCGGACACAGGGTCACAATCTACTGTGTAAAACTTTAAATACACTCAATTTTACACCTTTAGAATGTTTTATTCTAAAATAAGAGATTATAAAATAATTGAATAAAGAAAATATAACATTTGGAAGGATAACTGATTCCTACTCCTTTTATTCCTACACACTTTTACTGCTTTAGATTAATCATAAAAATGGGTTTAAAGAATAGACTGTTGAAACATAAAATATCCATAATAAGAGTTAACATTTAAAAAATCCGAATTTAGACAGACTATAAAAGGAAAATATTAATTAATTCATTTATTTTCTATACCTGCTTATTTCCAAACTCAGGGTCACAGGGGTCTGCTGGAGCCTATCCCAGTGAACATATGCCGAAAGGCAGGGGGTACAATATATTCGCATGTATTGTATAACGTAAATAAATGATTTACTTTTTAGCACACATCATTTCTATTAAAAAGCATTATTATATAATCATTAATTCATTCAGCTTTTAGCATCCTTTTCCCTGATTCAGAATCACAGGCTTTGCTGGAGCCCATCCCAAATTTTAAGGGGCAAAAGGCAGCAAGGGTACACCCTGGACAGGTCACCAGTCTATCACAGGGGCACACACACTCTTCGGAGGAAACCGAAGAACTGGGAGTAAACTCAAATACTCGCATGGAGAACATGCAGGAGAAATACTCCTGACCTGAAATCAAACCCGGGACCTTTTTGCTGTAAGCAAATAACTAAAAAGTGGTGGCTTGAACATTAAACACTATGTATTTTATATTTAATTTTACACAAAGTGTGAAAAACCTTAATATATCTAATGATATCATTAATAATAGTAAACAGTGTAGTGGTTAGCATGGTCGACTCACAGCAAGAAGGTCTTGGGTTCGATTTACGTGCAAGGGGCCTTTCTTTACGGAGTTTACATGTTCTCCCTGGACTTGTATGGGTTTTCTTCAGTTTTCTCCCGCAGTCCATAAAAATGTACATTAGCTTTATTTGTGACTCTAAATCGTCCCTAGGAGTATGTGCGAGTGTGAGTGTGTTTGGTTGTTCGTCTATGTGTGGCCATGTGATGGACTGACGACCTGTCCAGGGTTGTACACCTGGCTCCAGCAGAGCCCTGTGACCCGAGTTAAGGAATGAGCGGGCATAAAAGAAGAATAAATTTGTATATATTTTTGTTTGTGAATCAAATTGTTAAGGCGTTCATGAAAGCAGCTCTACAGTGTATCCACTCAGTGTTTTACAAATTAATTACCAGAAAATCACACGTACTAATATTTCTTCAAATTTCTATATCTAAAGAAAAAAACAAAAATGGGGCTCAATACATTACACATACTTTCAGCAGCAGCACAGTATGAAGCAACTTTAGGATTAGATCATGTTTCCATATATTTGAAAAAAACTCTCATGAGACTTTACATCCTTCTTATCAGTAGGTTTTAGGGTCTTTATTTTCCTCCCCAAATGTTACCTATCATGTATATAAATTACTACATTTTTACTAGAGTGACTGTATTACACCACTCAAATCACTACATCTGGTAGATTTCTCTAAAAGTCCAAATCTGATCCCTTTCCATGCTGAACTTTGAAAGTAAGTGCAGTATTATGAGGCTAGTCAGAGAGTTGGAGCAGTGGAACAGTTCACTGATTCGAGATCAGCCATTTTATATACATTTTAATAATTATAGCGATTCAGCTTTCAATTACTAGCAGTAATCAGACGAATGTTAAAATGCTTCCTAATTGCAGCAGGGCAACATGCTCTTGGTGTAAGACCTGAACCTCTGTGGGCTGTTCCTCGAAGATTTAAACCAGATGACACCTCATAGGCTGGATGTTTTTATAAAGCTAGTTAGCAATAAACCACGTGCAAACAAGAAGAATTCCACAAAGATGCAGTTAATTAAATTAGACTGTGCATTGGCGATGGTTTCGGGAAAGAGGAATATGATCTTTTGTAACATGAACGAAGCTGATCAGGGGGAACAAAACAAAAGTCTGGAGTTCACACATCAGGTCAGTAGTTTTACAATGTTTAGATTTTAAATCCCTTTATTTCATCATTTGGACAAAGCCTTTAAGGCACTATTAACCTTTTTTTTCCTAACGGCTGAGGCTTAAACGTATTAATTACCGGCTGCAAAAAAAAAAAGCAATTACACCTGTTCCTTTTGTTTGAGGCACTCCTGTTTAAAGTCCGGTCAGTAAGATCAGGATTACCACAGCTCAGTAATCAAAGGCTTCTCGGTTGGACAGTGGTGGCTTCTCAGTAGCGCAGAACAGGCCCACCAGGTGATAGCCAGCCCATTACCATATTATCACCATAGGCACTGCTATTAGGCTGAAAATTACAGGCCATAATTTCATAAAAGAGTGATATTCATGCAGAGATCTGTAAAACAGTCTGAAGCCCCTTTGGCTTTCTCCTTCCCTGTTTCTCCTCCCGCAATTTATGCCTGTCTTTCACCCAGCTCTTATGACTGCTGTCTGTCTTCTGCACCCCCAGGTAGCTCAGGCTATGTTTCTTAGTCTATTGTCTTGCTTTGTTTTGGCCCCTTGCCTCTAAATCTTTTACACCCACGAGTTTCTGCGTTTCTATGTTTCTGGCTTCTTTTCTGCTTTTGTAAATTTGGCTGAGAATTAAATGTGCTCTCTGGCATGTCGTTGAGACAGGAGCATGGTCGGGCAGAAAACTATAGGCTTTTAGGCAGTTCCCATCACTAGCTCTGATCTGAATCCTATCGGTCGAATAGCACTACGTTAACAACGGTTTATTTTTATTTTATTGCATAGTTTTACGATGAATGAGCCCAGTTAGAGCAGCCTCGCTCTCAGATGCGGATAATAAATGAGTGGACAGGAGGAGGAACACAGCTTCCTCAAGAATCAGTAAAAGACCCGAAAGATCGAGTGAGAAGACCACGCCTGACACATTAGTAAAAAGAAAAAAAAACTAGGCAATTTAATTAATTGCATTAATTTAAAAAAATGGTAGATTTTGCTGATCCATTTCTACCACAAGCTTCTCAGTTTAATCCCCGGACCCCAAAAATGGGTTGTCTAATGACTGTGTTGCTAAATTAATGAAAAATTACTTCAGTTAACTTTTTTAAGGTATATGTTTGAATAATTTTAGAATGTTGGTTGAGTGTTAGTAAACTACTTTTTGCTACTGCCTAAGACATAGCAAGCCAAAAAGAGGATGAAAAACACAATTACCATGACCAATATTGGATCTATACCATTATTGGATCTTGTTGCTATATCCTGGGTTATTTGAGTAATAAATACCTAATTTTTTAATGCAGTCTTTGACTGTAAGCATTTGCTTTCCAGTGTATATTTCTAAACTATGAAAGAACCGTATCTGTCATGGTTTCAAGATTCCCTATTCATCTTAAACCTGGACTGTGCTTTATACATAAAACCTCAATATGTAAGACGCTGTGTGATGGGTGGAAAAAAGTGGAAGACAAATTGGCAGTCCTAGAGGACTTTGAAAGCCATATTTAAAAAATGACATATGCATGATCGGGATTACAAATTGCTCAAAGGAAACATCCTCTCTCTCTTTAAACATTTCATAGCCTTAAATCGATTGATTTACATTCTCATGGTTTTTTTTGGGGGTACAACCGGTTACTGCAGCCGTGCTTTTAGTTCCAGTCAACTGAGACAACCACAGCTCTTTTCCACCACAACTCTCTTTCATTAGCACCAGCGAATGCAGAGCTCACGAAAAGATAGAGGGTAAAGACCACGCCTGGCCCCATAACAAGCGGGTAATTAGTGAGCAGGATTATAGCCCTGTGATCAACTGAGAAATTAGCATTAATCAATGAACATGCCAGGCACAGAGATAGCCACTGGCTACGCCCTAAATGGCCACAAGTCACCAAGGGCACAAGCACAGCTTGATGTGCACTAATTGCCACCAGTGATCTTCAAGCCATAGCAACAATCAATGACATTTCTCAGTGTTTAATGATGTGGCACTGAGTAGAAGAGCGAATCTAAGCTCTGGCAGGTGTGTGTGCGTGCATGTGTGTTTGAACACATAGAGCTTGAAGCTGAAGGATAAAGTATGATCTCACTCAGCTCTCAGCAGGCTGGGTATTTGGCATATTATGCGGTTAGATGTTCCTGTGACCTCAGTGGAAGGTTTTTCAGTTTAAAGCGCTTGTGAGTGAAAGATGGTTGGCTGGGGTTGATGACTGATTATTGTTTTATTTCATATTCACTTCTGGCATGCGGTGGGCTCCATCTGTAAGCAGTAAAATGGCCTTTTTTCTGTGTCCTTAGTTAAACCTGTGGGGCTCCACGGTAGAAGCTTTTACGCATTTTCCTTCTCTGTAGATGCAATGGGTTTTCATAGCATTTTAACAAGGATGTTGTTTTTATTCTGCTTTTAGAATGGGCAACGTATATTAATACACATTTTTTTCGGGTATCAAGGTATGTGTTTTGTATTCACAGAAAATATTTTGACTATTGCACCATCCAGTACTAACGCGTTTAGTCAGGGCTGTTCACTTTATTTTCTTGAATCTGTTTAAATGAATCATGTCATTTTACCTCATTTCCCACTGGAAGTGATTTTACTGGTTCGTGTGTGGTGCTGGTGATTAATAGATGGTCAATTGGCAGGCTTGCGGCAGCGGTGTGCGTGTTTAGGCACGGCTTTAAGAGACCGACCGCGTTGGCCGCTGACTCTGTTCTGTTTGGCTGCAGTTCCACTGTGGAGAGACTCATGCGGTGGGCCACACACTCAAGCATACTGCAATTCTAGTGTTCTGATCTTCTCACCAATCACCAAACAGTCCAATCCCTATGTTCGTTTTCAAAATAAGCCTACCTATGTCCACAAAGAACAATAGTTATCCAAGTATAACCATTTCATTCTTACCAGCTTGCAACAGATTTTCACCTAGTTGAGGTAAAAGGTTTTGAAGGAGATTCTTTATGCCTATTATCAAAAGAATATCGTAATTCTCATAACAGGCGAGGTCAGACTGGAATCTCCTTGGATGATGATGTTTGCAGATGACATTGTGATCTGTAGGAGAGCAAGGAGCAGGTGGAGAAAACCCAGTATATGGTTTACAGGGTGAAGAGGTAAAGAAGGTACAGGAGTTTAAGTACTTGGGGTCAACAG
>JAOTQW010000004.1:7590575-7602525 GCA_026260075.1 Sisor rabdophorus | reverse complement strand
CAAACCTCCACCTCTCTAGATTTTCCTCTACCTGCTCCTTGCTCTCACTACAGATTACAATGTCATCTGCAAACAAGAATATAAAAATGTATTTTATAAAAATAATAAAACAACAAACTATGTAGAATAAAATTGATAAAGATGAAATCTCATAGGATATTGTGCAGTACAAGTATCCCATGCCCGCCTTGGCAACTTATCATAGACACTGCGGAAACGAATGAAATCTATTTCCACACCCCTGAGCGGAGCTGTGCATGCTGTGGCAAGGACACTGCAGTTTGTAAAAGATGCGCGCACACACGCACACAGTGGGTGCAGCCTGACAGGCCAATGTAGCAATCACTTGAGTGTGATGAAGTGGCTGACTCCATTGGAGGTTGTATTAATAACAGAAAAAGTGAGCCGGTGGACGCACACCAGCAGACACACACACACGGGTAAAACTGAAGGAGCGCTTGACATTGCATTGACATACATTTGTCCAAAGATTAGAGGGGAAAAAATTTTGACACTTCAGCAACCTCTCGTACCTAGTATTGTACTCCGTGAGTGAGGGGGTGGGTTCAAGATAAAGGCAGCAGGACAGAGAGGTAAAACTTTATTTACATACTTTAAATAACAAAGAGAAAACAGAGGATGTCAAAAGAAATAAAAACTTAACAATTCATCTGTGTGCACTGTGTGTGTTCGTCCAGCCTCTCAGGAGGTTTGTATAGAATCTTTTAAACATTTGCAGAATCATTCTGGATTGCTGCATTTTTTAAAAATAACTCTATTTGATGAGGACAGTGGTACTGACATGCGTTTGTCATGTCACTGCAGTTGGGCGAGGTGGATAATAAAGTTGAGTGCAGCAGAATTAAGGATAAACTGCATTCCGCTGTCCCACCCGGGTCAAATAAAAGCAGGATGAAGGGTGAGGGCAGGAGGAGTCACAGGAACTCACTCATTCGCTGAATACCTCACTCATTTGCTCACTCCCTCACATTGTGGTGTGACGTGCATTTTGTCTTTCCAGTTTTTTCAGTTGTTGGATGTTATGTTTTCGCCCTGTCCTCTCCGTCCACCTACATACAGGGAAAAAAACAAGTCAGGTTTGGAAAGAGGTCCTGGAGTAACACACATCAGGAAGACAAATGTGTTGTTTTCCACAAGTTGAAAGACATGCACATGGTTATAGATGAGTCCCATGTTAAAATATGCATCTTATTTCTTTTCTTTCTTAAGAAAAAACATGTTCTACGGAACGCTTGACTCACTCTTATCCTCTGGGTAAAATCTAGCCTCAACAGGCTGGAACTGAAATGGAAACCTGAATTTACTATAAGATTGAAGGTTCTGTAGGATGTCAAGAAGTCAGGCACAGAGTTGCTGTCGAACATTGTTTTGATTGGAATCAAAATCCTGGCTCTAGGAAAACAAATTAAAGATCTATAAAGCCTACATGAAATTCCATATATTAAAGAGGAAGACATTCACAAAAAAACGAATGGCAGACAGAAAGAAGCGGGAGGAGAGATAAAGAGACGTGCTAGAAAAGAGGTGCTGCTATCAAAGCTATAGAGCGCGCCTAATGACCGCCAGATGTGACAGATCCCACAAGTGTCCCTGTCATTTGTGTCAATGCAGCAAACACTGACCAGAAAGAGTGCAATTCTAAAAAAAGGAAGAAGTTTTGACTGTTCTGATTGGTTAGCTGGTGGTAATTAATCTTGTAAAACAGCAGCTCTGACAGCAGTGCTGGAAATACTATTATTTTTAAGCTTATCCAGAAGGTCTTCTATAGTGAACACATAACAAGCACGCGGTGTATTCAGTAAAGGCGTTAGGGTAAAAAGATTTGAAAAGTATCCAAGTGTTCTCCAGGGTCCTTCATAACATGGAATGCAACAACAACAAAAAGGTTATTAAATAAAAAGACAGAAATGGAGAGGCTGGTAAATGTATACAGTTGCTATAGAGCTGTGGTATATGAGAAGAAAAACCTTCATCGACATCACATGTCACTTCATCATCTTCTCTGTAATACTCCCACATTATCATGCTTTATGTGAGGCTGCAATATCCATACGATGTACACTTTACTATCCCATGAGGCAGTAGGAGAGACAACTCATCATATGTGGAGGTGAGAGAAAGCGGGGACTTACTGTTAAAACCAAGTGTCCTTTGCTTTAGAGAAAACAGTAATAAGTGCAATAACACGGCCCTGTCGTGCTTGTTTAAGCTTAGCATTGAAGATCTTGATATTTAATCACTCATCCATAAAAAAAGCTTCTTCAGAGGGACATGGCGTGAATGACCAAGCGGGGCCCAGAGAAGAAGCGCAGGTGAGTGCATCCTTGCTCTGTCAATTGGATTTTCTATGCAGAGAGGTCACTTTTCCTTCCCGACCTTCACAACTTCCCCTCTAGCTCTCTCACTTATACAAAACCTTCCCCACAGGTATGCTTTTTATCCCCTGGGCCTCGGTAATGCTGTATTTTCCGCCCAGTTTCATGCAATGGGATTTTATCAGTTAAGCCCTGCCCTGGACAAATAAAGAACAAATGTTTCCTGGCTTAGGGGCATCCTTACCTTCTCAAAGAGAGATTTGTGTTCGCCTGTATGTCTCATTGGTTATGGAGAGGCGTACGAGCCTGGCTCCATAGTAGTCCACAATGTAATCTGATCCGACAGCTGGACCTACGATCTAAAATTTGGAAAAGAAACAGACTTAAAAGTCAATCTACAGTTTTCTTTTCGACTCTTTATAAAATATTTACATTTATGATGACATCACACTCTGCGAGTCGTGTTTCTAAAGACACATGTTGAAGAGTAGAAAGTAATTAAAATTTTACTCCTCGACCCTAAACTTTAAAAAATGTCTACAAAATGTTAAAGATGTCAACCATGTGATGATCCTAAGGCATCAATACATGAGCCAGCTCTAGTTGGATACCGCTTGATGAAAATCTGACATTTAAAGAGAAGATGGTGCCACAGGGAAGTTGGTATTACATCTGAAATGATCACAGATGTTGAGCTCATTTTATAGTCTGCTTGGGAGCTCTTGCTTCCACGATTCTCCTGTTTAGGAGCTCCTGCTTTCACGATAATAACAACAGTTTTAATCCGGCTTTCTGGGGTCACCCAAAAGGGAAGGGTTTTATCTTGAGCCTGGTTCCCCTCATCCTATCTAAAGGAGATTTTTCTTGCCACAGTCGCCTCAGACTTGTTCAATCGAGATAAATAAAATGACACATTTTAAGTCTTATATTTATCTCAAACTTTTTTCTCTTTATATCTTGTCTTGTGAAACTGCTCTGAGAAAACGCTACACATGTTTATTCTGGTAGATTCACCCACCAAAATAAAAACATTGGAGATGAAGAAAATAATGTATCCTTTACAGTAAGTACCCAGACTATTAGAGGGCAGATCAAGGTCATTTTTCTTATTTTTTTTATTAAAAGGTAAAGATTCTGGATTTTAGACAGATGTAAAGTTCTCTCATTTGGCACGCTTAAGATACTGTTCCTGGGCTTTATCCAGCAATGAGATCATTGCAGTTGGTTCAGTGTAACGGCTTCCTGCTGGCCTGCACACTTAGCATCCGGCCCAACCACCTTTGTTCTGATTCTGACCGATAAACAAAACACACTCTGGAAGTAGGTGAAGGTAAACGCGGTGACAAGTGAGCACGCATGCACTCCCACGCACCTTGTGTTTCTTCTGTGTTCCACAATTTCTAGACAAAACCTGATCTGACTACGAGCATTCATTTCCTCCCAGACTGCCATAGCATGATTAAGACAGCTGGGAGTACTGCACTCATTCAGGAATTAGGTGAGAACACACGAGTGCAAACACACCCTCTCTGGACTCAGTCTGGTTTACAGAGCAAAGTGCAAACCTGAATATCATTCATCTTCAGGGGCTAAAGCTCCCAATGATTCCGAACTGAAAGGACACAATTGATGAATATAAATAATATCAACATGTGTTGAGGTGTTTATTCATTAGTTCGGTGAGACGCATTCCCTGGCCAACGCTGCTCTTAGCGGAGGTAGTCAAGAGTTAAAATATGGTCCTGTAACACCGGGTGCAAATGGGCTCTCGGGGAAAGCGATACTCTTTATCAAAAGTGTCATGCTTTAAAAACGGAGCGCCTGGACAAGCTTACAGCTAATTGAGAGTGTAAGTGTGCGGTGGCTCTTTGTGCCAGCCGCACTTCTTAAAAGCATTGCTCTCACAGGGCCTTCAATAAGACATTAAAAGAACAATAAACGCTTGGAGAGCCCCTGTTAATCAAAGTGCTAGAGCTATTTAAAAAAAATAATAATACATGGTATTAAAAAATGCTTGCTCTATTTTCTCTGCTGATTGAAAAGCAGGTCGGAGGAAAAATTGCAGCACTTTTGATCAAAGGATGCAGTTCTGAATGTATTTTTAGAAGAGATGTCTGATGAATGCTTATTTGTTTAGTGTTTCATGAGATACTACCAACATTTCCACTATCTATCCACAACAGTGGAACCTTAAGCCCTTGAACCCAGTCTCTTCTTTAGTGCTGCTGTCTTAAATCCAGAGATCATAGTCGCTTTTACCAATACACCTTCCCACTCAAATCTTACTGATATTCTTCACATCAGTCCTGGCAATATTTTCATTTACACACCTGTGATTTGTCTTGTTTTTCTGGTATCAGTCCAACACCTTAACCACTAGGCTACCCCTTCCAAAGCAGGTTAATAGACTCATATGAACACGAATGTAAGCAGTACAGCGTGTGTCTAACGTGTGTCTTTGTATACACTTGTAATGAATATGTATTACAAAATTCGAATAAGTGTGTGTTGTACTACACGCCTGTTTTGGTCCATCTGTAAAACGAATAACGGTTGCTGGTAGGAAGTGACCCTTTAAATAATTTATATGTATATTTTTACTGACCAGCTGGAGTGACAGCATGTTTTTAAACATTACTGAAGTCTCTATAGTATTTTCCAATTCTAATAGTTTTTCCCAGAGTCATCACTCATTATGCGCACAAGCTTTTGATTAATATCCGATCAGGAGGCGGGCAAGTGCGGGGGCTTAGCACATGCTTCTCCTACGTATTTAGACTTCATTCAGGGCTAAAAAACTTAATGAGGATGAAGAGGGTGAGGTTAGGCTTAATGAGATGACAAATGGACTGGCTTTCTTACTTTCCCATCAGACTCAGGAGGCCTTAATGTGAAGTCAGGGGGTGGGGAAGCTCAGGGGGCTATGGGCCCAACTGGAGCAGGGGGAAAAAGAGGGGAGAAAACATACTCATTAGCCTCTCTTATGGAGCACGAGCCCCTGAGGAGGACGGCACAGAGACACAGGTGCTGCCAAGCACAGACATACAAACTAATGTTTTCCCACACACACACATATAAAGAAGCAGCGTTGCTGAAGCTTGATGCCTGTGGTGTAGGGGTTTATGTGTCTGCATATCATTCACTGTTCATAGAGGTCCCATTTGTTTAGATTAACTGAATATAATTTATTTTAGATTACATTTAGGAATTTTAAAAATGCAATTTCACCCCTAACGTTTAATTACTACCATACTCGAGAGGATCAGATGAACAGAATAATAATGAGGTCCTACATACCTGCATGGATATCAATATGAAATCCACCAGACTTCCAATTCCACAAAACCCCACAGTGCAGAACTTCAGTAGCCCTGGAAAGACAGACAGTATCAACTGCTGCAGATCTCTGAGCCACCCGCTCACCCAACAAGTGCTCTGTTCTCTGTCAGGCGGTATGATGACCACATGAACTGCTCGGCTTAACAAAGCATCACTCCGAGCTCAAGCTCACCCATGAAGGTGGTTTGTTTGACTGCAGCAGCTTTTCGATCAAAGAAATCACACAAGGTAAAATAAGGGGAGTGAATAAAGGCAGTAGACAATAAATGCGGAACAGCTGGTGGTCCAGAGTCCCTGTTTCGTTAAAAACCTTTGCGACCGTGTGAACAGCCAAAACAGCATTTGTCATTGTTTGTGATAATTATCTGTTAACTTGTTTTCCATAGTTGGAAAAAAAGTCACTATTTTGCATTTCAGTCACAACCATTTGGATGCCGAGTGAATAACTAGTTTGGCTTAAGCCATTAGAGGTCTGAGAGAATTGCAATTAATTAATCCTCCCCCATCTAGTAATTTCAACATAATTACTGTTAATCTTTAGTAATTGGACTGATAATTGGTCATTGAGCGGCTTAATCGTGTTGATTCCAGCGCTGATATCAAAAGAGAGCACGTTCAGTCGTGCCAGGTCATGTGTTAAGAGCTGAAAGGCGCAGCAGCTCGCAGGTCAGGAGTAGTCCAGCTGCAAAACTCGGCTCCAGCTCTGTGCTGGCCTGCCACTGACAAAAAGCCGGTAAAGAAAGGAAGTGTTTAGCTACCATCGTGCTTTCTACTTTTGCAGGTGCTTAATTAATAGGAATGCTCTTAACGCATGATGAGAGGGGAGGAAAAAAACAAAAAAAAAACAAGCTTTATTCTGCCTCATTTGACTGTGGCTCGAAGTATCTCTCTACGTGAGCTAATGTTCATGTCAACTTTCTCAAAAGACCCCCCCCCCCAGGTTTTATTCACTAGCATTGAATAAAACCTGCAGTTACTTGCAAGCAATTTAGTGGACGCTGTTAGATTTTGTTAATAACTATACAGCATGGGAGAAAAAAGGATTATGGAAAAAAAATGGCACATGACAATTTTAATTTTAATTCAGATGGAGTGAGACAAACCTCCGAGACCAAGGGGTTTATTATAGGCATAACATTTTATTGGTAAGGTTGTATACGCAACGCTTCTATGTATACAGGGTAGAAATTTTGTTCAAATTGCATTTTTTATATATGTGATTATTTTAACCCAGATTATGCTTCACGATTTTTTATCCTCAACCAAGGTCCCTGTTTTAGGCTAATTTGCAATTTTGCTAATTCTCACTTTATTTTAATTAATTCCTGTTCATTTCCATAAAAGGTTCCCAGCCTTAAAGAAGACCTGATATAAACAGCTGCTATTTGGTGCAGTTTATCCAATCAGTAAAACATGCCACAGAAGCACAATGCATAACTTCATACCGGTCCAAGTAAAGAGCTTCATACGTCATACGTCTTTCAGACCAACCCAAAAGAATCTGATATATCAAGGCGATCATCTTTGTCCGAGTCAAAGGCTTTGAATGAATGTGCTACAATTATTTATTCATTAGATTATTCATTCATTCATTTTCTAGCCCACTTATTCCCTAATTTGGGGTCATAAGGGTCTGCTGGAACCTAACCCAGCTCTCTAAGGGCGAACGGCAGGAAAAAGTACACACTGGACAGGCTGCCAGTCCATCGCAGGGCCACACACTCATGCCTATCAACAATTTAGAATCATCAATTATCTAATGTGCACGTTTATGAACTGTAAAAGGAACCAGGTGTAAACCCACACAAGTGCAAAGGGGAAGAAGCAAACTCCGTACAGTAAGCCCAGGAATTGAACCAGCAGCTTTTTCCTGTGAGGTGCCAGTGATAACCACTAAGCCACCGTGTCACCCTTGTGCTACAATTTTTAATTACAAATAAATGTTTCTTCTATAGTATTTTTTGTGGATTTAAATGCTACTACTACTAAGAGCAAGGGTGGATCAAGGTTATGCTACAGCCATTTGGAACACAAAATATGACAAAACTGTCTGAATTTTAATAGTAACAACATTAAATATGTGGCATTTAAAATATTTTTTGGGAAATCAAACCGGGCTGATTCTTTTTAATAAAACCATTTTTTCATTCTGCATTCTTATGCAGCAAATGTCCAGTTTTACAAGATAAAGAAATTCCGGAACATGAAATTCAGTTTTTAGAATTATAATAAATTAGAATATAAATGATTCAATCATGCAGAAAAATCATACATAGAAAAGGGCTGGTTTATAGTTTAGATTTATAAGTTTACCATTATCAGTAGGGTTGCACGATATTGAAAAAAAATGCAATTTGCAATAGCATGCTAAATAAATAATGCTATATTCAATATGCAATAAGCTATTTTAAAAAATGATATAACCAACATACGTTTCTTCAAATCCATTCCACTGTGTTGAAATAGAGCTCATACAAATTATATTAGGTTTGGATGTGACTGTAAAGATTTGTAGCAATTCCCCCTTTGCGCTGACAATCGACATTTACATGGTCTACATAGCATTTCAGTCTGTATGTGAAAATTTCAAAACTTCAAAAACTTTTTATATTTTTGTCAACAGCAGCTGCAGGTGCCCCTGGCTTATCAAGTTTATGAAAACCAAAATTAACTAAGTGCATCGGCTAAAAAAAAAACTTTGACTATGCATTATAATTAAAAGTGTTAAATTGCTCATTCATGGCAAACCATTGCGATATTCGGGCGGCGCGGTGGCGTAATGGTTAGCATGGTCGCCTCACAACAAGAAGGTCTGAATCCCCTCGCTTGCGTGGGTTTCCTCCGGGTACTCCGTTTTCCTCCCACAGTCCCAAAAACATGTACATTAGGTTGATTGGTAATTCTAAATTGCCCATAGGAGCAAATGTGAGTGTGTGTGGTTGTGTGTCTGTGGCACTGCGATGGACTGGTGATCTGTCCAGGGTGTACCCCCTGCCTCTTTCCCTATGTGTGCTGGGATAGGCTCCAGCAGACCCCCGTGACCCCGGAATAAGTTCATGAATAAGCGGGTATATAAGAAGAATAAATGAATTGGGATATTCATATCACGATATACACAATTATGATATTTCAATAATTTTAATGGATCATGCAGTCCTAGTTTTCAGCATGTGAAACATTTATCTTTCTTTTCAATTATTTAAACCTATTTTTAATGCCACATAATATATCGTTTTATTAAATATCAATATTTTAAATTTGCACAATTCAAAACATTTTGTCATACTTAAGCTTCATATTATCAAAGAGTCACAAATCAGATTTTTTGTGGTGGGTTACAGGTCTTGGTGGGAGTTGAACCCACAATCCTCCCATCAGCAGCCTTCCCACTTAAAACCTTCCCCGCTGAGAACCTTCCTATTAGTTTCTACAATTAGTCTGGATTTAGAGGCGCTTACCAAGAGCTGGATAACCCAAATAGAAGCGATCTGCACCCAGCCATCCCAAGAAGAGAGACAATGCCACAGCCACTTTATATGAATAGCCAGTTCTAAAAAAAAAAAAAAGCAAAGAACATTACAACAAAATTGTTTCCCCAATACATGAAAAAAAAACAATAGCTGAGTTTAATACACGGTGGAAACATGTTGACGTACACATTACGACATGGGATACTTTTATTAAATCCAACTTCCTCTCCGCTGAACTTGAAGGTGGTCCCGTTTGGCAGTAAGCAGCTGATGTTTGGTGCTGGGAGGCATTCCACTACGAGTTAAAAAAAAAAGTGGAAATGTTTGACGCACAAAACAAACCCACTGGTAGATTTCATACCCACTCTGAGATAACGATGATTTACCTACCCCACGCTACAAGATCCTTGCAGTTCTCCGGTTCTTGAGTGGCATCGTCTATTTTAGGACTTTTGCAAAGATACTTGGGACATGGAGTCAAGGATCCCTAATCTGCAATAACTCGATTTGGTTTCATATTATCTGAAAACATAGCAGCCCTGTGTTTATCTGGAACAGAACAGGCTAGGAGTCACTTCTATTATCATCATCGCTCATGGTGATGCTCATGCAGAGGTCTGGAAGATGTGTAACATCTTTGTTACACATTTAAGAGCAAGAAGATAAGTTCATTACCCAACACACATGCCTGCCGACGTATACAAAAAAACCACGTGCGATTTAAACATAATATGCGGCGGGTTTTTTTAATGTAAATATAAAAAAGGGTCACATTTTGCTTTAAATCTATAATCAGCTCTTTGAGATAACGTTAGTTGAAATCTTAAACTGCTCCTTCTCACCCTGCATCAGTAAATGGGGGGGTACGTCATTTAAAAACAAACAATTACGTCATTCGGTATGAAGATGACGCTAGCTAGCAATCTAACTAGCAATAAACCGAACAAACAGAATGAATCAGTGCGGTTTGAAAGGATATTGTCCCAAACGAAGGTTATCACAGCTTTCAACATCATAATTCACAGCGCTCTGAATTAAAGTCCAGAAAAAAGGCAAGAAAAATATAACGCGCCGAAAAAGCCGACAGTAAAACGAACCGCTGTCAGGAGCAGCCATGATAGAGGAGGTGGGGGGGAATTAGGGCGCGATCACGTGACCGCCACGTGACGTCTTTTTAAAGAGACAAAATAACGTGTGTTTTTTTAAAACTTCGATTGTATACTTTAAGTTGTCGCTATTTCAAACGTGTTCTTATCTTATTGCAGCCACGTTATAAACAAAACGGGGTTAGTCGTTTGTTCGGATGAACGTTTGCGTATACCTGCCTCCTCTAAAAGGTTTGAAATAAGTTGATTCGCAAACTTTAACACTAGTTTCCATTCCAAAACTAGCTTAGCCGAGGCGGTTAAACGTTTTCTCTATAAGAACAGCTGTTTTAAATCGGACGTAAGCCAGGAACCCACGGTTAGTGCATTAATAGCTACTTTCTATTCAGTGTACAAAGTTACGTGCCTGGAATAAAGTTGCAGGAGGTAGTTAAAGTTGTGCATGTAAATCTGTGTTAGCAGTTGCGGTAACAACACCAACATGCACCTGTTGGTGTTAGTGTTTATTCGATTATAAGTGGTGTTAATCATAAAATGTTTATTTAAACTTTTTTTTAACAAAGTTAAATTATCCCGTGCTGTACTTTTAGTTATGTGAATTTGCTTCCTGGTTTAAGGTGAGATGACGAATCACCTCTCACTTCCGCTCGACAGGTAAAAAGCCAAATCTCAGCTGAAACTGAGTTTAAACTGAGCCCCAAAATAATCAACAAAACCCGTGGCATAATATACCAACAGATCCAACCGTATTTTAGTTTAAATCGGCAAAACATCATTGTAAGTTGTTAAAATGTCCTTTTTTTAAAAGTACTTATGTTGCTAATTAATTAGCCCTTGTCGCTAACCGAAACTGCTGCTGATAACGACGGAAGGTGAAAGGACAGACTTCCGTTGTAAGGTGTACCATCTGGACGTTGATTGGAAATAACTGATCCTGTATTCATTCATTCATCTACTTTACCCGCTTATTCCCGGATCCGGGGTCACGGGGGTCTGCTGGAGCCGATCCTGTATTATTATTAATCAATAATAATCATTATCACAATTTCTGCACGAGTTTTACTGTGTGATGTATGTATTTATTTTTAATTAATGATTAGAGCGTATACATGTGAATGCTTCAGTGGATAAGCCAGGCTGACTCTTTATTGTACTGGATATCTGGTGTTGGAGCCGCTAATTTTTTCCAGGACATGGGCCTAGTGATCCTTCACACAACACTGTGTAAATGTATAGTATACAGTTATATAAGGAGCAGGATTTATAATTCTACTTTCAGGTGTGTGTCGGAACCAAAAATGTAATTTTCACTCCGATTCCTCATCCGGATTGTTTCCTACATCTTTATGGAGTTTGTTGTTGCCACTGTGGCTTCCAATTTTAAAGATCTAAAATACAGCTGGATTTGTGTGCTTTGGATTACATACAATATAGTCCACTTTTGTCCATTTCCCAACTTCTGCTGCTCACAACCTGTAATAATATGATTTAAATAATATAATATACCTGTATAGAGGGCGGTGTGGTGGCGCAGTGGTTAGCACGGTCGCCTGACAACAAGAAGGGCCTGGGTTCGAATCTCATGCACGGGGTCTTTCTGTGCGTGTGGGTGTGTGTGTGGCACTGCGATGGATTGGCGATCTATCCAGGGTGTACCCCCCTGCCTCTTGCCCTATGTGTGCTGGGATAGGCTCCAGCA
>JAOTQW010000004.1:7530133-7547221 GCA_026260075.1 Sisor rabdophorus | reverse complement strand
ATGCAAACTCCGCACAGAAAGACCCCAAGCCCGGGATTCGAACCCAGTACCTTCTGGTTGTGAGGCAACCGTGCTAACCACTTCGCTACCTCGCCGCCCCTGTCTCATCATTACAAAACTAAACTAATTTCAAAGTGTACGTTAGAGACGTACACAACATCATATGTTAGCATAAGAACATTTGTTATGTTAGCATTTTAGCATTTGTTAGCATTTTAGCAAATGCTAACATAACTATGTTAGCATTTGTTGTGTATTAACAGAAAAAAACAGATTTTGCTCTCCTTTGCAACTAATTAAATGGCTGTAATTGAATGTGACCTGTCAGGGCCAAAAGGTTTAGAAACGTCTTACTGTACATTAAAAAGGCAGTCCGGCATACTAATGGAAAATGTTACCGTTTGCTAACATGATGAGAAATCCTTGGGAGAAATCTGACTCAAAAGGAACCATTTGTCTTGAGGGTGACCGTGTGTAGCAGCAGTCTAGATCAATACAGTATGCAGGTAAAGAAGGCTTAGGGCAAAACAGTGCAAGCTCCTTGTGGGGAGTCCTAGCACAAAACACAGCACAGACCTTAATTACATCCAAGGTTCAATCACATGTCTGCCTAGGTTGAAAGTAAAAGGTCTAAAAACCCTCTTAGTACCAGAATAGGCTTTTTTCCCCTCTTTTTAAGTTTGTTTATATTCAATGTGAAGATCTTTTTTTTGTTATTACAGCAGAACTCAAATGTAATTCTTATTATTAATTTTTTTATATATTTTTTTCCTGATCTGCTGCTATTTGTTGCTTTTGTTAATTTACAATTTCATTCTTTCATTCATCTTCTTTACCTGCTTATTTTCTAACTCGGGGTCACGGGGGTCTGCTGGAGCCTATCCCAGCACACATAGGGTAGGAGGCAGGGGGTACACCCTGGACAGGTCGCCAGTCCAGGTCGCAGGGCCACATACTTACATTTAGGGGCAATTTAGAATCACTAATCCATCTAATTAAGTTTTTGGACTGTGTGAGGAAACCAGAGTGGCCAGAGAAAACCCATGCAGGCGTGGGGAGAAAATGCAAACTCTACACAGAAATAGAAAATATACAAAAACAAAACCGCAACAAATCTTCTCTCCCCAGGGATTTTTGTTGTGGCAGAAAACATACTGCCCACCGGTTATGTCACCTGCCCAGTATCTTGCGTGATAAATACAATTTGATTTCTGCTGATCTGTGATGTGATGAGACCGCTGCGCTGCAGTTGTTTAATTGGAGTGTCCTGTTTTTCTCTGAATGCAGTTGCGTCAGCAGCAGGGGTCAAAGATCCTTTATCATGTGAGAGATTTATTATGCTAATAAAAGCGTTTAATCAGAATGAGTAAAGGGGACGTTCCAAAACTCTTAATGTAAAAAATTTTATGTTTAATACATTTAGCCTAATTAATGATGGGAGGGAAAGGTTAACGCATAATTAAACACATTGCATGCTTGTTCTGGGCTTGTCTGCTGACTGTAATAAGCTAGAAACTTTGAAAATCAAGATCACACACAGACACACACACACAGACACGCTGGTGCCTTATGCCAAATAAACTGTGGGAAAATGATAGAGTTGACCCTGAAAACGTGGTAAATAAATTGTACATTTCTGCAGAATTTGAATTTTTGTAATTTTAATTTCATTTGTTCATTACTTTAATTTTTTTCAGGATTTCCTGTTAGTTGCTTTTTGGGGCATCTTTTGCCTTCATTGATAGGACAGAGGTAGGAAATGTGGGAGAGAAAGAGAGAAATAGAAGGAACGGCATCACTAAAAAAGAGAGAGACAGAGTGGGAACAGCATCACACAGAGAGGGACACGGTGAGAGACACGGAAAGGGACAGACCCAAGCCGGAGCACAACAACTTGCGCCTCTACACCACAGCGCCAGCCTTTGGTCAATATTTTTATGGAATTGCTGTAATATCATCGTGTCAAGTAGATGAACTGCCAATATCAGCAGACCACCTGATCAATCAGATTTTAAGAGTTTAATATGGCTTTAGTATATGAGGTTATATAGAATAATGATGATTTATTTTATCTTTTCTCAACTTTCAGATCAATAACCAGGCTCTTTATGGGCGGAGCCACCAAAATGCATCAGCCATAATAAAGAGCGCTCCATCCAAAGTGAAGCTGGTGCTGCTCAGGTGAGAAAACCTGTCAAAAACATATATTTACACACACACACACACACAGAGTCACGACACACAAGCCATGCCACCAGTTGTTCTCTCACCCTGAATGCATTTTTTTACAGAAAATATATACTTTTATATGAGAAAATATGTTTATTTTTATGTAATTGCTTAAAATTACCATTACATAGGGTCATGGTACCACGCCCTTAGAGCAGGAAGGGTAAAGGATCTTGTTTAAGCAACCACCAGTGGTGGTGGAATGTAAACACAGATCCTCATGGTCTTTCTTAGGGGATTGAACCCAGGTCTACCGGGTCTCTCAATCAATAACTCAGTGCATTAACTATTTGAGCCACCAGTGCCTCACAAATTCTGTTCTTTATCCAGTAGCATCCATTACATCAATCAATAATTAACAATTCATTTCATTTAGCTGTCCTGATCATTAGAGTTCTGCTGGAGGTAAACCTGAGTTTATGTAACTCACAAGAGTGAATAATTATGCTTCCATGTGCAATGTGACTTGCATAAAAGAGAGATAGCAGAACCGATGGCAGTTCTAAGGTGATTAGTACTGCTGCAGTGGCTGAGGTTCTCTTTATACTGCCTTCTGTAATTGGGTATTCTACATGAAAGATCATGTCATGTATAAACTGTGAACGGCAGCATAAATCTCAGTATCTGTGGTTGCCTGTTTAATCCTTTTGAAGTCTTATTGTAATATTTAACCAATTGATAAGTGTGTACATTTCACCGTCAATTATTTGAGAATTTTGTCTTAATGCATCAATATTTATTGGTCAGGATTCTAATTCACATTACACATGGGCAAAGTAAAACAACATACTTTCTCTTTAGCGCTGGATCGATTCCTGTGACGGTTCGTATGCCGCATGTGTGTTTTGTGTTCTGTTTAGCCAATAGCTAAATATTATTGCAATCATCTATTTTTCTTATGGAATTGATAATTAGATTACAAATCTGCTCTTAGATCATCCCTTAAAATCATACCTAAAATGAATGATGTTTACATTTACAATGAATGTTTACATTTACAATGAACGCATCAAGGGAACCAAGTTTTTTTTTTTTTTTAAACTTATGTGGCAAAGATCAAATCTGACACAACTGTGAAGGCAGGTGAAAAGCACATGGATTCCGATACCAGTTTTTAACCTTATTTTTATGTGGCAATAAATTGAATAGGAATTGGATACGTGCATTTGCATTTTCAATGAGAGATAAAGGCACATGACAAACTCTCTGCAGTTTTTATAGCCTATCGATCAATGGCGTCCATTGCCGCCATTGATTTATTGTGTTGTTTTATTTTATCATCAGGTCTTCCTTCCTTCCTTCTATTGCCGTGTAAATGCAGATATCGGGTACAGGTCATGTTTAAGGAACATGTAAGCGGTTCCTCAAGAAAAAAAAATCAGATATAGTCACAATCAGAGACTCAGTGAGCAACCAGAGTATCAGAGGCTGTGGAACTTGGAAAAGGATTGATGGTTGAAGCCTGAGAATCACAGGTGGATAATATCCCAAACATGATGTAAAATATATATTTTTTTTATCTACCTGCTGATGAATGTGTTTTAGGAGCTGTCACCTGTTCTTCCTTGCTGTTGATAAATGAAATAGACTTTTATCGCTGGTATGTAATCGTTTTAAAATGAAGGCGTCTGGTATTCCAATCCATTCAGGCTATTTCACTAAAGGAATATTTCCCAACATACACAGGAAATCAGCCAGACAATCCATAAAAAAAGGCAACAACGACTGATGTCACTATTCAATCTTCAGCTATTGAGCAAAATAGATAAAGCATTTGTAACATTCAGTGCAGTTGAATTCTTTGATTTATAATTGGAAGCTTTTGTTTGCAAATTAGCCCCATTTTATACCTGAAGAAAACCTAAACGGGTGAAGGCACCACTACATTGTTGATCTGATATTCTGTGACGTGTTAATTTTGTGTTTCTGTAATGTATGCTTTAAACACGTTAACTAGTGCACCACTTGACTTAGTTAAATTTGCAGTGTTGGTGTCACACAGCAGAAACCTAGCAAAGGTGTTTACTGCAAATAAAATCCTCCATTATCTTGTGCTGGTAATAATTACAGAGCACATTTAAAATAAAGAGATGATCATTTATTCAGTAAGTTATTGCTTTATTCATTTAAATGATTTAAAGATTTACTTAAATAAAATTACATTCTATGGCAGAATGTAGTGATGGCACTACATAACCCTGTGTGGTAGATGTTTTCTTGTAACAAAGGTCATTTGTCAGCACTGAATGAATGTCAGGGGAAATGGTATTAAAATGCATTTCCATGGAAACAATAGTAGGCACCAGACAGCCAAAAAAAAAAGCTTTTGTCCGGAGCAGTAATTTTAAAATGTCACCTTGCTGCACCCTGTGTTGACGCTGATGATCAGATCATGTTTTATATTGAGAGGTAGAAGAAACTCTAAGGTTAGATCTCTGTTTAACTGAGCTTAACCTTTTACACTTCATTATTTACAAATTCCCCTGGAACCCAATGGCATGGTTGTGCAGCTGGCTGGTGTTTGCTTGTTCTTTCTTGAATTTTGTGTGTGGGCATTTTATTTATTCAGTGGGTTTTAAATGTCGGTGCAATAGCCTGAATAATGCAATGGCTATGATGATGATGATGATAAATTTTACCAAACATTAATTCAAACCTTTTCATAGCAACATTACAATTGTAAACCTTTAAGTGTTAACTGTGGTAAGACAGGCGATTAAGGCCAATAAATTACAGCTAGAATAACTGCCGGAGGCAAAGCACAAAAAGTGTAAATCACCAGTTCAGTCACATGATTCGAGAACATTGAAGCATAGCAACATGCCTGACCTCAGTCAGAGGTCATCTGCAAAATAACATTTTGAAAAAGCATCAGATAAAAATGATTAACACGCTGCAGGATGTCAGAACAAACAACCATAAAGATAAAAAAATACCAGTTTGCTACAAGAACCAAACCACTGCCTCAAGGTCAAATAGAGCTGTTTACTCTGCATGAACAAAATCCTACAGACAGATGAGATGAAGATTGAAGCTCTCGATTTCAAACACTCTTCTGAGCTCATCTAGACAGAAAACAGATTAACAATAAATGAAAATGGTTGGATAAAGGGCAAACATGGCACAAGCAAGAAAGGGACCAACCTTGAGAAAAGGCAGTGAAAGATGTAGGAAAAGAACGAGCTTTATATTTTTATAATGGGGCTGACCTTTCTATTTTATAACACTGTGTTCATTTTCGCTATTCTTATAGTGATGGGGAGCACAGGGACATATTTTCTAGAAAAAGTGCTTTATTTGTGTTTGTGTGGGTTTATTCTGGGTACTCCGGTTTCCTTCCACAGTCCAGAAACAAGGTAGTATTACTAGTGTGAAGTTGAGATGAATATAGTGTGCGTGTGTGTGTGTGTGTGTGCTGGTATGGCGATTAAACAATGATAAATAAATATTAGAATTTTACATAATCTATTATAATTTGGGGATTTTGTTGTTTTGTTGAAGGAAACTTAAACATTGTATTCATTTGTGGTTTAAATTCAATTGCTAGCATCTGGATTTAAACAACATTACATTTTGTAATAGATATAGGATGTTTGAGGCTTGCAGTAGTAGGCTTAAAGTAATTGAAAAAATTTGTCGAAAGAATAAATACAATTCAGCAATTCTTGTTCTGTGTGCCATACCTGTGGTTCCAGCATTGATTATTATACTGAGTAAAGATGAACGCCAGCTTTTTACCTTTGTGTCCATACAGTCAGCTAGTCTGGGCATCTGCTTTGTCGTTTTTCAGCGCTCTTTTTTTTACATCATTTTTTACAGCACTGGTCTCAGCCTTAGACGTCCTTTACACAACTGCTTGCTTAACGTCTGATGCGATGCATCCGATACACATTTAATTTTAATTTGACATTTCAAGAAGACTTGTGTACCTTTTTTATTGCAACTAAGTGTTTGAGAGTTGAGAGCTTTACCTGGGTATTAAACCTTCGTTCAGGTTTTTAAAGACCAAACAGATGAGTAAACACTTTACACAAAGTTAATTCAGAATATTCCAAACGAAAAAAAAGTTATACTAAAGACTATGAATTTTTAATAATCTGGCACATTTACTCTTTCACAGTTTACTCCCTTGTGCTACGTTTTTTGAGTTGCTCAGATTTGACATAATCTCGGTGGAGGCTCAATAACGCTGCTGCATTGTTTTCTGTGAACCCTCAATTGTCCAAACAACAATAGATGTTTTTAAGCAGATGCTGCTATATGTAGATCAGTTTTAAAACCGCTTGTCCTGAGCATATGGTAACAGAAGGAGACACCAATAGACCGTGATGTGTGCAGTCACCAGGAAGCTGGTACAATGTAAACAAATGACAGCTAATTGTGATGCATGGTTTTTGAATTAGAAGTGAGAGGGCAACATTTGTGCATGCACTTGCTGAGTCTATAATTACATCGTTGTTGAACCCAATTTATTTGCTGCATCAAGAACATCTTAAAGCTGCTGCTAATTACAGGGACATTTTGCAATACCAAACTGCTCATCAAGCATAATATTCGCCACTATGAAAATGGATTGAAATAGGTTTGATCAGTGCACACTGATTACATCAGACAGTTATGTTCAGTTGATTGAACCGATCCAGGAATAACAAAGGATCCAGAATCAAGTCCACCTACGAATTAATGTGTAAATCTTTGTTGGCATCATAGGTTGGCCTGATCTTCTGGAAATTTCACACACAACAGTATCTAGACACCATGGTTTTACCAAACTTTACCAAACTGGTGATACCCCCAGCCCGATGGTTATTTAGTACTGTAGAGTAGCATATATAAATACGTACTGTCATTGAGGCTAATGGATATGTTGTATCTCTCGCACAGAAATGAAGATGCAATCAATCAAATGGCAGTTCCACCCTTTCCCTACCAGCCTTCCTTCCACTCCTTAAATGAGGTACAGTATTTTCTTTGTAATCCTATATCAGCATGTTGTATGTTTGGAGCACGTAATGCCCATAGAAAGGAATACGATGCATTGAAATTTGAGAGATGTAAAACTACATGCACGCACCTCACCACATGCTATGTGATTGAACATTTCAGCAGTTTGAAATCCAGCAAGTTGCATTTGTATTTAGAGATGTGTAGCAGAAAACATCAGTGGAGCTCTGCATGCATTGTTGTTACAGCCACTGGATAAGTTGAATGTGATCAATTTACTCATCTGTAATATAGTCAGAAAAGGAGTCATCTAGTACCTAGAAATTGTAGCAGGATTTTTATGAAAGCACCATAAATGAATTCAGTTCATGTATTTCAGATTCATCCGAGCCTTCCAGAAGCTGTGATACCCGCAGAGAAGCCGCAACCTCCGGAATGTCTTCCAGAACTCAAGCTTAGCCAGGGTGGACAGGTTCATGCTTTTGTTTCAGTTATAAAAGTGCAAGCCAGTTTTGTAAGGTTTGTTACCTTACAAAAAGTGCAAGCCAGTGAGCGTTTTTAAAAATTGTATTCTGTTTAAATGAAGTGATGAATAAAGATGTGGATTAGAATGTTTTACAGAAAGTCTTATTGAAGTATTAGCTCAAATATTATTCAACAATCATTTTGGGTGGTCCTTCTGTGCGGCGTTTGCATGTTCTTCCTGTGCTTGCGTGAGTTTCCTCCGGGTACTCCTGGTTTCCTTTCACAGTCTAAAAACATGTACATAAGGTTGATCGGTGTGTGTGTGGTTGTTTGTCTATGTGTGGCCCTGCAATGGACTCGCAACCTGTCCAGGGTCTGCCCATGCCTCTCACCCTATGTGCGCTGGGATAGGCTCCAGCAGATCACTGTGACCCCAAGCTAGGAAATAAGCAGGAATAAAAGATTGACAAATATTCTTTCATTTATTCTCTTCTGTTCACTCATTTGTTTGTTCTATATTGAGCTTAGGGACAGACCTGGTTGTGACAGTATAAGTTATTGCTGTTGTATTTGTCCCCAGATCCAGGAACAGTCAAATCTAAACGGTAAAATCTCTCCAGAGAGCTCAATGCCTTTAGAGACATTTAAAAAGAGCCTACAGGATGGCGAGGCTGCCTTGAAAGTCAGTGGGATTTTATTTAGTTTTTAAACATCTTTACATTCGCAATTAAAGAAAATTCTGTACCATGTAAAAGACTTTTTTTAGTGTTTTACATAACTGTGTATAGCTCTTATTTTTATTCATGTGTAATTTTTTTTAGAAGCTAAAGTCTTCAGAAAGTGTGTTCGAGACTGTGGAAGAAGGTGTTTCCAGAGCTGCGATTGAAAAGGTGCTAGTTGAAAACATTTTTTTGTTGCTACACTTTTCTTTAACATGTGGTGACTTTAAAATTACAATATTTGCACACACAATTGGAGTTGTTTAGGTTCAATAATGAAAATAATCCAGTTTAACATGACTGTTAGGCTTCCATATCGAATCTTCCTAAAGAACAGTGTGTTCTGTGGAAAAATAAAGCTGATTATTATGATACTGCTTTGGCTTTATTACTTTTTGTTTCTGTGGAACCCGGTTGCCACAAGCAAAGGAAGCTGCAGTGTTGGGATAGGTACATTAATATTACAATTCATTCCAACACAAATTCTATTAGGTTATTGCAGTGAAAGTGCATTTTGAATGGATGTGTGTGATCGGAGACAGACAGAGAGAGAGAGAGAGTAAGAAAAATGAAAGTGAGATTGAATGCTTGTGGTTTTGTGATGTGAATGTTTAAATGGGATACTGCATTCAGATGGGATATTGGGGTCAGGTAATTTTCGCTGTGTGAAACCCACATCGAGACTGTGTGAGAGAGCGTGAGTATAAAGCATGATGGCTCTGGTGTTTAAAGTGTGAAATATTCCAATATTTACTGGCATACTGATGATGAAAAAGCACATTAACTGTTTGCCCGTTTACAGACTGCTAGCCTTGCCAAAAGTCTGAAAAACTCCAGCAAGATTCCATCAACCTCTGTGGAAGTGGCAGCAATATTACCTTTAGTGCCTCCTTCATGTACCAGCCCGGATTTTGAGTGCTGCAGCAAAGGTACAAGTTCAGCACACTTCTCTTCGAAAATCTAGACTACTACAAGGCTAAATCAAATAATATTAAAATATTACTGTTGAGCATTGTCCAAACTGCAGCACCGAAGGACCAATAGGGACAATAAACTGAGCTAAAATATGCTAAAATCCTAATGAATGAATTTTAGGCCAAGTATTTAAGTTAATAGAAAGCTAACAAGAAAATCATGGGCTCTGTCTGAAAACACATCCTTCTAACAACTGCCACTGATGCGGCCCCTGAAAGAAAACATTTTTGCATGTTTAGTTATTAATTTTTATTAATCTTTTAATCACCGACCAAATAAGTTTTCTGTGTCTCACGTATCTATGTTTCTCGCTTACTATTTTCTTTTCTTTACTGTTTTACCTCACTTGCTCTCTTGATTGCAGACCCTGCCACATGTCCCATAGTACCCGGGCAGGAGACTGTAATAGAGATCTCTAAGGGTCACTCCGGACTTGGTCTTAGTATTGTTGGAGGCAAAGACACACAGCTGGTATAAAACACACCTTAACTGCTATTGCACACTAACAAATCAGTTCTTTACACTCTTACGGTGTAAAGATCTCAATACCACTGACTATTTTGATCATTTTTTCCCACAATAGTGTATCGATATTCTCATGTCTAGTCCCAATACATATTTAAATTATGTTTTAAACTGATCTACAGTTGCATTATTTTAGTTGATATGAAAACAGAAAAAAACAGCCTCTTTAAGTGTCTGAAATGTGGTATTTTATATTACTATATTATTTTATATTTTACTGATGCTAAGGATCTGGAATGCAGGATTTCTGCAGTGAAAAATTAGTTTGAAAATAATAATGGATAAAAATCTTTTAGTCAAATTTGCAAATGTACAATTTTATTCACACCTATTTATATTTATACCATTTACACAAATCAGTAATTAAAAATTAATGACCTTTCTCAAAGACTCCACTGTGCCATCTGGGCAATTATGGGATTTATACTCATGACCTTCCAGTAGGTCAGCCAGCAAAACGTAAAATTGACATTTTTAGCACTGCTAAGCCCCAAAGCCCTTAACCCCAACTGCTTAACTGTATAAAAATTATATTTGAAAAAGAAATATTATTAGTAATGTATTTTTATGTGAACACACAATTGCAGTACAAATCCAGAATCCCCTACACTGCTTATTTTTTTTTTTTCTCCTGGATTGCTGCTCTTCTTACTCCAGTTCTGAGCTCAGCTTACTGTTTGTGTGGCCCTATGTCAGATTCCTCAAAATTACGTGGGAATTCATCACATTTCGCAAAAGCAGGTCTCTAGGTTGTCTCTAGTGATTAAATTGCCACTGGAGTGATTAAGTGAATTAAAGATAAATTGGTTAGTAAAAAAAGAATAAATAATTTTCAGTTCTCAGTCCAGCCGTTGTTTTTTGCTTTAGTGTAAATTAGATTTTTATATTGAGTGTGTGTCTAGACTTATCCTGTGCACATGCTTTTCTTCACACTGCCGTACTTATATTGTACATGGGCCTCAGGCTTTTAGCACCACACAGTCCCTGAGCTGCAATCAGTATTCTATTCACTCCAGGCTAGTGGGCCAACTGGCCTCATTTTTGGGGGGTTTTATAGAAGTGCCCCAAAAATTTAGTCCATTTCTACTGAAAAAAAGTACAAACTGTTTCTATATTAGATTATTTTTCCTTGAAATGTGCATTTCTCTGAGAAGAGACACTTCCCATTTATGTCTTTGTTGTATTTGGTGGTTTTTCTATCTATATTGACTTAGAATTGGAGAAAAGTTGTCTGAAAGTCAGTTATTAGTTGTTGAGCTGCATTTTAACAGCTGACTTGGGTCATATGAATTAGTGCCAGACTGAAGGAAGTACAGAACCTTCTTTAAACAATATTTCTTTAAAGATGATCGTTTTTGGGGGTTGTTTTATACACACTTAACTATGTCGAATTAGAGATGACATAGATTCCATTTTTAGCATTAGTATAGAATTGATATTAACAACAAAGAGGTACATTAGAGAAATTTTGTTGGAAGTAGCAAAGATAAAAGTTGTATTTGAGGATGAAACGTTCCATTTTTCTTTACAACAGAAGTCAAGTGCTTCGGTTCAATGGAATATTCAACCTTAGTCAGAAAGAATAGAGCAGCTGGGTATGAGCTGAACATCAAGGTTACAGTATATAAAGCCATATCCGAAACAAAGTGTTATTTCATCTTGATTTCCAACCAACCATGTTCAATATATTAATGAGCCACATAGCCACAGAATCTGCTAGAAAGCTATTATTAATTGTAATTATCATTATCTGGAAAATGTATTTATTATTAAGGCTATTTATTAGGTATAAGATTCTAAAGGAAACTGGTAGAATAATGCACAAGAATTCAAGGACAGTGCTTAGGGTCATATGTCTTTCACAATAATCAGTCTCTCTCTCTCCCTCTCTCTCTCTCTAGGATGCTATAGTAATTCATGAGGTATATGAGGAAGGAGCAGCAGCACGGGACGGCCGACTGTGGGCTGGAGACCAGATACTGGAGGTAAGAATGAGAGAGATACTGAAAAGTGTGAGAGAGATAAAGGAATTAAATATCTTGCTGTCTTTCTATTTTAAAGTATTGCATGTTTTCTAAAAACATTTTTGGTCTGCAACCGTATGTTTAACCAAAACGCTACTCTGATGGTACAAATTCTCATCCAGAATTTGCAACACCAGAGCAAATTTTTGGTTAAACACCTGACAAAGAGCTGTGTCAGATCAACATGCCAAGGCACGCAAATTATGTAGTTGCAAATGTAAAAAAAAGAACAAGAATAGAACTGTATTTGTTAATGAAAAGGAAAATCTCAGATTAGCCCTGCGATAGACTGGCGATCTGTCTAGGGTGTACCTCTCGCCCTATGTGCCCTGGGATAGGCTCCAGCAGACCCCCGTGACCCCGGAAAGTTCGCAAATACGCGGGTACAGAAGATGAATGAATGAAATCTCCGATTACTCTAGCCCCTTAAGTCTGCAGTAGCAGACTTCCTTAGGAAGTGCTTCCTGAGGACTTCCTGAGGAAGTGCTTCCACCTGCTGGATAAATTTAGTATTGCTGCTGCGATTGAGGGTTAACGGAGGTCCCAGAGGTCGATGAATTGTAACCATCATCTGCTATATAGCTTCTGGGCGGCACTGCATTGTGGTTAGCACAGTCACCTCACAGCAAGAAGGGTTCAATTCCTAGGCAAGGGTCTTTCTGTGCAGTTTGCATGTTCTCCCCGCTCTTGCGTTTACTCCGGGTGCTCCGTTTTTTCCGCGCAGTCCAAAAACATGTACAATAGGTTGATTTGTTGATTCTAAAATTGCCCGTATCCAGAGTGTTCCCCTGCCTTTCGCCCTAATTGGGTATAAAAGATTAATAAACGAATAATCTCTATACATACTATAGCTTCAATGGCAAATACAACATTTATAATCTTTTGCTACATACATTTTTTGTTAAGAAAATATTAATAGTACTTATTAGCTTGTTAAAAAAGACACACTGTTGTGTTTTTCCTGACAATTTCTTAGTACTGCTCTTTATTGTCTGCTGCAGGTAAATGATGTGGACCTGCGCAGCGTGGCTCATGAAGATGCCATTGCAGCTCTCAGACAGACGCCTGCCAAAGTGCGACTGACCGTTCTACGTGATGAAGCACAGTACCGTGATGAGGAAAATCTGGACGTGTTCTTTTTGGAACTGCAGAAAAAAAGTGGTCGTGGTCTTGGCCTCAGCATCGTGGGTAAGAGGTATGTTGCTGGAGGTTAGTTATTTTACATGCTTGGGGATTTATCTATAAGAAAGCTTCATTCATTCATTTATTCATCTTCTATACCGTCTATATATAAAAATTTACATCGGAGTAATGCAGTCCTAAAATCCCCTTTAGCCTCTTTGATTTATTACTTACACAGTCTGTAAGATGTAACATATGGGTCAGTGATGTCAGTGTAGCAAAACACAAAAAATATTAACTGTAATATGAAATCTGATTAAATGGTTAAACTTTATTCTGAATAATCAAAAATTCGACAATGTATCCATCATTTCCACTTATTCAATTTTTTAAATAAAAAAGCAGTGCCATCAACCATTGTAAAGCAAAATAGTTATTTCCACTACCATTTTTACTGTTTCAGTGCAGCAATATAAAACTGCATTTGAAAATTTTCATATCCAGTCTCATCTCTGCAGGAATGGCACAGGTGTCTTCATCTCTGATGTTGTTAAAGGCGGTGCAGCTGATGTGGATGGCAGGCTCATGCAGGGAGACCAGATCCTGTCTGTGGATGGAGAGGACATGAGACGAGCCTCTCAGGAGACTGTTGCTGCTGTGCTTAAAGTAAGCTCAGTCTTAAAAACTTAAACCGTGCTTACACCACTGCCAGTGATAACAGACCTCATCCTATGCAGGATTAGAGAGATTTAGTCAAAGCTGGTTATAAGGATGCTGCTTAAAATAGCCACAAGGTGTCGCTATTGATGTGTGTATACAAAATCATCAGAGTTAGTAATCTATTCTGCTGTGCCACTACTGGAACTGAACCCAGTAAAGTTCGGAGAGTTAATCTGTTTAATAAGTATCAACGATTGTGACATAAATAAATGTCTAAAGGAGAAGCGATTTTTGTCTTTGTTTTAAAAAAAATTCTGAATGATGAAATGCACACCTGTTGTTAATTTATGTGGTCACAGTTTCAGCTTCTGCTCAGACATGGCAATAAATTGGATATGAATTGGATATGTGCATAAATATGTATAGTCGAACTTAAGCCATTAAGCCATTGTTTTGCCTTGTTTAAATACGATGCGAAAATAACATTAAATAATTATGTTCATTGCGTTTGTTTATCGAAGTGTTTTTCTCTACATGTCGGTCATTTATAGCATTTGGCAGAGAACCCTATCCAGAGCGACTTTGATTACTCTCTTTTATACAACTGAGCATTTGGGGGTTAAGGTCTTTGCTCAGTAGAGCCCAGTAGTGATGGCTTAGTGGTGCTTGAAAATCGAACCCGGATCATTAAGTTAGCAGTCCAACACTTACCACTGTGCTACCACGATCTTTTATCGATGCGTTCTAAAACCAGTCGTCACTCCCCTTTTCACACCTCCAAATTATACATTTAGATTTCTGATGTGTACAAGAAGCAGGCTAAAAAAACTCCAAATATGCTTATGCACCAGCTTTTGTCTGATGTTTATTTTTGGGTTTCACACTCCATGCAGTGTGCCAGGGGAATGGTGCAGCTAGAAGTTGGCCGGCTAAAGGCTGCCACTTGGATCTCCTCCAGATGCACCTCCCAGGGAAGCCAGGTGTGTAAATGAAAGCTGAAATCCTTATTGCACTCTCCTGACTCTACATACCCACTGGTTGATCCACTCCAATTAACTAAACACTACTTGGTCATTGCAGTCTTTCTCTATAAATATATATAATATTTGTGTTTATTTGTTTATGTATGTATTTATTTTTACCTCTGCTAAGCTTCATGATTTTTCCTGTTTTCTTCCCAGATTCATGCAAGTAATATGACCAATAGCAACCCTGTGGCACCTGTGGCTCCTCCCACTGGTGCACAATCAAGTCAATTACCCAACAGCACTAAGAAAAACGGAAATGAAGCTAACACGAAGAGCTCTGGTAGCTGTTTTTGTGTTGCCTACACTATGTTTACTATACATCCATTCAGTTATCCAGTCGACACTGCATGTGACACTATGTGACATTACATAAAAAAATATGCCACCCTTTTACTGTTTTTGTAATTGGCAGGTTAGAACAAAATGGCCAAACACATGAAAGCTTTCTTAGAAAGCCACTAAAAACTCCGCCTATAACAGCAAAAGGCCACGTTGGTTTCTACTCATGTCCATCAAGAGCAGAAGTCTGCAACATACATCAGCTTCAACTGTCAAATTGTAGCAGGCCACATATTTCTGTTTTCTTCTGACATGATTACAACCCAGCTGCGGTAGTAGTCTGTCTGCCTCAGGATTAGTAAACGATAACAGTGTCTGATTAGTGAAGCCTACAGTCGAAGTGAAAATGTATTTTAATTTTCTTATCATCAATAATTTTAGAAGTAAACTGAAAACCCTAAAATGTCTTGCTGTGCAGTGATTTCCCAGGACCAGCTTACTGGTACTTCTGAAATGGTTTTTGTGAGTGTTATTTTAAAGGGTTCTGATCGTGTATCAGGCAGCTGCCAACTTATTGAAGAGTAGCTTTCTTTTATGATAAGTTTATAGCAACTATTTTGTTAGGATTATATAGTAGACTTATAAGACTGGTGCAATATTCAGCTTTTGGCTTAATGCAATTACACCAAAAGCACTGATCCAGTGTATATGCAAATAGTCTATTAGAGTCTTTGAACAGTGTGTAGAAAATCTGACCTCAAAAGTCATTCAGTTTATTTTGTGTCTTTTTATTGTTTTATTTCAGTAGTGGAAACTGTTCTTCGCACAGTGGAAATCATTCGTGTAAGGACTCAATTTTTTCTTTTTAAAACTAATTTCTTTAAAAAAAAAAAACAACTATGTGAAGCCTAAAAATTGTATGTCTGTCCCTGCAGGGTCCGAATGACGCATTGGGGATCAGTATAGCTGGAGGAAAGGGCAGTCCCCTAGGAGACATCCCAATCTTTATTGCCATGATCCAGGCTAATGGTGTAGCTGCTAGGACCCACCGCCTCAAGGTTACATCACACACACACACTCACCTTTTACCTCTGTCTTTTGAGCTTTGTGCAAGACAAAAGGAATACTATTGATTTTAGCGTTGTGTAGCAGAAATAAATGAAGGCCAGTGCTCTAAATGGCATTGGACTAAAACTGATGAGACAAACGGACAGGTTTGTGTTCCTCATAATGATCTCATTTCGATCACTTTTTGTCTCTTTGTAGGTGGGTGACCGAATTGTGAGCATCAACGCACATCCCCTGGAGGGTCTTTCTCACGGCGAAGTGGTCAACATGCTGAAAAATGCCTATGGAAACATCACGTTACAGGTACGTTCCTGATCACAGAAGCTCACACTTGGAATACTCTGCAAATTTTAATAATGGTTTGTGATTGTTGCTCATCAGACTGTACATGATTTTAAACGGTAGGATCTGACATGTCATAATGTCCGACTGTACGACAATCAGGACAATAGAAATAGCGCACAGGAAGATTTGTCTTGTCTAAACTGACTCGTTTAGTAACCTGCGTTCTTTTAGTAAATAGTAGCTAAACATATAGTTAATAGTAGATAGCAGCAAAAAATTGTCTGTAGCTGTAATTTCTGTTCCTAATGTGCGTTAAGTTTTTCTTCTTCTATCCACTGGACTTATTTTGACTGATGACATGGCAGCATTGTTATTACTGGGTGTTTTCTTAATGAAAGTATTGCAGAATAAACCAGAGTGAAAGAACAATGAACAAAAATTTTTTTTATGTGCATATCGTTGTTAGTGACTGCGACATGGAGCCAAATTGTCACCACAAAAATTACAATTACACAGCAGTTCAAAACTGTGAAGTGTAAATTGGTCACTTGTTCACACATTAAAACAAACTGACAGTAAATCTTCAATGGAGATGAAAAGTGCACCAGAAGAGAATTGGTTTGGAGTGATTTATACAGACCTTTTAGGAGAACATTAACTGTTTCTGCACCCCTGTTAGATTGATTTGTGGCACAGAACCTTTTCTTTGTTTTTAGTGTAGTGCGTTTTGGTTAGTTTTTCTTCCAGGCAGGCAGTTTTGCTCCT
>JAOTQW010000004.1:7457758-7471940 GCA_026260075.1 Sisor rabdophorus | reverse complement strand
GTGTGTGTGTGTGTGTGTGTGTGTGTGTGTGTGTGTGTGTGTGTGTGTGAAAAAAATATGTAAGAGATCTGAATAAGAGTCAGACAGAGAGGCCCAGGTGCAGCGAAAGGGAGAGAGAAAGAGAGAGAGAATGAGAGGTTGAACAAAACTTAATGGACGCCATGCTGACAGTCCCACTGTGTTCAGGGCTCATAGAGATTAAAGGCCTATGACTGACAAATCTGCTGACAACAAAATCCCTAGTCTATTTGGACACAAATGCACATGCCACGCTAATATTCTTCCTCTACACATTCTGTTAACTAGTAATCAGTAGTTCAACTGTCATTCAGACAGTTTATTTAGTTTATTTATGTTTATTTAGTCATCTTCTCTACCCGCTTATTCCCTAACTTCCAGGGTCACAGGAGTCTGCCAGAGCCTATCCCAATGCACATAGACTGGTCGCCAGTCTATCACAAGGCCACACATAGGCAAACAACCACACACACTCATGCTCGCTAATTTAGAATCATAGATCAACCCAATGTACATGTTTTTAGACTGCTGAAGGAAACCAGAGTATTCAGATTTAACTCAAGCTCTGGGAGAACATATAAACTACATGACAGAAAGCCCCTTTGCCCAGGAATCGAACCTGGGATCTTCTTGCTGTGAGGCAACCATGCTAATCACTTTACCACCGCACCAAACTGTAATGTTATAAAACAATAATGATTTTTTAGATTAATGAAATTTTTCAATTAAAAAAAATTTTTTAGTCTGACATGATGAAAAGAAACCCAAATGGGTGACAACACTGGTGGTCAGACTGGATAAAATATTTTCAGATAATCTAAAACCCACACATAATAAACCCCTACCCTCTTTATCAAAATTTGGCTATTTTATTCAACCATGAACCCTGATTAAAAGAAACCCAACTAAGTGAAAACTCACCTAATCTGGCACCCACTGCTGGCAACGTTGATGACATTGTACACATATCTGTTGTGCCTAGTTTACAATTGCAGGAAAATATTATATAAAAGTCAATAAGTGAAAGCTATCATAATCTGTAATTATTTGTTTTGGATTGGTGTTTAAAATGAGTAAACATGTATGTGTACAACATCACTTTGGATCTGGGTTATCTTGGTAATTTTCTGACACTTGAACATGGTTGTTACCTTGCTGTCTATTGGAGGGTCAGAGAATACTCAAGTTGTTATTAAAAATGTCTTACAGTGTGTTCCGAAAATGAAAACACACGATTGACTAATTAAAATCAAAATTTTCTTTTTGGGTAAACAATTTTTTAATGCAAGACATCCATCGATCTTCTTTACCCACTTATCTCCAGTGCACATAGGGCAAATGGCAGGGGTGCCATACACTCCAATTTGGAATCACCAATCAGCCTAATGTACATGTTTTTTTGGACTATGGAAGTCAACCAAAGTACCCGGAAAGATCTCTTGCCTGGAAATCAAATTTGATTCTGAGATATTACTCAGCTTTTGTTGTTAATCAGACATTTAAAAGTTCAAAAACCCAGTGATGATGGGTTTTTGGAGGGAGAATATATATGCGTGGAGTAACAGGTACTCCAGTTTATTCACAGTCCAAAAACATGTACATTATGTTGGTTGGTGACTTCAAATTGCCCACAGAACTGAATATGAGTGTGTGTGGTTTTTCGTCTATATGTAGCCCTATATGTTAGGGAATAAGCGGGTGTAGCAAATGATTAAATGAATGAATTTCTATGAAAAGTAATTCTATATTTAAAAAAGATGTAGTGGTGCATTGCTTTATATAGGACTGACCTGCTGTTTGGTATCCACAATGACCTGCTGTTATGGTTTTATGTCTATTGCTGTGGTCACTTGCGACTTTCTCCAACTTGTAGTTTTTAGACATCATTGTGGTTTCTGAAGGTCCTGTTTTTTCTTTAGAAATTCCCATCAAATCTGACTTATCCTCACATACCTTTACAGTGTGTATGTGCATTAGATGATCGTGCTGAGAGGTCATGGCTTGATGATCACTGGGACTCCCCAATTTTAGTGCAGATTGTTTGGTCTGGAGAGGTGGTGTAACAGGCTGAGGGAGCTTAAGAACTGGCTGAGATTTGAAAACAACTTCTTTGGGGGCCACTAAAGGCACAGAGTTATCAAGATGCTTACATGTTCTACCCCTCACCTTCATCTCTGGTGACTCTAGGACATATGGGTTTTGAGGTAAATGTACAGTGTCATTAGATACAGGTGTATTAGTAAAAATCCTTTGTGATCCCAAAGTTCTGGACCCATTGGCAGCTGTGGCCCTTGGACTGCAATCCACCAGCTCACATTTTTTCTTCTGATTCTCTAGAGCCTCTCTACCACTACCTGCACTGCCTGAGGCTCTAAAGTGCGTACCATCACTCTCTACAATAACAGGGCTCATGGCACCTATGTAAGTCTCTTTAATCTGTTCTATTCGCACCAGGTGGTTAGGCAATGTGGGAGCTACCCAGCATGGTACCATCTTGCCCTCAGTTTCACTGCTGTCAGACAATGACTGCTTTTGAAAGCAGTCAGGGTCTGAAAGATTTCCATTGAATATTGCTCCACAAGAATTCCACTGTTGACTTATGGACTCAGATTCATTGCTATTACCATTGAGTAAGTTCTCTTGACTTTTGTGTTTTTTGTAAAATCTCTGGTTTTTGACATACGTTGCCAAACTGGGTTTGGCACCCACAAGTCCCTGAGCTCCCACTCGTTTACACTGCCGTTCCAGGTAACGCACTTCAGCGTCTTTTTCTGACTCATCTTGAAAACGCACGCGTGTGGGAGACTGCCCATGTGCACGATACCGACGAAAGCCTCCAGTCGAGTCACTGCTGGAGGAGTCACTCAGGTTTTCCAAACCAGCCGCCACCCGTTCTGTACCCACAAGAGGAGACTGCTGCACAGGTGCTTTGACCCAGGAATGCAGCTCACTGTAAAAACATACACATACACCCAACATAACTAACCTGCTAATTATAATTAACGTTGGGTATATTATTTAAAGGTTAGCATGAATTATATTTATTAATTATTTTCAGCATTCATAGGCAGCATGTGGACTGTTTTTTAGCAAGTAGTTAGCAAGTGAGGGGTTCCAGACATGAAGCACAGTCCAGAGTGGCAGTTGTCTTCATCTAAAGCGACATAGATTTATCTTATTTAAAAAGTTGAGCTTAGTGATCCTGGGATTTGGGCTCACAACCTTTCAGTTAGAAGCCTAATGTTATACAGAGTCATCTGTTTAATTTACAATTATTAATACAAGGAGGGTTACAAATCTGATTTACAGCTAAAGTCTTTTGGAATTTTTCACTTTGGTTGACTTCTACATTTCCTGTATACATCATAATCATTTTTATACTAATGTATTTGAGCTACATAATAATATACTAAGCAACTACTTTTACAAATTCTTTTTACTGGCATATATGACTTTAATTTAACATTAACACTATAGTATTATTATAATCCACTGAATCAATTCTTGCCTACATTGCTTCCTCTACTACTACGTATACCAACACTATTATTATTCATTTATTCATCTTCTATACCTGCTTATTCTATCCCAGCAGGGGTACAACCTTGAAAGGTTGCCAATCCATCACAGGGCCACACATAAACAAACAACCACACACACACACACACACACACACACACACACACCCTACTGGCAATTTAGAATCACCTAATATACATGTTTTCAGACCGTGGGAGGAAACAGTAGTACCCGGAGTAAACCCACACAAGCACAGGGAGAACATGCAAAGTCCGCACAGAAAGACCCCGCATCTCAATCCATACAGATCTGTAACCTAGAACCAAAATTTCTGCCTATTAACACTTAAGCTCCTTTGATAGATATCCCCCATCACAAAATATCAATATTTTACAAAAAAGAAAAAATAAGAGATAGAATAAAGACAAAAGGAAGTGTACTTACGGCTTGTCCCTCTGAATGGGTAGGATGGTGTGGTCAGCTTTGAGCGGTTTTGAGCGAGCCTTCATGCGAGCACGCTTAAGCAGTTGTTTGGCCTGTTCATGGTGGGGATTAAGTGGCAACTCGGCAGCAGAGCTGAAGGGCCTGTAGTCCAATCACACACATACACACAGGCAGATGTCAAATACTGTAGCACACACTCATATAGCTCAGGATTAGGTGAAGCAGCCTGTCACTACTAATTAGACAGATAAGACTAAATGTGCTGTGTGTGTCTGTGTGTGTGTGTGTGCGTGTAAATTGATTTATGTGTACAATTTTTAGTTTATGTTTTTAAGTCACCTTTGTGTTTGTTCAGTTTCTTGAAGAGAAATCCCAGAATCCCAGTCACTGTCATTTAACAAACCTGTTGAAACACACATTCAGACATTTAACATTTTATTTACAAATTTCATTTATCCATAAAAATCACACAACTATCAACAAAAAGTTAAAAACATTATAAGCAGGTATTTGTAATTATGGTTGTGTAGTTTGAAACAAAATGCCCTGTTATTTCTCTCCATTTCTTTTCTTCTAGTATACACAGCACCAGGTTTAATTCATTTATTCATCTTCTATACCCACTTATTCCTGAACCCGGGGTCACAGGGGTCTGCTGGAGCCTATCTTAGCGCACATAGGACGAGAGGCAGGGGGTGAACCCGGTATATGATATACATCATTAGTATTATTGATTTATATTATAAATATTGTATTTTGGTTATAAAAACTATTTTATTTTAGATTCCTAATATCTTTTTTAGATTCCTAATATCTTTTCTAAAATATGGAGAGTTTGGATTTACCTCTATTGTGTGTGTTCTCAATTCTCTGATTAGTTAATGTAATGTGTTGCCCGTCAGCGCTCTTTCCTTGAGCCTTCTGAAGCATCTGTCTGAGGATGGTTCGGTTTATCTCCACTCTCTCTGCTAGTGAGAAAGAACTTCCACTGCTGCAGATGCTTTCTAGACTTGCAGCACGCCACAGTTCACTTCCCGTTGTTGGTGCCCGGCCTAAGTCACCCGGCTTGCAGCTTTGAATATGGCTCTCTTCCATGTCTAAATGTTTAATCTCTCCCTGAATGTTAGGATCTGTCCTCAGAGCCATGTGTGTAAGCATGACCCCTTTTTTAGATTCCTCTCTTTCAGGGAACTCAGCTCCATTTAATAGCAATAGCTTTTGCCTGTCGATTCTCCAAAGGTCCTTGGTTGGAGTCCATAGTTTATCTTGTTTGGCACTGCAAATGTTGTCTGTGGAGTTTTTCAAAAGTATTGCTTCTCCATGTCCCAAGGAATTTACAATATTTTCACCTTCAACAGCGTGGATAGCTGAATTTTTAACATTATCTTCCATGTCCTCATCACTACTGCTGAAGTCCCAGACACCTGTGTGGTAGAACGCAGGGGCCACGTTTTTGTCTTCTATCCTTTTAGAAGGTTGTTTCCAGACTTCCTTGCTTACTAAGCAAGTCTTTACCTTGGACCGCAGAGCTGAAAGTGCAGAGGCTTGTTGCTGTAGCTGGGTGTTGGAGCTAGGAGGAGAGGAAATGACTGATCTGGGCACATGGGTGGGCCTCAATTGAGGTTGGGATTTACATTCCTGGACTGATCTGACCATCGGCTGAAAGTCAATGACCATAACATTCCTCCCCTCAGGCACATCCATGCCGTTCATGGCCATTCAGAATGTTAAGGTAAGCCATATAGAGCCTATAGAAACAATAGAATACAAGAGTCACTTGATGGTTTCCAGTTTTCAGATATCTACCGTATTAGAGTAAGCTTGGGAATTTTAATTTTAATAAGTGTAAAAATACTGAAATAAAGAAAAATTTGTGGCCCAAACTCTCTGCTTACTGGCTAATACATGTCTTCATTTACATCTACATCTTCATTTAACAGTTGGAGTTTATGATTCCTTTATTGCATGCTCCGTGCCTGTGATAAGAGTTAATCTTTACCTATAGCAGATAAGACTATTCTTGCTAACACAGAAACAAAAAAATTCATATAATTGATTAAATACCCTGTACCCTGATATTAAGATCAAAAGAACAATGTTCACTCGTCCACAAACACAGCCACTTACTAACACAGAACTAAATTCCTTTTTTTTTATGTGGCTCCACACATATCAAAAATTAAACCTGATAATAACATTCCTTAAAGTGAGCATTTCTGAAATTCTTTTCTGAAAGTCTTACTCATGGGTGCATCGGACTAAAATTAGTCTACCATGTTTAATATGAATTATTTAGTGTGAGTTAACCGATTAATATTCCACATATGACTGAAGAAGAAGAAGAATAAATAATGTTGTTAATTTTCTCCTAAATTTTTGTAAGGTTTTTAAAAAATATATATATATATTTACTGTTACTTCAAAACACCATACAACCCCTAATTAAAGCTGACATGGCTACCAGTAGTTAAAGTGCAGAAATGCTTTTTGGTAGTATATAGTTAAGTAAAAAAAAAAAATATCTGCTAGTTTATAACAGATAATAAGTTAATACTTCAGCCATTTAACACAATAGGGACATGTCTTTATGTGGCATAATGTAATAGATTGTACAAACAGTCTCATTTTAATTCTACTATATATTCATTTTTAACTCAGATAACCACAACTAATACAAGTTGTGTACTCTAAATTCAGCTAGTAGGAAAAATGATGATAGACCATAGCATCTTACCTTATTGTCTGTGCTGGAAAACGAACCGCAATTTATGTTGACCATTTAAAACAAGCATGTCACATATTTGCATTTAAACACCTATGTCAGTCCAGACAGTTTTAAGCCTGTCATAAATAGATTTTTCTTTCTGTTTCTCTCTTCTTTTGCTTTTTTTTTCTCAACACAGTTCCAGCTGTTGTGAAAGTGGCTCATGTAAAAAAAATTCTTGAACACTCCTACTTCTTTAGAACATGACTTCTGACTATTTTTCCATTGCTAGTCCTGTCTGTGCGTCGGACTGAGACTGACTGTTGAAGATCCACATGTGTTAGGATTCCTGTGTTGCTCAGGAGACAGGCATGACTAGCACTAGAAAGGGATAGGCTAGAAAACAGGGTTAATGGGAACAAAGCTGAAAGGCTATTGGTAGAGCTTTAACAAAAGTCTGCCCACTGTAGGAGGAGAAGAAATTCTACCCCTCTAAAGGAGAATAAAAGAAGGACGGAATTTTAAACAGCGAGTGGAAAGGAAGTGCTGGAATCTCCAGCCACATACTCCATCTGCTGAAGAATTTCTTTTGTTGATTATGATTTTAGTCTTCAGCGCTTAAATCGGTGCTATTAATCTGTTCTGTGATTTATAACTATACCTCAGCAAATCCTTTGTGAAATAATCTATGATCTGCTTACAAGGAAAACATAAAAATTGTTTAGATTGTTTACTTTCTAAAAGCAGTTGAACTTTTAGATGAGTACAATTTAAAAAGTAACTCAATTTTATAAGGCAAGACCTGAACAGAAAATACAAAACCAAACATAACAGAAAAAACTGGGTTGTGGTTTGAATTGTATTTGCAGTCGATGCAAAATCTAAATGAACTCTTAGCTGAAACCTGAGGCAATACTAAGAGGCCACATGCAAAATTACATTTGTTCTCTCTGCTTCGTTTTTAAACCAACTCAACATTACATCAACTTTGCTCCACTTAATGTGTCAACTGCGTACATGTAACAAGAACCAGCAGTATTCATACTGCACTGAAACAGCTATATACAGACTTCCCTGGCCAAGAAATGATCTTTTTACATTAAGGCAAACACTATATTTACCTGTAACACAAATACAAGGCTTTTACTATGGTAAATAGTTATATAACCTATATGACTTTTTTTTTTTTTTTTAAGGAAAAAACGTAAAAAATGTTTTGTTAAAAAAAAGCTATTTTCATTTTACAGTTATCCACAATTCCCATATCTGGCCCAGTGTAGATTTTTTTATACAACTTTTTAGTCGGTCATCTTTTCAGATAATCGAGTTTATCAATTATCAACAATTCTCCTTGTTGTCCTAAATGATTTCAAGGCAAATTTTCAAGGCCAAGACATGACCTTGGTTATAGCTTAAATGGCGGTAAATCATACCACAGCTCTATAAATGTAAATGTGTATTCATGTTTATGTTGTTCCTGCATTTGACACAGTCATCCTAGACCAAATTAAGTCAACACATTAGTATTACTGTAAATAAAAATATTTTGAAGGGGTTTTTATTGTGTGCAGCCTTTTAGACACCTTAATAGTAAAACAGCTCCACCCAGTGGTGAAAAAGGGAAGCAGCTATGACTATGTTAGGACAATTCCAAGTTAAAGAGTTGAAATAGAAAGTTTAAGGGACATCTGAAGCATCTGAATCTTTTGCCTCTAACATGTTAACTAAGAGGCGGCGCGTAGTGGTTAGCACGGTCGCATCACAACAAGAAGGTGCTGGGTTCGAATCCCGGGCTCTTTCTGTGCAGAGTTTGCATGTTCCACGCGCTTGCCTGGGTTTCCTCCGGGTACTCCGGTTACTTCCCACAGTCCAAAAACATGTACATTAGGTTGATTGGTAAAACCTGTCCAGGATGAATCCCTGCCTCTCGCAAAATGTGCGCTGGGATAGGCTCCAGCAGACCCCCGTGACCCCGAAAAGTTCAGGAATAAGCGGGTATAGAAGATGAATGAATAAATGTTAACTGAGCTAATAATCTCTTCCCTGTGACGTCAGTGCATCTCCAGTCTCTGCAACGCATCTAAATATTTGGAGACAACGAATGAACACAAGAATTAGATAAAAACATGACAAATATTAAACACACTCACACATTGTTATGTGCTTCAGGGTACAGATATCTATTTGACGAGCTATAAAAATGCACCAGTAATTCTGTTACAGGCGGAAGTAAATTCCTTATTCTTCCCGCGCCTCCTAAAACAGCTGACAGCGGTGACGTCACTCGTGTAAACGGCTGGACTCCATTACAGTTTGAGTGCTAACGGTTGTTGTTTTGGTTTGGTTAGTTGTGTTGATCTTCGTTGCATTTTGCTGTTTGAAATGAGCAAATATAACGAATAATTAAGGCAAATTGTGTTGCTATTTTCCCCGACTGAGCAAACATTCAGCTAGCTTTAGCTAGCAAAACAGACCCGCAGAGAAAGCCCTAGAAACGGATATCGAAGTATGAGGACTGTTTGTACGCGTTATTCATTATAAAATCAAGGTTATTTGTTAATGTATGTTTATTTGTTTGTTTTACAGATTGCTTGTTTTTTCCGAAAAAATGGCTTTTGTTAAAAGCGGATGGCTTCATCGCCAAAGTAAGTGACGTTATATTTTCCCCAACGTTACTTAAGGTAGAATCCGTTTTCTCTGTCTGTCTGTCTCTCTCTCTCTCTCTCTCTCTCTCTCTATATATATATATATATATATATATATATATTCTCCCTACATAGGGACACTACAAAGGGCACGTCTATTTAAAACTATAGCTTATGGTGCCTTTCATTATAGATTTTGTGTACATTTTGTCAACATTTAGGCACCATCTTGCGGCGATGGAAGAAAAACTGGTTTGACCTTTGGTCAGATGGCCGCCTGGTTTACTATGATGACCAGCAACGGCGTGACATGGAGGATGAGATCCATATGAGGGTGGACTGTATTAACATTCGCAATGCTAATGCCTGTCGAGGTCAGCTTTTAGTCAGCACAGATTGGACGGTTGATTGATTAATCTGTGCTAATTGGGTTTAAATTATTTACTGTGTTCCCAGATCTGACACCTCCGGAGGGAAAAGGCCGAGAAGCTCTCCTTCAGGTTGTGTGCCGTGATGGACGTGTTATTAGTCTCTGTGCAGAGAGTGCAGATGATGCCTTGTGAGTCAGTTAGTCTGATTTTATTAATTTTTCCCACTTTTACAGGAACGAGCAGCTTGTAAACACTTGTGGGCAATAAAGTAAGAAAGATAATTTTAGTAATTAGTCATATGTATACAGTAATGTTTGCTTTGTATTTTGTAGGGCTTGGACCGTGGCCCTCCAGGATGCCAGAATCAACACAGTGAGTCATTGTTTACCTAAAGACAGCTGGTAGAGGTGGAGTAGTTAAATCCGCAATCGTTCAAAACAGAAAATATAAATTGTAAAATTTGTAAGTTCCTATACTAATTTGCCTTTTAACATAGCCTTTATTTCCTACTTTGTGATTGTAATTATATTTTTGTTCTTTTTTGCTTTTCATTTTGTAGGTAGTGGCACCTCCTCAGTTTGGATGTACCCAAGAAGTTATTGCCTCAGCTCCTCCATCTTATGCAGAATTAAACCCAACTCCTCAGGTAGGAGTCAAAACATAATTTCCATCCACTAATTTGTGGATTTCTGATTTGTTCGCTTGTGGGTTGTGTGTGATCATGTTCTGTGACTTTTTTGCCTTGTCTATTCTTCAGGTATATTACCCGGACCAGTATGGGGGATATGTTCCTTATCCTCCTCCTCCGTATGCCCCTAATGCTGTGTACTCTGCAGGTGGGCACCAGTATGCATTTGCCTTCCCCTATTACAACCAAGGTAGATCAGCTGCTGTCATTAAATGTTATGTATGAACTTGTACATTTCTTAATTTGTATTGTTTAGTTTACCAACCTTACAATTATGCTAATATAAATATTACTAGATTTTTTTGCCCCGCCTAACAGTTAGTACAGCTACAGAAATTGACCTTTCTAAAACAAGTTGCCATGGTAATTTTGGGCCAGAACGTTTTTTTTTTTTTTAAAAAAAAGTTAACTCCTGTGGCGTGTTTCCGGTGTGCAGTGGTAAGTTTTAACCAAAACTAGAAAAATATTGCCGTAACAGGGGCCTAATATTGCATAGGTCCCCTATGAGCCATCAACCCATGGGCTCCATTCTACTTTGTATGTTCTGTGGTGTCTGCCCCAAAACGTTTATCAGCAGATACATTCGGGTATTAATGCTGTAATCTGTCATTAATGCTGTAATCTGTCTGTTCAGTGTTATGGCTAATTATAATATACATTTTATTTAATAAAGCTAGCCAGTTTGAGTTTTAATATGCTCACCTATGTGAAATGTATGTAAACCTGAAGGTTTTTTGTATTTGTGTCCTACAGGTGTGTCCCCTGCACATGAAGTTAACCGTGTAATCATTGAGGACCGCCGACATGATGATGCAGGAGGCATTGCTCTAGGCATGCTCACTGGGGCTGCAACGGGCTTGGCTATCGGTTCTCTATTTTCTGTATTTTAATATTAAGTGTTCTGTCCCTATAGAGGATCGACTGGTCTTTTGCTACTACTCTGCCCTTTGCTGCAACCCTGTGCTATATGTATCACTTAGATATTAAAAAAATTTTACTGTCTAACAGATCACAAGCGCACCCTCGACACATTAGTCTGTATAAACCAAAGCCTCATAATAGTTTGGTGTTGAGAGAGTGTGTTTCATATTTAAATAATTGTAATCTGAGATAGTAAATGCACAAATAGATGGTTGCAATAAAAATTGGGTCAGCTACTTAGACTGCTTTGTAAGTTAAACACAGCAAAATGAAGTATGACTGGTGATTTTGTCTCACTATGATGTCTTAAATTACTTCTTAATGTATTCTTTTTTTCCCTCTTCTAAAATCAGTGGGATAATTGGCCCTGTTATTGCTGACCAGATTAAACATTAGAAGATATCTGCTTTATTTATGATTAACAATTGTTTTTCCTTCCATAGAATAACTAAATTCATGTGGTCACTACCTACAAACCTGTAATATGAATAGTGCAATCATTTGGGTATTTTAAAAAGAATTTTTTGGCAAAGGTAAATGATGGCCTTATTTGGACATGCGTTAAGACCTTTACATACCTCTATTGTGGCCTGAAATCGATGACAGAAATTCACGGAGCAAGATGTTACCTTTTTTTGTAGTCCGTAGTGAATAACAATTATTAACCAGTTTTTTAACCAAAAATATATTTTTAAAAAGCCATGACTTACAAAATTATGTTGACTTAGGTTGAAAAAAATTTTAGTATACATATTTGCAAGAATTGTCTTGCACTTAACTCATTACATCAGTTAAACAAGAAGTTTTGCAATTCCCATACAAAAAGATTGAACTAATGAACACTGCCACCACATTCAGAAAATACACTCCTTGATCATCTACAGCAGATGTAGTTGGCTTTGGTTGGCTCCAAGCAAACTCAGTAGCAGCAATGATGTCTAGGGTTAGACAGATATAATCACAGAAACATTCCAGGTTTGCACTAGTGTATGAGCTTTTCTCTTTCTGGCTTTAGCTTTACAGTGTGATGTTCACTGAACCTTCATTTACTGGACACTTTTAAGTGCATTGTAAAGAACCTGAAAAGTCTAATATTTTGAATTTGAACTACTTTCCTTTTTGTGTTATTTATTTGATTGGGGTTTGTGGTAAATATTTAATGCATTTTGTTATTTCTGTTTTACATTTTTTTTATATTTGGTAATGACGTGTAACTAAAGCAGCATATTCAAACCAACTTGACATGAGTGAATGCCTGTTTACTAACATCCAATGGAAATATTACTTCCCAAAGTAATGTAAAGGAAATCTTAAGCTCATTCACATCACTTTTCCATTAGTTTACTGTAGCATCACTTATTGTCCATGTCCAGGTACCTTTTATTGAGTACATTAAGAACTTGTTTACTTCGTGTTGACACAATCAAATTTGTTTTTTCTTTGAGGTCAGTGTGTTAAAAAATAGTCCCATGTTACATTTTAATTGTTATAGATATTGGACTAATAACCAAAATGTTCAATCTACTAAATATTTTTAAAGACTATTTGTTGATCACTGTTACTGTCTGGTCCAATATACCTGCAACTGCATTCTTTTTGTTGCTAAACCAATTTGCTTTCCTATATAACTTTCAATTAAAAATAAGTAACTGAATTACTGTGTTTTTATGGGTCCCTACTGCCAATTTAAGCGTCAGTATCTACTTTCTCTGAAGGAACAAATTTGCCTTAAAATGTTGAAGTATTAGTCAAGACGTTAAAGGAAAGGAAATGCTAATAATTTAATAGTTTATGCATGTATGGTCATATTTTCATTTCTTTTTTGTGCTCATATTTAACAGGTCATTTTTAAAGTGCAACTGTTCAGAATGAATAATTGTAATTTCAGTTAATCAGTAACTGGATCTAAAAAAATATATATAGATTTAAGAATTATGATGTGCATTATTTCTGACATTTTTTTCCCTCAGATGTACAACAAATTTTTACATGAGAATGAGCAAATAGCTTTATGCCATACTGAATAGGTTGTCATTTTCTGACCTCAGAAGACTACTATCAACACTTACACACTAGAGGGCATTGCATGTGGTTTGGAATTATGCGTAAATTCACAAACTTAATCTGTATTTATGTTACACGTACACTCGCTGTCTAAAATTCCCACCAATTTAACTTTGATATAAAGTAAATAGGTCATTTTAATTCTCTATTTACACCCTGATAGAAAGCTAGACAGTTCATCAAGCTACATTATGTAGCTCATAGTCCAAAAAGAGTGTCTATTATTACGCAAATATTAATGATTATCCCCCGGTGAAAAAAAATCGATTATAAAAAAAGTATGAGATATTTTGTGTAAGTGTATGATATACAATTTTTGTTTAATAGATACTGGTAGTTAGCCTTCTTGGCCAAAGTCCTCTGTAAACTTCTCCAGCTTTTTAAGGTCTTCTTCATTTACAGTGGGCTTTGTTTTTTCTAATGACCTGAGCATGTCCTCCTAAAGAGCAAAAACAGAAATATATACAACATAAATAATATATAAATAGTATATAAATAAATCATTCATTCATCTTCCAAACCTGCTTATTCCCTAATTCAAGCTCACAGAGGTCTGCTGTAGCTCATCTCAGCGCACATAGGGTGAGATCATAACTGATCAATTGGTTTTTAAATGTACAGATTATTTTGGATAACAAATCACGATCTGCTGTTGAATGTCTTTAGAGGTTCTGTTAACAAATCTAACGATATGCTACAGAACTCTATAAAACATACACCATTTAACTATTATGCATCCCTACATTTACATTTACAGCATTTGGCAGACGCCCTCATCCAGAGCGACTTACAACTAAGCAATTGGGGG
>JAOTQW010000004.1:7405564-7415819 GCA_026260075.1 Sisor rabdophorus | reverse complement strand
TGATTCGCTGTGGCGACCCCTAAATGGGAGCAGCCGAAAGGAGAAGAAGATTGTGATAACATGCAAGATCCCTCTTTTCTTTCTTCCACAAAGCTGGTGTCTGTGATTGACATAAAAGAGAATAAAATGCTCTGGGTTTTGATTTAAAGATTTTATTTTTTTCTGTGATAGTAGGCAGCAAACAAACTTGAGGATAAAGCTCTGTAAAGAACTGAATGGCTTCGGAGATTTGCAGTTTTGTTGTGCATCAAATTGTGGAAGATCAGAGAAGGAGACCGACAGGACTGGAATTTTCAATGATGTGCTTTCTTTTTGGTGGCATTCTTGAGAAGGAAGCAAATCAATATCAATTCTACTCCATGCAAAATTAAATGACACCATTATTACAGCTCTGCGGAATAAATGTCTTGTGGTAGCAAGCCTGTGTGTAGGTGAACAATTAAGTAAGAGAACTACACTGGTGGGCAGCATCTTTGCATACTTTGTGCTTTAGATGACAAAAATACACAAAGTTTTCAAACAGCTTATGTTTTACTCGAACTCGAATTTTACAAAGTGTGTGTATTATTTCCCAGATATTTATCTCTCTGTTTAGCTGTCATAGCTCACAGATCACTGCATGAAAATACAGCTGCTTCTATTTAAGTGAAAGGGGTGGGTGTGCGTTGCAGTGGGATGTGTAGATTGTTTTTATGTGCTTTAACACCGGATATACTGTGTAAACACGTGACATCATAATTTGGATGCATAACCGTGTACACAAATATTACCCTTTTTTTTGGGGGGGGGGGGTCTTTTTTTGTGTAATAATATTTTGCTATGTGCTTTTCAGAAAATATGGACTCCTTCAACACAAAGAACCTGGCCCTGCAGGCCCAGAAGAAGCTCATGAGCAAGATGGCGACCAAGACTGTGGCCAACTTGTTTATTGATGACACAAGCAGTGAAGTTCTGGATGAGTTGTACCGTGCTACCAAGGAATACACACGCAACCGCAAAGAAGCACAGAAGATCATTAAGAACCTCATCAAGATTGTTGTCAAATTGGGTGTGCTATATCGCAATGGGCAGTTTAACAACGAAGAGCTTTTGCTTGTTGATCGCTTCCGCAAAAAAGTGCACACGCTGGCCATGACTGCAGTCAGCTTCCACCAGATCGACTTTACCTTTGACCGGCGTGTCATGAGCAGCCTCCTAAACGACTGCCGTGAGCTGTTGCACCAGGCCATCAACAGGCACCTCACAGCCAAATCACATGCACGAGTCAACCATGTTTTTAACCACTTCTCTGACTGTGATTTCCTGGCAGCACTTTACAGCCCCTCTGAGGTGTACCATGGCCATTTGCAGAGGATCTGTGATGGAGTAAACAAGATGCTGGATGAAGGCAACCTTTGACCCCCCCCCCCTTCTTACTGTGCTCTTTTATTATGTTAAGTTTTATCGTATGTGAATATTTTCACAATTACATGTTTGTGTTTTGCCACACCCAGCCTCAACTTTCATCAATGCACTTTCTTGGACTCTTTGTCCTTTTTTTTATAATAATGCAACACCCACAGTGAAACTATTTAAAATGAGAGCGCAATTTGGACTTTAAACGCTTAATCGTATATGTAAAAAGATGTTGGTTATTTTTAGGCGCGCTGTTTGATATTTTAATGTTGAATTAGAACATGGGCATGCTTTTAATTTCTTTTTATTAAAAATGTATAATCATGCACTCTAATTAAGCCAAAGGAGAGGTTTGTCTGCCTTCATGTGCTGACTAGAAATATAATACATGAGCTCTATTTGTTCTGGACAGCCCAATGTAAACTTTCCATGTGGAGGTTTTTAGCCTTTCATATTTCAATATTTGTCTCGAATAGAGTTAAGCTTTATGTGGTCAACAAACTGGTTTGGTGAAACCTGAAATGCTCATGTATCAGCAGGTCCTTGCCACTTTTTTTTTTTAATCTTGTTTTTGTTTTTTTGTTTTTATTGCTGTGATGGCTGACCTGTTTACCCTTTATGCAGTTCCTCTGTGGGAATGAAGGCAAAAAAATTCCCTGTATTAGTGTTTTATAACAATTTTGTGTGTACACATTTTTTTTGTTTTATACTACCACACCCCTTTGATTTTTTAAAATCATTTTATATGTATATGGGCGTCACTACTCTCGCCTAAATGTCTGTGATTAAGACAGTAAAAATTAAGTTGCTCAGCCAAAGAGATGCATATTTTATTTAAAGCACAGAAGTGAACAAGACCCGGTATAGGTGCTGATCTAGGGGTTAAACTACCCTGCAGTGGAAGTACATGACCTTCCACCAACCTGTGTTTTAATAAATTTAAAGATTTGATGAGAAATTCGATTTTTAACCTTTAACCCATTTACATTTCTATGATAAGTTTGATCAGCTGTTAAAGATTTATAGGTGCTCTGTAGGTGTGTAAAACATTTACAGGCTGTTTTTGCATTGCATGCAGAGATCCTGCCCAAGGTTATATACATTAATATTACACATGCACATGTTTTTGCGTTTAAAGTTTATCAATGTCTTGCATGGTACATCCATAACCAAACCGAGGTATTGCTGTTGTTCCTTACCATCCAAAGATAAACATGAAGGACAAATGTTTTACATCATACATGCATGTCGATTTTGGGTTTTTTTTGTGTTCGTTTTTTGATGTAAAAATTTGTTTCAGTTGTATTCCAGCTAAGGGTAGTAATTTGGGCGGCAAACCTGTAGCTGACATAAAACCTTGGTAAACATGGCACTTCTCAGGATTAAATCTTACTATTATTAGGAGTTTGGAATTGCTTGCTGCTTATTCTAATGGTTGAGCAAAAGTAAACTTTCTGGTTACAAAAAATCCCTTTGCCCCTTGAAATAAATTCTAGGTGTTGGTTGTTCAATTTCCTTCACATGTTAAGATCTGTTATGTATATAACTACAAGAATATATACGGTATATATAAAGTTTTTACTTGAGCATTGTTGATTTGTCTTTTCTTTCCCTCCCCTAGCAAAACTGCCTAATCAAGTTAAAATAGCTTCTCATGCCTGGGTAAATTTCTCTAATTAACAAACTGCAACTTTTTTCCATGTCTATAATGCACTAGAGCAAACCAGCATTCTTTTCTTAGCCTCATATGGTCAGGCAGGTTCAAACTCAAGTAAGATGTGATCTGATTACCTGTTTACAGCTATGTTTAGATTGCAATGCAGCTGGTTGTAGTTCATAAGTCACTTGACCTCATTCTTCTTCGTTTTCCGAGGTAATGTATTTATATATTTAGAAAAGCTTTGCTTAGGCGTTAGTTCCTGAAAGACAAGCAGAAATGAAAAAGGAAATGATCTGCTAAGCCTGATAATAAGTCTCCCTTCCGACACCATGTCTTTTTATGGGTTTTTTAAAATCCAATTTAGAATAAGAGGACTACTGACAGAATACTGTTCATTTAACAGTTAGGTTTTAATACAGCACAGTTATTTCATCGAAAGACTTTTTTATTGTGAGGAATAAAGCGAGAGCAGTGCTTCTGAAGGCTATGAAAACCCCATCATTTATTATTCCTTTCACAGTTTACGTATTGCCTAGGTGAAACCCTCTCCATCCTGTATGCCGATGCCTCTTCCCTCTGGCTCCTGCTATTTGAGATGTGACAGTTACCTGAGACTTGACTTTTTGAAAGAGGCAAATCCTTTATATTCTCCTTTAACGTGACTAGCATCCTCTGAGAATTGTAAACACTGGCATGTTTATTTTGAGCTGTAAGCACTACGGTCATATTGATCCAGCATTTGGTTCTTTTTTAATTTTGCACTGAAAGACTTTTTTTTTTTAATGGAGTTCCTTGCGAGTGTCTAATGTAAGTAATAAAAACTATTTCCCAGTAGTGATGCATGTCATGCAGTAAGTCCACAAATATTCACACATTATTATGGGTACTGTATCATCAGTCTATTACAGCATTCTGGGGTGATATATAAGTAAATATGAAAAGTCTTTCACATTTAATTCCTTTTATGTGGTCTCTCATTTAAAATAAAATAAAACGCCAGACAGGTCATGCTTGACTAGATTTATTTGGGTCTGCTTGTTCTTGTCTTGAGGTCAATTTTAAAGTGTTTCAGGGTGTACAGCTGCAGTTAAGAGCACTGTCGACATTTGGCTCAGTCTGGGTCATTTACCTTCCCTATAACCAACATCTATGCCAGGAATCCAACTGGTAGATTATTATTCGGATGCCTAATGTGAACCATGAACTAAAGCTATTGACCTGTATTTGCATCCAAATATTGGTGCAGTTTAACGACTGCTATCTTTGTTTAGCTATAACTTCGTTCAGCAATATACATTATGTTGCTTTTTTAAAATATAAACCTGGTGGTACAGTAACAGGCAGGAAGTTACCCAACCTCCTTTCAAAGCAACACACTTATGCAATCCTATTTAATGGGACTGACTGGATTTTTTTTTTGCACAAGTGAATATTGCCACAAACCATATAAAAACACTATAGCCATTAAAAATCAAAAAAAGAAAAAGTGAGCTTACAATGGGGGAATGGGAACTAATATGAAAAAAATATATGAGGAACTGATGTTCATAGAATCAAATAATTGTTGCTGCCCAAATCTGTTGTTTTTTTTATAGTGCATGTGTGGTAAGCTGTTAGAAATAGTTCCTTGCAGCTGAACATGTAACAGTGCTCACTTGTCCAAAAATGAATTTCTAAATAGATGCAGTGTAAAGCATTTATTTATTTCTGTCTCTCATACACAACACGTGGGTGACAAGTTTGAACACTGACTTTTTACAAAAAAGCAGAGCTTCATTACTCCAGTCCCAAGGTGGGTCCTCTGACCCCACAACAGTTGGGGTTAGTACAAATAAAGAAAATGCATTGGAGAGTTTCCTTAAAGAAGCGAACCACATTGTTTGTGGAAAAGAGCAATTTTAGCTTTTTGTATTTTAGTTTCTCTCAAGTTGCCTTAAACTGATGTCAAGATTTATCACTTACTGCATGTGTCAAACCTTCTTTACAAGACTACTTTACTACTTTATTGTTAATAATACTAGATAATTAATATGGTAGGCCGTCTAATACCCTGCTTAATTACTACAACATAACAAATAATTTAAAAAATTATAAAAAATTTGCCTATAAAAGTGAGTATAACATCTTGTAATATTAAAAAAACTATAAAAATCGAAAGGGGCATCCACTCTAGGCTTGATCATTTACGGTTATTTCTATTATTTCTTGTACAAAAGCTAAGAGAAGGGGAAAGGAATAAAGTCTCCTACTCCTAGGCTATTTCCTTTTTAAATTTCTCCTTAATCAAGCTATATAAAGCAAGAGACAGACATGATTGGAACGAAGAAAGGGCAACTCTAAGGTAGAAAACAGTGAGAAAGAGTAAGAGTCATAAGAAGGAGTGGGAGAAAGAAAGCACCAGAAAAGGGAGTCGAAGCAATGTGCAAAGGGAAAGCAAGAGAGAGCAAGCGAGCGGGAAGGAACAGGGAGGGGGATAGCAACCGATGTAGAGACAGGAAACATGCAACAGCCACTAACCCTCTATGGCAGGAAGAGTGGAGGGAACAGCGGAATACAGAGCCTCTTGGTCAAATGGAATACGAGCAGTGGCAGCATGTACTTGTTTAGAAGGAGAAAGGGAGGCTGTCTATGGTCCAGCAGCAGAGAACAACGCAGAGATGAAATCAGAAGCAGGCATTGATGAGAAGCGGTGGGAGATGGTGGGGGTGTAAACCAGGGAACCTGCTGAAGAAAAAGTTTCAGTCTTTAGAAGGAATAGAACTTGCATGACAATACCTCTTAGCTAGGACTGGTGACAAACGATGCCTGAGGAAAGAACAAATCTGTTCTCCTTCCCCTGTTATGTTTACCGATACCAAAGGACTTGGGAAATATACTATCCCTTGTCACTTCTGGCTTCAACACAGAAAGACCAAGATGGGACACTCAGCAACGACTGAAAAGGGATCTTTTTTTGTTTCTGAGCCTAAGGAATACAACAAGATGGGTTCACATGGATCTAAGCAGACAATCTATAACGGATACTGTCGCCATTCTGGGGTATCACTTACTACTCTGAAGTGGCATTCAAAGCTCTTTAGGGCTGGTAAGAGCTGTCAAACTGAGTCGAGTATGAGGTGGCATAAGTGTCAGGGGCAGGAATTACAACACAACAGCGCCTCTGTAAGGGACTGCTCAAGAGAATGCAGCTTTGTGGAAAACCTCCACCAAACCCAGACACCCCTCCCTTTGAGGAAATCTGCTCTGGATTTGCCGACGCAGTTCACAGGTCAAAGAAACTGTGTAGTGCCTGTTTGCGTTGTGGGACAACAATCCAGCTCTGTCAGAGAATCACAGGCTCTTGGGCAAACTAAGGTGAACGAATACACCTTTGACAAATATACTGTGGACAGTGCAAGACAGAATTTCCCTAACTCAATGGGACATGTAGCAGAAGACAGTGATGGGTCTGGGTCCATGCAATTTTTTTTCTCCACAGAAGTTCCCCAAAACATCACCATTAACTACAATAAGAGCTCACATACAGGGGATTTACAAAATATGTCAGACAACAGGGGGCAGTCTCTGAACGAAGAAACTTATATTTTTAAATCAAAGACAATTCACAGTGCTCTGAAGGACCAGATCCATAAGGTGGTTGTGAATCTTGAGGACGTTCTATGTGGCTTAAAGGAAGTGCATTTGGAAATAAAGGAGGTAAAATCTTTGGTTGTTAAATTTGCAGGTAGATTGTTTGCTCATTGAAGATTTTGATACTGACTAGAAAAATAGTTTCTATTCAAATGGGAAGTTAAATAGCCATTTCCCCTCTAGTGCATTTGTGAAGTCAGTTGAACATAAATGAACTTTAACTTTTATAGTCCCTAAAAGGAACTACACACTATTTTTTAGTTAAATGCAGTGCTTGTAAAGGATGCTTTGCTGCACCTTTTTTATCATCCGTTGTCAGCTGAAGCGAATGGAGTGGGGCAGCTGGAAGGCAGGGCGCCTGCCTATTTTTAGTTTCATGCTGCTGCAGCCTAATCTCATTTACACAAAAGCATCCCATTGGCATCCTTGCATGTTATCTTTATCCATGTAGCACTGATTATTTGGCATAAAACTTGAACCATATGTAAGTATCCCAGACTTTTGCAATCATTATGTTAATTTTTTTTTAACAAAGCTGCCATTTGGTGATGTCAAATGCCTTTTCTGACACTCAGGTAGTCCAACAGATCGACCAGCTGACCTCCAGCATTGACCTGGAAGAGGATAACAGCAGAGATGCTTCTGGGCATTGCAGCCCTATTGACATTTTTGTATCCCAAGAAACCAACATCCAAAAGTACACAACCAACCATGTACAAGAGGGCATGAAAGAGCTTAAAGCATGTAGTAAAGACCAGACATTAGATAAAAGTCCCCCTAGTGTTGCACCACCAGCATATACAATAGCACTTTCATCTTTAAACAATTCAAGACAAATATTAAGTCATGGATCTACAGTGTCCCAAATGAAGGGACTCAAATCAGAGGTGAATTCACTCCCAAAAAAACAGAGGCCTCCTCCTTACCCCTTTGACAATAGAACCTGGAGGACAATTAAAGAAAAAACTCTCCCTTATGCTGGAAGACGAAGACTGCTGTCCACTACTGTGTAAAGGTAGCAGCTTGAGGGCAGATAAGGGAGATTACAGTTTGAAAAAGCTGGTATCCAAGGAGACCAGCAGAATAAAGTAAGTATGTTCCAAGTCTCGCTGCGTGCAGTCGATTGATTCAACACCACACAATCCAAACATAATTCACTGAGTGTATGTAAAGTATGCACCATGTAGTGTCTGCATGTGTTCAGCTGAGATGTTTAGATTTTCTTTTAAGAAAAAGGTGCATGCAGATTAATGCCAGTTAATGTAAAAATCTAGTATTAATCTATTGACTGTAGAAAACGTTTATTACTATACATTTTGACAGTAGACGTATTGAAATCTGAATTGTTGCAACGGTTAGTTTAGAAGTTGACTAATTTACATTTTTTACACAATTAAATTAAATTATTAAATTATTAAATTGAGAAAATCTGACAACAGTCTTTTGATTCTGGGCAGGACTAAATAAAGAGCTTATGTGAAAATTTGATTACATGATAAGATCATATGGCACTGAACAGACACAAGTTATCAGTGTGTTTCAAATTGCTGAAATAAAAAAATGTCCGGAAAACTTAAAATTATAAAACAGCTTTATAATAAATCAGATGAAACAATCATCTGAAAGCATACCTATTCAGTCAAGCGTTTGAAGCCCAGCTGGATATTACAGGCTAAAACTCTGCTTAAGATAAATTGATTAATGTAAACACCTGGAGAAACACCAAGCTAGGTAGAGCTTTAGCTTAAACTCACAGGGGGAGAGGAATAATGAATGTACTATTGTAGAGAACACAGTAACTTGCAAATTTTTGCTGAGGTGCATAGAAAAAACCTCAAACCAGACCAGATAAATGAAACCACAAACAAAATAACAGAGCTGTATGTGAGCATTTCATTGCATTAAAATGTGTTTCCATCATCAGAAAACGTGCAGACGTGTCCACTACAGTCTCCACTAGGGCTACATTAAATATGTCACATGCAATAGTGTAATAAATGTGATATTCGACATGCGATACAATATTATACAAAATTATATGGCCAACATACATTTCCTTAAACACATTTACCCATGTTTGCAACTTTTTTTTTTGATAGCTGATTCAAATTGGTTTTAATTGGCTTGGTTTTAAGGTGACTTTTTTGTATTTTTTTTTCCTTTGCATTTCCATTTACATGTTCCACATGAAACTTAAGTCTGCAAAACAGAAACTGCTTCTTCATTTCATAATCTGCAGCAACTGCAGGTTCCTTAGGCTTATCAAGATCAGCTCACTGTAAAATCGTCGTTGCTTGTTGATTGTCTTGCATTGAAGCATGCACACACGGAACTCATCTAACATCTACGTGCCAAGAACTAACCCTTCAACTATACATTTTTTATTTTATATATAAAATTTCTTATTTGGGGCATTGCAGTGGCATAGTGGTTAGCCCGGTCACCTCAAAGAAGGAGGTACACGCTTTGATTTCCAGGCAAGGTGTCTCTGTGCAGTGTCTCCGAGTTTGCATGTTCTCCTTGGTCTTGTGTGGATTTACTTTGGGTACTCCGAAAACATGTACATTAGTTTGATTGGTGCCTCTTAATTGCCCATAGAAGTGTGTGAGTGGTTGTTTCTCTAAGTGTGGCCCTGAAATGGAATGGCACCTGTCTAAGTTGTACCACTCCCTCACGCCCCATGTGCGCTGGGATGGGCTTCAGCGAAACCCGTGACCTGGAGTTAGGGAATAAGCAGCCTTCTGGCAGTATTGCAGTATATATACAGTTTAAAACCTTTGCGGTAACTATGTAGACAGATTTTTTTTAAGTCTTAAAAAAGATGACCTTTACAATCCATGAGAACAGATAAGACTTATTTATTATAATCAGTTTAGACTATTATGAACAACAAAAAATATGTTTCAAAATTTGGTTAAAAAAATTTAACCTCCTGTTTTTTTCCCCTCTCTCTTCCGGCACAGGCAGGGGACAGAACGGTTTTTATTTTCAAAATGAAGAAATCCATCAGGAGCAAAAAAAGGGACAGGTTTAATCTTTTTTTCCTGCCTGAATCTTCATTGCTTAGTGATGACAGGGAACAATTCAGTAACAGTACTTTCAGGTCTAGAGACACATCCATCCCTTTTTCTGAGGGTAAGTCTTAGATTGCAACCAATTAGAGCTCATCATGGCGAGTCCTACCAATAATGGTTAGTTTGGAAAGTTCAGCCCGGAATTTTCCGTCTTTGTGAGTCACTGAGGAAAACAAAAATGAAGAAACATTAGCATACACAGTAGGCAGTAGTCACCGTTCTCAGCTGCACTAGTAAGAAAAGGTTTAAGAGTTAAAATCTCAGGACTACCACTGAGCCATTGTGTTAAGTTAAACACGAATGCTAGACATGCTAGTCCCAAGGTAGGTCTGCCTCAAGACTTTTCTCTGTTCTGGCCCCAAGATGCCATTAATTCCCATTAATGTCAGAACAGCACTGTCTGTCTTCAAGAGACGCTTAAAGACCTACCTCTTCCTTAATCACCTATCACCTGACACATAATTTAATAATAAAAAAAGGTACCATTCTGCTCTAT
>JAOTQW010000004.1:7392334-7402557 GCA_026260075.1 Sisor rabdophorus | reverse complement strand
TTGTTACTGACTGTTACTGTTTGCTCTTTCAATTTTTTTGGTTGTACTATGATTGTGTTACTATTGTATCAGTATTGAAAAGCTCAACAATGAATTTTGAAGCACTTTTGTACATCGCTTGTAGAGCACCTGCTAAATGCTGTAAATGTAAATGTAGACATCACTTCTGTATGATTGGATTTACTGTTGCTTGTGTAATTACAATTTGTAATTCAAAGTCTCCTGAATGGATGAATGCAAATACAAATCTCAGGGCTCCGCCTAATAATTAGTCCCAAATGATAACTCCACAGATATCTTGGGCACTTTGTCACAAATATAATCATAATTCCAGAGGAGATGAAAGCTGTGTTGCAGAGCATTTATTTTATTTATCTTTTATACTGTAAACTCTGAATTACATTAACTACAAACATTGTCAAACTTATAGTTTCAACCAACTAACCTGTCTGTGTTAATATAACGAAAATGAATAAAAGGGTGGCTCACGGTCACCTAACAGCAAGAAAATCCGGGTTTTCGATTCCCGGACAAGGGGTCTTTCTGTGTGGAGTTTGTATGTTCTCCCCACGCTTGCGTGGGTTTACTTCTGAGATTTTGGTATCCACCAAAGTCCAAATACATGTACATTAGGGTGATTCTAAATTGGACATAGGAGTGAGTGTGAGTTGGTGTGGTTGTTTGTCTGTGTGGGCTTGCGATGAACAGGTGATCTGTCCAGGGTGTACCCCTGTCTCTCAGCCTATGTGCGCTGGGATAGGCTCCAGCAGACCCGTGTGACCCCAAGCTAGGGAATAAGTGGGTTAGAAGGTGAATGAATGAATAAATGAAAAGCTCATTAAACATAGAAGTAAAAAAGGATTAGTTTATGATGATAATGTGAACATTATCAAATGTTGAACCCAGGTTTAAGGACATAACCTATACTGAGGTATAAGATGATTTTTGGTCAGAGATCAGAAATTTGGTTCCACCTTTATTGACTAACCTGTTAGGACCTGCTGTCCTGCTAAATTATTAGGATGTACAGCAAACAGCATTGAAGTCAGCTTACCTGTGGAGTCGCCAATAATGTACTCTTCTTCCTTAAGGGCTACATCCTTTAAACCTCCTACAGCTGCCTGGGACTATAAGAGGAGCAGCAAAAAGAGAGAAAGAGAAATGTCACAAACACCTCAATTAGTTCATAGATAAATTCATGGTTCTACACATACTTGTTTGTATAAAATAACCTTACAGAGCTTATAGAAGCGTTTGCATTTCTGTCAGGATTTTTCTGTTTAGTTTACCTTATGAAAACATTTAAACAAATTCATCTGATAAACAAGGTCCATTGTTAGTTCTAAATATAACAATAGCAGGTCGGATGTGCTACACGCTTTTGTCCTTGTAGACAATGGCCCATTTTTTGTGTTGGTCACAGAATAAATAATACTCACGTATGCACTGGCGTACTCAATCTTTGCTCCTTTAATCTCTGCTTTGAACTGTGTGAAAAACAAGTAGGATTTCCCTTGGGGCCTTTAATTAAAAAGAAACACACATTTTAAAATATTGTCATTTGCTTAATCTCCAAATCACAGAGTACATAATACATAAAAAACTAGCAGGACTTAAAATGTCAACAGCATTTTATAGACAGAAATCTCTAATAATAATGAAAACATACCAAGTCATTGTTTACTATTATGCAAAAAATGCAGTGCATTTTTAAACCATGACTGTATACAACATGGAGTTTTGAAACCGTACGAACCGGTTTTTTAACTCTTACCTCCACACTGAGCAAGAGAAAAGTCGGTCATCATCACTCAGGCCCACACTCATCTGCCATTGCTACAGGGGGGGAAAAACACAATTGTCAGAAGCAGAGACACGACCAAGAGGATTTTTTTAGTAAAAATATTATTTATACCAACCACATAATACTTTTTCTGTCTGATGTGATAAGACTGTATAGTGTTTCTTTATCAAACATTAGTGTCATCAAATAAGTAATAGGATGAAAATGATATGGTCTGACCCAAAAGACATAAACAGAGTGCAGACTTACCATGTCTTTTCTTTTTGCAGTCACTACAGACAATGTGTATACACGACTACTAGAATCGGTACATTCAGATTAATAATTTGTATCACGCTACTGAAATCATCCTATATTTCGGGTTAAAGAATCAGGCTTGGATCACTGATGTCTTTTAGATATTTGCTAGGCTTAAAAAAAACGTGATGAATGACCTTCCAAAAACACCTTTAATTTTGTTGAATGCCGTTGTGGGTGTGGGTTTGGATTTTCCATTACACGTTACAGAAAAATCATCTGATGCGAATTAGTACAATTATTGTGTGTTTCATTACACCATACTCTTATTTCAGGTTAAAATAAAGCTTTATTTATTTTATATTTTAAGTAAAGTAAGTTTATTTCCATTGTTTATATTTGCAAAATAAATGACCACAAAGTGATGTTGCTTTGAGTTACTCTGTAGCTTGGATTAAAATGTCAAAATGCTAAAAACAACAACACCAACAACACCAACAACAAATTATCATATATACAAACACAAACACATGACACACCCTGGACACCCTAAACCATGAGTGTACATGGGATGCAAATTTCTCTTACCTCATTGGTCCCTCCTTGAGAAGCGTAGGTAAACGTGCATTCATAATCTTTCTGAAAAACAATTGATTTTTTAAATATTAAATCTTATACCACAAAGTAAATAAGAAACAAAATTAATTTAATAAAAGTCAATTAGTTCTCAAAAGCCTTGAGTCTATAAAATAATGGGTGATGGTTAAAGTGTGAGTGTGTGGTTGTTTGTCTATATGTGTCCCTGCAATAGACTGGCGACCTGTCCAGGGTGTACCCCTGCCTTTTGCCCTATGTGTGCAGTGATAGGCTCAAGCAGACCCCCACGACTACGAGTTAGGGGATCAGTAGGAATTACTAATTTACTTAATAGAGTAATAAATAGATTATTTATAAACAGATCAATTCAAAACACGTCGTATTGGCTCGAGTTCTTCAATATCCACTTAATTTATTTACTGGATAGATAATGTCAGTTAAGCATGTCTACAAAAATCAGTTTCTTTTCTTAATGTTTTTTTTCTTTTGTGGGGCTAAATTGACATTTTTGTAGACATAATCTGACTAAGAAATTATTGGATGTAATTTTTATGCTTATTTACTTTTTGGTGTCTAAAATAATTTGAATGAGAATTCACTTCCGCATAACACGTCACACGACAAAGCTTTGATTGGTCTAAAATCCTAAAGCCTCGCCCCACGACCAATCTAAAGCTGACTTGTGGCATCGGGCTGACCACGTGACATGACAGGCTCCCTCAAAATATATTTATTTTTATTGTGTATATTCAATATGTGGCTGAAATTTAACTATTTATACACCAGCAATGTTATTTTTACAATCACAATAGAGCCACTGGCGAACTTTGGTTATTATATTTTATTATTTATATAGTTTGTTAGTAATTCCTGTGTTGCATTCCAGACGTATCTTAACAGATTAATACGTTTCCCGAAGTAGATTCATATTTGTTTGACACAAATCAGGGTTTTATAACGTATCTTCTATTGCCAGTTTATTAGGACGCACTGTAAAGCTATAGACTACAATCGCGTCTGTTGTGTTAATTGTAGTGCTTACTTACAATTTTCTCCGAATATGAGTGCACCACACCTCCTGGTTTAACATTGAACTCCACCGTTTTAGCGTTCTCGCTCGATGCATTGGCAGCCACCAACAAAATTAAAACCATAATCAGTTTTGTCAAAAACGCTGAGCTGTTACACCAAAAATCCATGGTTCTACCAGGAGCTTTGCGAGCTCTCAACGTGAACCGTCGGGTTTTTTTCCCCTACCTGTATTGGGTGTAACTCCGCCTCCCGCTTTAGGATTGGCTGAGGCCCGAAAAATGTTAAGATTCATTTATTCATTCATCTTCTACACCATCTTATTCCCTATCTCTGGGTGTCACGAGGGTCTACTGGAGCCTATCCCAGCGCACCTTTTTGCTGTAGGGCAACGGTGCTAAACACTTCACCACACCACCCCCCACCCCCCGCCACACACACACAGAAATGTTAAGATGGTTATTGTGTGTAACTCACTTTTTCCAGTAATGCCTATTTACTCTTGAAATTAAATCGTTAAAAAAAAATTAAGATTACCACTAGATGGCGCCGATAAACCAACAAAAAAATCCAGAAACAATTGATACATTTATAATTACTTTTAAATAGAATTATTTTTTGGAATTATGAAGTAAAACAAAATGGCATAACATTGATCCAATACGGGTTATCTTTGAATAAAAATTAAACAATGTGTGATTATCAAAGTGAAGCGCATAACTGAACAATTTATATTAGTTCATAACTGGAAGTTAGTTCTACAAAGACACATTTGTCACTAAGTGATGGTTTAAGTAAGTCAGGGAAAAGTAGGTCTTTACATATTGATAGAAATAACCATTGACTCAGCTATTCTATGCAAAGTTCACACTCACACCCAGGTATCAAAAGAAAGAAGTGTTCTAATGTACACCCGTCTGCTCAAATTTGGATAAATGGTCTCTGCTTGCAAAATGATCAACAAATAGTAACATTCTGGGATTTTTAATCTATTTTTTGGTTTTATTGCATTTGAAGTCGAAAGAAATTTACTCAAAAATATGTTTTTAGACCATTTTCACAATTTCTGAGGAGAAACTTGTTAAACACTGCACTTTATGCAGATATTAAAAAGGACAAAGGAAAAAAAAAACAACAATGATGGAGTAACAACCTAAAGTTTATTTTAAAAAATCTATTACTGAATGGAATAAACCAGATCCAAAGTATCCACAGTATCCCAAAATTGCAAGATCAACATAATTCATTAACAAAAAGGTTCCTCCAAAAATTGATAAGTTAACATTAAAATAAAATAAAACAAATCTCAAAAAATTAAGTAAAAGTAAGGAGTAAAAAAGGGGCGTTGGTGACAACTTCATATAGGGATTATTTACAACTGTATACAGTGGCACCGGTGGCCAGGATACTGCTGCTGAAAGAGAAAAAAGGGCACATGTTAACCAAATGACTGGAGTCAGGCTACCATTGTTCTCATGATTAAAGTTTTTTTTAAAAAAGTGGTATTATAGTAGAACGCCCATTGATCTTCTATAGTTACTGAACTGACAATAGGTCAGTCTACTCCATCCCCCACAAACTGCTGCTAAAGTGCAAAAACTTCCAAAGCTACTAATAGGCAAGTGGCCCACACTCATACCTTTTACTATTTAAATTTAATTCACAAATCAATTAACATGCACTTCATTGTAACCATGTTACATTTTGTCAATGCATTTAAAATGTTTATCAGTAATCTAAAAACTCTTGCTCTTAGGGTTTTCAAGTAAATATCTTGTGTAAAATACTGTAACCACTGTCCAAAAATACTAATGCAAAAGTGTTTAAATTTTTCCAGGAGGCACTTATTTACCCTATTTTAATATTCAGTGTAAAAGAAATAAGTATAGAAAGGGTCACATAAATGTGTACATATGGTTATAATAAGTGTTGAGGTTACAACCATAACCAAAAAAGATAAAAAAAAGTTTTGGAAAAAAGGCAAAGTATAACCATCTAATATCGTTACAGAAAAATTATTAACTTGTGATTATCAAATTCTGATGCAAGATACGTAGTGGGATTTAGGATAATGACAATGAAATTATTTTCCTACCTATAAGCAATTTAGAAGCGTATTGTGAAGATTTTCATAGACCTGCTGGTAAATTTCATCTTTAGATTTCGAGCCATCCAGGTATTCTAGTGCATTAAAGAAAAACATCTGTTAACCTCACCAATAACATTATAAATAAGTTACATTTATAGGCAAAATATACAAACCAATTGGCAAGAGGCTTTCCATCATTTCTGCTCTGTGTTTTAGGTACATAGGCCACACATGACCATCAAAGAGGCCTGGAGGGTCAGGGACAATGTACTCTCTTGTACTAAGAAGGAAAAATAACAATAAATAAATAAGTAGTTGACTTATGTACATCCTTAGATTTAATCATATTTGGTCATTGTATTTATAAATGTAACAGTGAGGACCATGCAAAATGCAATTACTTTAGTCATCATGCATTCTATCTTATGTGGAGTTAAAGGTTGTTTTTCTTTCCGATACAAGGGGGAAATCTGGATGAATTTTGAGAGTCAATTTGTAACCCATTTCCCTCACCACATACCTCCTTCTTCTCTTGCACACATCATAGGGGATGGTGATGTAGTAACACTTGTCAAACACTTCCATTAGGGGCCTGTTCAAAGAAAAAAAAAAGGGACACGACGCTATTTTTATCAGTGCAACACATTACTAGAAAATTTTGTTAACAAGGAAAAATGGCAACTATAACTTGAAAAGAAAGTACATGTAGTTCATAAGCTGTGTCATAACTTCCCAGACCCTCTGATATCACCTTATCAGTGGGGCTGCAGAGACAGGTCACGTTACCTCCCAAGAAGCTACTGCATCATACACTCCATAACCCTTTACACTATGCCTCACCCCCAACTGCACAAGACAACTTTCAATTAAATAAATCTCTACTAACTAAAATATGTTAGGACCTTGTTTAGCATGTACATTTACATAAAACTCACTTGTAATTGTACAGGAGAAACCCCTCCACAATGAGGATGTGGTTTTCATCATCTGGTCCTATTTTTGTCGACGGATTCACCTGGATACCGTGAGAGCGTGCAAACTTGACAGGGTTCTCAATCCAACCTTTAACGGTATTCACCATGGCTTCCATATCCAGTGCTGAGATCACTATGAAGTAGTGAAAAAGCCAGTGAAATTCAGCAATAATGGCCGAATTACATAATTTATAGGAAAAATTGCACAAAGGTGAAGGAGTAATGGAATGGGGGAAATTACATTGAGATATCTTGTTAGGGACAATGTCTACAGTAAAAGGACTTATTGGTCATCTATGGCCAAATTGCATTCTTACCATCCCACTGTTTAAAGCCGTCCTCTCCGACTTCTATCTGATCCGGTGGCTGAAATAACAGTGACCAATAAAACACTGCAGAGGCCTCAAAGCGATCCGCAATCTACTAGATCTGATCACACCGTTATCACAAACATGCTCTACCCACCCTGAATGACCACGTGCCCTAGTAGTAATTATTTTAAAGCTAGGCACGTTAAATTGTTAAAATCAGTAGATCAAATGTGATCTAATGTTTACTGTAACCCAACATGGTTGTCTAAAAATGTACACCTTGAAACTCATTACCTTATATTAAAAATGGGATTAGCATTTAAGATCTTTGTCCTATATAGATAAAACTACATTTGTTTCTTGGTTTGTATCTGCAAGTTTAATATAAGTTAAGAAATAAGTCCAGAATGCCTACTCACCTTGAAAAAGTCATCTTGATGTACCACACAACAGTTAGGTAAGGCTTTGACTAACCTATCAGTCAGTGTGGTTTTTCCACCATTGGTCACGCTATAAAGAGGGACAAAAATGATTTAAAATGTGCAATACAGCCAGTTAAAGTGGAAAAGTTATAAATTAAATCAAACTTTGGTTTTAATATTCTTTGTTAATAATACTTGCATAACCCTGATAACTTGCTAACTGTCACAGTGAAGCCATTTTTGGCGGGATAAAATCCAGCTGGCATAACAAAAGGTAAACCTGTTGCCAACGTCCCATAACTTGTTATATCGTGATGTTTTTTTTAAATTTTAGTTTAATCCATAAATATCTACAGTATATACAACCGACACATATTATCCAAATATTTTGAATTATTAAATACGGTAAAATACGCATCAATAGCCAAACCGACGACGCAGTCATCACTGAAGCACTATAAACAAACACCCAGGATTCTTCGGTAACAGATGTTATTTCACACGTCATTTCATGGACAACTGATACCACATATGTTTTAATGTTATAGAGGGCAAAAGCGTTGAAATAAAACGTTTTTTAATTTTATTTTGTAACTTTGCTAGTTACGCACACTTTTAAATCTCCCGCTTAAACTTACTTCCTCCCCACTGCACGCGCCACTCGTTTCAGCGCCACGCACCCACTCGCAAGCTTTTTTTTCAAGCACGAGGCGACGACATTTTTGAAACATCTTTTTTTAACAGAATTTTTAATACATAAAAAAACATTTTATTCCTACGCAAACACGTTACGTTTCTACATAAACTAAAGCTAATTTAAAGCTAACTAAACGCATCGACAACATAACCAAATAGTTACTTAAAATGTAAAATATGAACATTCCGGTACTTACCCGCCGATTCCTATGATGACTTTCATTTTTTTTATCTAGGCCGTTTCGGCAAAACAGTAACTAATCGAAATGTGTACTATGAATTTACTTAAGATCCAACCAACATAACTTCATTCAAGTAGTAGCAGCAAAACGAGTTTCTACTGCACGTGCCTAAAAAGAACAGCTTATGGTGCGTCATTCGAAGCCCTGCCCCCCTACCTGCCAATCATATGCAGGGAGGGGCGGGGCTTTAAGCTGCCAGGCAACTACCAAGAAAGAATAAACAAACCAACCCAAGCGGTTTATCTGAAGAAAAAAAAACATGATCCAAATCAAGAAGCTGTAAAAAGATAAATGTAATGTAAATGTAACTTTTATTATTTACTGACAAGGTAGTGCATATGTTACACTTAAAATAATGACACAAGTTATCTGCACATTTGTACATAATAATAGATAGGTTATAGTCAGTAAAATACACAAAATTATATTAAACTTGATAAAATGGCAAATGTTTATAGACCTAGCGGTCTATAAATAATTATTTAATGCTTATTTTTGATCTGATCCGTTTGATGAAATGGTTCAGGATCTCCTTAAAGCTATGCCATATTTACAGTGTCCTAGCTTATATGAGAGCACTTACATAAGGGCATTTATGGTTGAATAAACTTTATGGTGGTTATAATTTATTATGCCACAATTGTATGATGTGCATATATTTAATATATCCAATATGATGGAATAAATAGGTATATGAAAATAACTAAAACCCAGCAGTGGTTGTTACATAAAGGGGTTGTTTCATAAAGGTATCCTATTTGGCTTTTAACATTTTCATTATTACTACAAGTATTACATTGAAAACGTAGTAATATAATCTTATTTAAAATGAAATAAAATAAACCAATTATACCTAACAGCGATTCGACTTTACCTTATAATTGAAACAACCATTTAACTGAGTCACCATTTATTATATCAAAAAGCATTCACTCAGTGCTGTTGTCTGCAATTTTTTTAAGAAAGTCACAATTTTAAAGATGTTTTATTTATTAAAAAGAATGGGAGGATAAGTAAATTCTTTAATACTTTCTCTTAAATTATATTTTGATATCATTCAAAGGCCCCTTATTCAGCTGTCACCCAAATTAAAGACTGGAAGTCAACTAAATAAAGCAGGCATTATGAATGGGATTAAACCACAGTTAGTGTATTTGCTTGTTTTTTACAAAAATAATTAGATCCTGTTACTAAGCTATTTTTAATCATTTTCTAATGATTTATTACAGTATATATATATATATATATATATATATATATATATATATATATGGTTGTGTGTGTGTGCTGAGTGTTAGAGATGAAACATATTAACACATAAATTAATAAATTAATTGTATAACCCTTTAGAATTTATTTTTATCTTTTATCTTTAGTTGTGTACATTTTTTCCCGCACATGCCATTTTGGGTCTCGACAACAGCAATACCTACAATCTTTTTTTGGGCTTGCACAACACATTTTGCATTTTATGCATGTCCAAAAACTTTACAGTAATTCTATTTTCATATCATCATATATTTTTAACTATTGGATTGTTTCTTATGGTATTTTCCTGTATATTGTGTCTATTTTTTCTCCTGTAAATGTACAGCCCATCATACTTCATTTTAGTGTTTTACACAGCTAACCCCTTTTTATTTTTCTGTGACCTTATTTTAGCCTATTCTGTGTTCTTTAATTTTGTTTATTATTATTGGAAAAACTTTTCACTGTAATTCATGTCTATTTTTGCCCTATGGTATCTTATAATATAGACATGCATTAAAAATTTTCATTTCATCTTCTTTACCCGCTTATTCCCGAATCCGGGGTCACGGGG
>JAOTQW010000004.1:7379845-7391453 GCA_026260075.1 Sisor rabdophorus | reverse complement strand
AGGACCTTCTTGTTGTGAGGCAACGGTGCTAACCACTGCGCCACCGCGCCGCCCTGCATTAAAAATATTAAATTTAAATAAAAACAAAACATGTTAATGAAACTTAACTTGGGTCAAAAGGGTCTGATGATGGCTATTGCAGCGCACAAAAAACTGGAAAAGCCACCAGTCCATTGTAGGGCCACATATAATAGACCAACCACACTGACTTACATGTTTTTGTTCTGTGGGAGGAAACCAGAGAATCCAGAGATAACCCATGCAGGCAAAGGGGAAACATGCAAACTCTCACAGAAAGACCTCTTGTCCTAGAATCAAACCCGGGACCTCCTTGTGATCCGTGCTAACCACGATGCTACCGCACCGCCCTTTATGTAATTTGATCAGATAAAATAGTGAAATGACATTCATTATGTTTTTGTCCAAGACGTCTAGTGAATTAAAGGCCAAAAGAAAAAATGTGTTATGAATCTACAAGTTGACATTGTGTTCAACTGAGCAACTTATCTTACCACGCATTCATCTTTGTGTGGCCCTACAATGGACTGGTGAACTGTCCAGGGTGTATCCCTGCCTTTTGCCCTATTTGCACCGGGGTAGGCTTCAGCTGACCCCAGGGACCCTGAATTTAAGCAGTTATAGAAGATGAATGAATGAATTTGTAGGGAATGTACAGCACCACAAATACTAATAAAGCTTCACCCCTACTGGGTAACATTGCATAATGATGGTAACCTGCTACAAGATAAAGACTGGTAGGTTTTAGACCAAAACTATGTATTGAGTCATTTATGATTTAGATGAATATCTATGTATATTAAATTTTCTTTTATTCACTTTTTATAGGATCAGTATGGAAAACAAAGAATGTAATTTAGTGTTAACGTGATGGCACTCACGTCTTATTTTACCAACACGACCAAACAACCTTGCGTCAGTGTCACGATTAAAGTGGTCAGACAGGATACACACGATCAACAAAAAAGTAGCCAAACCTTGAGATTGACGGCAGCAGGGCTGGACCCACAGCTCTTATTGGCTAAGCATCGCCTAGACGCCGTCTGACTAACATGTAAAACCACCAATCACAGTTGGCGTCATGTTCAGCGTGAGAAAAATGTTTATATAAAACAGACCGGATGTAAGGATTTGATGTAAAGTCTAAATCGTAAAAATACAATGTTAAGTCGAAATTTAGGGTGGCGCGGTGGCGTAGTGGGTATTACGATCACCTCCTGGGTGCGATTCCCGGGTAAGGGGCCTTTCTGGGCCGAGTTGGTTAAAATGTTATTTTACAAAGATAATATTTGAAAAAAAAAAATAAACCCTTAAATAAGCGAAGACAAATAAGATAAATAAATTAAAACATAATTTATAGTTTACAACGTAAGTTTTAAAATCAAAAACCTACGTTAGGTGACACAACTGCTGGCTTGACAGATGAAAGGAGGGAAGGGTCTTACAAAAACAAGATGGCGGCCCCCATAAAGACTCGGATGTACACACTTGGGATGAGTATAAAATATATATCCAATATCAATCCAACCAGATCTTTAATATCAAAATGCATTGTCAGAAGAAGTGGTTGCACTGTGTCTAAGGTGTTGGACTGCCAACTCGAAGACTCTAGTTCCCAGCATCACCAAGCTACCACCGCCGGCCCCCTGAGCAAGACCCTAATTGCTCAGTTTTATAATGGAGGATGTAATTCACTCTGCAAATTTAAAGATGTGGCAGACAGCTTAAATATTGCAAACATATAATTAAAAAAAATAATTATATAATTTTTTTGCTTGGAGAGCTTTATAAAATAAAAGCCAGTATCATTCATACACTGTTGTAGCAACATAAAACTTGAATAAATTTGTGACAAGCCATAATTTCCTGCAAGTATTTATTCGCGTTTCTGTGAAACCTAAAAAGCCAAAAATTTACCATAAAACTGATGATGGGGGGGAAAAGCATTTGAAAATCAAAACATATAAGCCATACAAACAAGCAGCGGATTGAAACAACACATTCAAGCTGGACACGTGTGCACACACAGGAAACATTTTTCATGCATCGCTTTGAAGAATCTCTACTTAGCAAACACACCTATGATTTTATAGGCATGTGCCAGCATGTTTGTTAAGATGGATTTGGTCACAAAGTGTACACAAGGGTGTCTCAACCAGAATCTGCGGTTAGGGTTCAGATGATAAGTGTCCTGATACTAAATACAACCTTGTGGAACATTTTCCCCAAAACATGATTTGAGTAATTATAGACCGTACAAGGATAATACAATAAGAAGCTAGTTATAGATTTTTTGACTTTTTAATGGAATTGCCTTCTCTCACAAGACAGGCTGTTCTACTGTTGATGTGGTTGTGGCTGATGGTCTGTAAAAGACAAAAAAATTTGGATTTAGTTTGCAATTTACAGATATGATGTAAATAACAATGCTTTATAAACGCTCATAAGATTTACACTGCCAGTTTCCACAGAAAAGCTAAGAATTTATCTATATGAGTATAGGTTTAAGTTGTGATTTATTGTTTCAAAAAATTTATAGTACAGTTACAGGAAAAAAGTTTTTGAACCTGATTTAATAAATTGTTTTTTTTCTATACTTGTTAGATAAAATTAGGCAGACATTACCATTATTAATAGGCTCAAATTTCCTTTTAAATTACCATTAAAATACAAAACATTTTTCAGCAACATTGTTATGTATTTAAATGATGTATGAAATAAATGTATGTAATGTAGGTCTTGATCTTGTGTAAATATGGTAATAAAAAAATAATACAATATAACAAACTAATGTAAAAGTGGTTGATATTTACTACATACCTGTCTGTATTAGCTGACTCTTGTTTTTCTTGTGGCTGATGTTCTCCTTCTTCCTCCATTCTAAACATACATGACATGCATCTGTAGCATCCGGTGCATTTTAGAAGCTTCTTTAAATTATATTTAATATAATTTAGGATGATTACCGTTCTTTTCGTGCTTTGATTCTTTCTTCATCATACCTGACGCACAAAAACAAAAAAAATACATTTCTCGATTCTTTGAAGCTACATTAGTTAGCTCAAAGGATGGACTGACCACTGTGTGATGTAAAAGACTTACTGTATCACACACTCTGGAATGTGGATGTGCTCCATAGGGACGATCTGTTCCAGTTCTTCTAAGCTGTGCACGTAGCAGATTTTGTTCATGAACTTTACACTGCACAAAGATAGACTTTTTAAACAACTAAAATACATTATTATTAAAAACACAATATGCCTTGCTACCGTACTTTTGTATCTTGGAAATTAATGTGACACCAAACATTTGAGGCTTGTGTATCAGATTAACCACTAGGTACATGTAATTTTGGTCAAACTATTGCTTAAAATGTCCTTGTTTTTTTCTCTGTCTCTCTGGTTTCATAAGTTATTTTTAATATTTAAGTTTTCTTTTTAAGATTTCTTTGACTGAATTGCTACAAACTTGATCAGTTAATGATGAAAATAAAGATGTTGATAACAGATCTTACCTAATGAAGGGTCTAGAGATGGCCAGGACTGTGCGAATGAACCAGGATGGATGTGCAATAATTAAAGACTTGAGGTTCTTCCTTAGTCTATAAAAAACATAATTTCAGTGGTGTTAATAGTTCCTTTATTTAAGGGACATGCTAATAATGTGCATAATAAGCGGTCTGCATTATGCTATTTACCATTACATCAAAGTCAAATGAATGCAGGCCACCTTAAAAAGGCCAGAGTTTAACAAGCCACTTTAGTTGTTTTTACCTTCTGTCAATCATCTGATAGCATTTTTTCAACCAGGTGATACCAGGCATCTTACTACGTGGCGTTCCTCCGTTCATATAGATTATCATGTAATCCTCAGCCACCAACATCTCCAGGCTGCTCACTACATACCTACACTCAAATGAAAGGTGTTTTTTTAATATTGACTAGATCAACAAGAGCTTATGAAATAACCGTCTATAATAGATATTATATTGATCTCCAATTTGTATAAGATACACCAATTCTTTTTAAGATTAGCCTTACAGACAGCAATGCCAGCATTTAGATCCAAAATATATTATAGTAGACACACAGAACTCACTATTTCTATTTACATCAAATAGCCTAATATGTTACTCACAGGAAGAGATTTTCCATGATATAATGGTAATCTTGACAACTGCTGTCAGGCAAATAGCATGCTGAAAATACAATAATGGCATTCAGACCTTCACCATAGTAACCTATGGAACCAGATAAGAAAAAAGAAATGAGTGACATAATATAAAATGAAAATATATGTTCAAGTTAAAAATAAGATGCACACAAGGGCTTACCTCCATGAGATATGACACGCATGTACGGCCTAATTAGCTGCATGTCAATACGGTGTTCCTGTTCACCAATGATGACGGTCCTCCACAAGCGACCATTTCCAACTTCCCCCTCATCTTCAGCCCCCTCTACAGGCCCAGAATTAGCTGAAGCCACTGGTGTGTCATCTACATAAAAAAAAACCATAAAAATAAATTTTTATTTCTTAAATGTAGTAATAAATAAAATAAATAATTATGATAATGTAAATAACATTATTTTAAGGAACAAAAATAAATAAATCTCACCTTCCCATTCCAAGTCATTACCATTGGCTGGAAACTCCAAGGAGTCTGTCTCATCAGGAGTTTCGATGTCATCAACATTAATGTCCAGATCATCGGGTGTATCAAGAAAGTCATCAGAAAGCAGGGACCCTTCACTCTGATCTAAGGAAAGGTTCATATCTGGGGCTACAAGTGTGCGTCGTTTGCGGTGACCTGAACCTCCACCAGCTCCACTGACGTGAAGTGAGTTGGGAGGAGCTGGATTACACAACATGCAGAGTAGGACAGAAAAATTAGAAAAAATAATTCATTTTAATACTGTTAGTATGTCACGGATACATAGATACAGTATGTACACTTACATGTTCGCTTGTCACCATGTGTGCAGGAAGAATCCATATCTCTCTCCTAGATGTGACCTTATAATTACAGGGACGACATTGGAGACACAGTAAGTTCTCTGCAATCACATTTGTATAAAAAGGGGAGCTGAAGTAAAGAGTCAGCTGAATAATTTATTAAACTATCCTATCTTTGCTCTGAATGAGTCTTGTGTTCTATGGATCAGAGACAGGGATATGATAATGAACCCGAAAGCAGGAGAGGGAAAACATCTCATCATGCTCTGAACGGTTCACTGGTGTGAGGCCTGCAGCTGCTTCAGCACTAATAAAGTGCTGCTTAACTTGACAACCTCCCCCAACACACGAACACACACGCACACACAATAGTAATAGTAAAAATAGTAATTTTTTTTCTTATGTTAAGAAATGAAGATACATTTAAATAAAATTATAGAGAGAGGAGAGGAAATAATAATAATAATAATAATAATCATTATATAGCACAAATTAAACACAACAACTAGATTAAACTGCAGGCCAAAAACACAAGCCAATTATAGAAATTGAAATATGCTCTACTACTTACCTTCGTGACAGAATTATATAAATTTAGCTGATTCTTTTTCAAATCGGCAAATCTTTACTTTGTTATATCACAAACTATCATCTTTTCAATTGTCTCTAATGTTTAAAGTATCCTTAGTATCATCTAGCCAGTGATGCTGAGACTGTTTGTGTGTGGATGTGTTTCTTTATGCGTGCCCTGCCTCCATTTTCTGGGTGATGCTGTGTTGTTGGCTCCGGCCTGTGTCATGTGATGCTGCTCATTACCATTTAAGGAGAAAGCTGCACCTGCTTCCTCTTTCTTTGCATACCATGGCACCATGTTATAAAACAGAGAAATCACACTGCTGCTGCTCCAGGATCAGAAATGTAATGCTCATGCTCATGATAATGCCAAGTTAGTAATGGCGAAATTCCATCCTGGTCTGTCTTACCGCTTTCTTCAAATAGTCATAATATGTAATGTTTTACTTTAATTAAAATAATCCATCAATGATTTTGGTATGATGCACATTATAATATGATATGTTATAATAGTAAAATCAATTAATTATAATATTAATAAAATTCTATCATAAAATAAATTAATTCCACTTATTCGGGGGAAAGGGGGTCTGCTAGAGCCTATCCCGGCACACATAGAGTAAGAGGCAGGGAAACACTCTGGACAGGTCACCAGTTCATTGCAGGGCCACACATATAGGTAAACAACCACAAACACTTACTCCTATGAATCACCAATTAACCTAATGTACATGTTTTTGGACTGTGGGAGCAAACCATAGTACCCAAAGAAAACTCACACAAGTGCAGGGAGAACATGCAAACTCTGCAAAGAAAGACCCAGAAATCGAACCCATGACCTTCTTGCTATGAGGTAAACATGCTAACCACTAGACCACCACGCCACCCCTTCCACACTAAAACTATAATGCCATTTCAGTAAGGAATAAGCAACATGCAGTTTGTGGTCAAAACACCTCATCAGCACATTGTCTTTCCCAAACCTTTGCACATTGTGTAGATGTTGTGGCATTAAGATTACCTTTACCATATTAAAAAGCCCCAAATACTGTATGTAAATAGCATGACAATGGCTCTTTTCAAAACAATGATATAATGATAAACTAATTAAGATGTACTGAAAGCCTTGAAAATCTTGTAGACATAAGCTGAAAAATATTTTAAGAAATATTTTGTAGCTATAACATTATTTACAGACTTCCTGTACAATACCTTTATCACAAAAATTGGAAAAGTTTAAGATAAAATGAAAGAGTGCTTCAATGCAGGCACCGATATAATTATTTAGTTTGTATTTAGGAAATGTTCATTCATTTATCCATCTTCTATACCCGCTTATTACCTAATTCGGGGTCACGGGGGTCTGCTAGAGAGGCAGGGGTACACCCTGAACAGGTCACAAGTACATTGCAAGACCACTCGCAGGTGAACAGTCATATTCACTTCTATAGGAAATTTAGAGTCAACCTAATGTACATGTTTTTGAACTGTGGGGCAAAACTGGAGAACCCAGAGTAAACCCACGCAAACGCGGGAAAAACATGCAAACGGCGCACAGAAACCCGGGACCTACTTGTTGTGAGGCGAACGTGCTAACCACTACACCACCAAGTCGCCTCTTTGAAAAATGTTCATTCATTCATTCATTCATTCATCTTCTATACCCGCTTACTCCCGAACCTGGGGTCACAGGGGTCTTTTGGCGCCTATACCAGCGCACATAGGGCAAAAGGCATCGGGTACACCCTGTACAGGTCACAATTCTATCACAGGGCCACACGCACACAACCACACGCACTCACATTCACTCCTGTGGGCACTTTTTATTTTAAATGCCAAGGATCAGCAAAACAACACAGAAAATTCCTGGACCTATTGGGTTTAATACCAAAGCACAAGCTTGAACACTTACACTAGCCTCTAGAGTAACTGCCTTCCCTTTAGTAAACTAACAGAAACAAAACAAATAAGATAAATTTTAAGATCATTCTTGATCCAAAATATATTTTCTCTTTAAAGATTACAACTGCTACAAACTTCTATAAAATGTGCAGAATACCCTACACATAAACCTTACCCAGGTTAAGTGTCAGTTGGTGAGCTGCAGTTTACAATATGTCTGTCAGGCAAGCTGAGATCCAGGCAGAGGTTGTGTTGTCTGATGGATGAAATTTGAAAGATAAATTAAGTGTCATCAGCATAACAATAGTAGGTGAACCTATGTGAAGAAATAACTTGATGTTATTCCTCTTAAGTAGATGTTATTTCTCTTTATGAATGGTCTTCCAAGAAGAAAGCAAACTATTGCCATGCTGTTCCACGAATACCCATGAGAGTAGACAGCAAGAACATTGAATGCAGTTGAAAGGCCCAGAAAGATGAGGACAGAATGATGACAAATTGGACAATATGACGACATGCAGATTTTCTGTGACTGTCAAGAGGGCAGTCTCTGTGGAGTAAGCTGCCTTAAAGCTAGACTAAACCTTTTTTGATCCTAAGGTTGAAACATGTGACAGTGAAGAATTAGACAAGTCATGGATGGGAAATGTAAGGTTACCTGTAGAGGTGGTGAAAATCTTGTAGATTGCTTAATCTTTCCATCATAGAAGGGAGCAAAGTCCTCTACAGACAGAAAGGATGGAGGTAGGGGAGCTGGAGGAATGAGTAGTGATAAGAGAATCTTGTAAAGCTAGCAAGTGTCTTTTGCTGAGCCACCAAGTTTCTTATTGTAGAAGGTGGTTTTGACCGAAGTCATATCCAAAGAGACCTGAACAAGAGAGCATTGTGGATGGCAAGCTCTGTGTTAAAATGTGATTTCTTCCTTCTTCTCTCCGCTGATCTCAGTTCTCTGGGCCCGTGCAAGGTGACAGCAGAGATGGGTGTGCTGTGCATGACATTCTCTATAGTGCTGTTAGCTGAAAGTACTGTTATTAAATAGAGAACATTACAAGTTAGATGTGTGGTAAAGAAAGAGTTAATATCAATATATATCCACAAACCCTGCCAAAAATGCAAATCTAAAGTAGGACTGAAACTAGTCTGTTTAACCACCTAATACACAAATTAGCAAGACAAGACAATAAATAATCTGAATAACAACTCAGATCTAACTAGATGTAATGAACCAGTACACAAAGTTTCAATTCTACCTTACCAGAAGAGAAGTTCAAAATAAAACTAAACACGCTTAAAGTCATTTTTATAGGTTAAAGAGAGCTCATTAGTTAATATTTATGTTCATATTTTAACCTAGACATACATGTTGTTATAAATAGTTAAGAGTACCAGACTGCTTGCTAGAGTAAATAGACATCATATTGTATAAAGGAAAAGTTGTCGCAACTTCTTGTTATTGAGTTATTTTCATTATTAGATTAAAAATAGCTACTATGCAGCCGCTACACATAATGGAAAATGATTACATTTGAGTTGGTAACAGTGATTTGTGTAACAGCCCTCTGACATTTATTATTTTCAGTTAACAGTGTTCTATATTAATACAACATTAAAAAATAAATTAAAACTGACTTAAAAGTGCTTCCATGTGACTTCACGATCATGTCTGTTTTAGAAAAATGGCATAATTATGGCACTGTTTGTGATCATTTTCTTCTTTAAAATATTCCATTTATGCAACAAAGGGCAGATGAGGTTTTGTTTCTTCTGCTTTCTTTAGAAATTTACCAATTAAGATCATGTGTATCTAAAAACCTTCTGTCATTTGTATACTTCCTTAAAATTTGATTTAGACAATTCTAAGATGCAAAGTGTAGTTGTGATTTATCGGGAGGTTGAAGGGAGTTTTTATTGTTGTAGTTTTATTCTAGTTTATTGGAGGTGACATTTACCTAAAAGTGGTAGTTCCAAATACAAATTCAGCACTACAAGTACATATCCAGTACAAGTATAATACAAGTGCCCTTTGTTTGTGAAAACCCTTGTTGTATACTGATAATACACTGATGTAATCTGGTATGTGACCCTGTGATGGCCTGGCAACTTGCCCAGGATGTACCCTTCCTGCCTTTTAACTTTCAGAGAGCTGGAATGGGCTCCTGCAGACCCTTTAAACCAATTAGGGAATAAGCGGTAGAAGAGATTAAAAGAATTAATGAATAATCTGGAATGTTCTATTTTTTGTCCAACTGTCCTATTTGTGGTGTGTAATGCAGTAAGTCCTTTTAACCAGCAGACCATTTCAGAATATCAGTATGTGCTTCAGTCTTATCCTGAGAAAAATATCATTTTCAGCAAGGAACTAAAAAATGTCGGGAATGGAGAAAGAGAACGAGGTGCCAAACTGCATGAAAAAGGTGCATACTTTTTATTAAAAAAAAGGTAAATCTGGAAGGATGAGACAGGAAGTTTCCCCACACCATATTTTAGTGTCACTATTTACAATGTAAAGTTACTTAGTAAGGAAGTAGCCACTCTTTGGATCTATGACCTTTTTGTAATGTGTCAGTATGCAAATTTTATCCTGTGCATTTATAGCCCCTATGACTTAGGCACAGATAAGAAGTCGGAGTTTTACTTAATAGATGTGAGGTGGAAAGCGGCACAGTGGTTAGTACAGTCACCTCACAGAAAAAATGTCCTGGGTTCGATTCCCGGTCAAATGGTCTTTTTGTCCGAAGATTGCATGTTCTCTCCACACTTGCGGTTTTACATGTGGTATTCACCTAATGTACATTAGGTTAATCGGTGACTCTTAATTGCCCATAGGAGTAAATGTGAGAGTGTGTGGTTGTTCGTCTATGTTTGGCGATGGACTGGCAAGCTGTCCAGGGCTTACCCCTGCCTTTCATCCTTTGTGTGATGGGATGACCCCAAATTAGCGAATAAGCGTGTATAGAAGTTGAATGAATGAATGTTATAAACAAACAAACAATAGCATTGTGCTATGGAACAGTTTTATTGTAATGTGTAGGTTAGTCATCAAAACTTATGATTGTTTTTTTGGAGTGATTTGAATCAATCTTGAAACAATTCTTTCCTGTTTTGTCACTTTGCATGTAATCATGAGACCAACGTCAGCATGCTTTGTGGGTTCTGAATTTTCATCACATCAACAAACTCTTGGAACAGACTTTGTACTAAGTCAAAGACCAACAATTACACGCACAAGAAATGGTGTGACAAAGTAGACGAGTTGGAAGAAGAGGGCAAGAAAAACTAAATATGATTTCCCAACTGCCTGAAAAAGGTTACCAATACTATACAGATATTAAACCATTGAAAAATTGTTCTAGGAAATGAATAGTGTTCAATATTTTTTAAACTACTCCAAATAGGGAAGCAAGGTTTCCTTTAGCAATTTCACTGCAATTGTACTAATAATAAAATGTATAGCTTATCATTGTGTGCTACTTATGGAATAAAGCAAGGATGCTGGTATTAATATTAAACATAAAAATGACATATTTTTTCAGTCTGGTCTAGTGATGAGGAAATAAACCACCCCTAAGTATAATCTGAGCTTTAAATATTTTTGATTCCTATTTAATAGTCCATGACGTTCTGTAGAACCTGTAACACTGCAAGAGATCAGAGTTTATACATTTATATATATTACAGTTCAAATAATTCATTCATCCCTCTTCTTTCCACCTATTCACAAATGTTTGTAAAAAAAAGTGTGTATGACTAGGTGCTTGGTTTTTTAACACCTGTGGCCATGTCTGATTCTGATTATTTGGATGGATGAGCGAATACTTTTTCCAGTATTGTGTATGTTTAAAATGTTTAAAAGATTCATTCATTCATTTCTTCACACATAGAGAAACAACCACACACTCACACTTTTGGGCAATTTAGAGTCACCAATCAACTTAATGTACATGTTTTTGGACTGTGGAAAGAAATCGGAGTACCCAGAGGAAACCCACATAGGCACAGAGAGAACATGCAAACTCCACACAGAAAGACCTGGGAACCGAACCCACAACCTTCTTGCTTTAAGACACCGTGCTGCCCAGATTTCAGATATTTATTGTTATTATTATTCATTCATTCATTCATTCATCTTCTGTACCCGCTTATTCCCAAACTTTCCGGG
>JAOTQW010000004.1:7353705-7366254 GCA_026260075.1 Sisor rabdophorus | reverse complement strand
GTGTGTGTGTGTGTGTGTGTGTGTGTGTGTGTGTGTGTGTGTGTGTGTGTCTTGTCTAATACTAATCTAATCTTATCGGAGGATACAACCACCGGTTTTTATTGAATTTTTATCTAGACCCGTTTTACCAAATGACTTTCACGGCAGAATGCTTATTATTTTTGTGTGTTGATCGATTACACTGTGCACTCTGTGTTTACATATTCTTTCTACATATTCTATAATTGCTGTTTGCAGTTGCTTCAGCTGTGGGAGAAAAATGGTTACTTTGATGAGATCACTATCCAGCAACTCCAGAATCCGGCCCTAGGTTTGGGACAGTATCAGGTACACTTATTATAGTATTTTACTGTGTGGAAAATTAGAAGAATAGCTGAAGTTAATTGACTGTCGAGGGAATAGAGGCAATCTGCAAAATAATATACATTTTTACTTGAATGTGAAAACATGTTGGCACAATTACTTTTATTTGCTCTGTACTTTTTACTCTGCATAATGAGTTTCTAATCTTGTCTGTGTTTTGCAATTATATTGTAAATAAGGTTTTATTTATATTATTATTATTAATAAACTTAAAATTTTCTGCTTCTTTTAGGCCTCCCTGATTACAGAGTATGCTGCAGTGGTGCAGCCGGTGCAGATGGCCTTCCAGCAGCAGGTTCAGACACTAAAGTCACAGCATGATGAATTTGTGGCCAACCTGAAGCAGCAGCAAAGTGTGGCTGTTGCTGCCGCAGCGGCTGCTGTAGGCCAGTTAACACCATCAGATCCTGAATGTAAAGGAGGAAACCCGTCCTCTTTAAATGCTCCGCCTGGTAGGTGAATTCTGGGCGAAAATTCTTTTACTTATGAATAGTATATATTGACACATTCTTTTGGTTATTTTATATGCAATTTCTAGATGGCATTAAATTAGTTTTGCATTCATAAAATGCTGAAGCCACCTAAAAAGCCTATACATCATTGTTATAAATGTAATTTTATTGATTTTATCAGCAGATGTGAAGGCTCCAATTACAGGACCTCCCCCTGGTGATTATGATGGTTCTCAAACGAGACAGCCTGACGTGTCTGCTTCATCTGATATTCCCCCCTCAAAGCCCGGCTGGTTCGATCCCCAGCATGGAATGCCATCCTGGAACCCTCAGCAACCTGTAAGTGCTTTATATTTATTATTTTATATAATTTTTTTTACTACAGTAGTTTAAGCATTTACTTGGCACTTGGAATCTTAGACAGAAAGTAGACACTTCATACATGCACATAAATAAACAGATAAATATGGTTTCCGTAATGAGTGCTTTTAAATACAGTAAATGTATTAATGTTATGAATCCTTTTTTAAAAATGTGTTATCTCTTTTATTAGCAAATTCTAGCATAATTTAGTTGTGATCTTCACAATGGTGGCAAAACTGGGAAAAATAAACCATTGTTATATATATGTGTGTATTAATGAATACTGAAAAGAAATAGCAAAAACATGCACAGGGGTTTGAGTCTAAATATTAGTATATATCACAGTGAATATTTATCTCTGTTTAAACTTGAGCAAAAGTCCATGATTAGATTCACTGTGAGCTTCTATGCGAACTGCTAACTGCATTTTACTGTTTTTCAGCCACCGTTCGACCCAACTCAAGCTCCGCCTCCATGCCCACCCTGGAACAGTCATGAAGGAATGTGGAATGAGAGGGAGCCAAGCTGGAATAGTCCTCGTGATGGTGGGCCTGGAGGTCCAGGAGGCCCGTGGAATAACCAGAACGAACCTCCACCTTCATGGAGTGGACAGTTTGACCAGCCACCGTGGAGTAATCAGCCTGATCAACCCCCCTGGAGTCAGAGAGAGCCACCTTTCCGCATGCAGCGCCCCCCACACTTCCGGGGACCCTTTCCCCCACACCAGCAACCACCTCCGTTCAACCAGCCGCCTCCACCACACAACTTTAATCGCTTCCCCCCACGCTTCATGCAGGATGACTTCCCACCTCGACATCACTTTGAGCGCCCACCTTTCCCACCACATCGGTTTGAATATCCTCAAGGAGACTTTCCTGGGGGTGAGAACATTTTACTGTATGCCAGTTAATTAATATATATATATATATATATATATAATGTATTTTTTTGCCCCACCACAGAAATGGGCCCACCACACCACCATCCAAACCAGAGGATGCCTCCCCCAGGTATGGGTGAACCCCCTCCATGGGGTGGTAACCAGCACCCCGATTTCGGGCCCCCACCACATGGCTTTAACGGCCAATCACATCATATTAGACGACAAAATCCCTCACAGGTGAACCAGGATGACCCGAGTCTGGTGCCCAATGTTCCCTACTTTGACCTGCCTGCAGGGCTCATGGCTCCTCTTGTGAAAGTAAGTGTATATAAGTCAGATTTATGGGATCTAGGGTGGTGGTTAAATTTTTTGTATTTCTTTAATCAAGTATTTAATATAAACTCAAAACAACAATGGGGCCAGCTCTGATAGACAAATGACATAAGCAGTGTTGCAGCTTACACTGGGACAAGATTAATAGTGTCTAAAGAAGACCTCATACTTCTTTTTAAATGTCTAACCGGTCGTGGAATGTTTTTCTTTTCTGCCCAGCTGGAAGATCATGACTACAAGGCTTTGGATCCGAAAGACATCCGCTTGCCTCCTCCTATGCCTCCTAGTGACCGTCTACTGGCTGCTGTTGAGGCCTTTTACAGTCCTCCCTCCCATGACAGACCCAGGAACAGGTCTTTTTTATTACCTTGTCATTAAATAAACTGTTTAGGACGTCACCAGATAGGGGAAATAGAAAAATACTAACTATATTTATGTAGTATATTTTCTATGTTAAATCTGTTGTACATTTGGGATAAGGTAGACCGTGTCAGACCATCTGAGAGAGTGTGTTGCAGTCTGGTGTGCGATGAGCTGTTGTTTCAAACATTTTTCTGCTGTTTTAAACAACAGTATGTTCAAAACTCTTGCTGTTTGTGTCTTTTAGTGAGGGATGGGAACAAAATGGCTTGTATGAGTTCTTTCGAGCTAAGATGAGAGCGAAGAGGAAAAAGGAACAAGAGAAACACAACAGGTGAGCATCTGTATGAATAGGATTTATATGGATTCTAGATTTCTTATTGTGCAATTGGTACCTGAGTGGATTATATTTGTATGCTTGCTCTGTTCTGAAATGGGCAAACTGTTTTTAACTGCCATGCTATTTTATTCTTTTTAAACAGTATTTAAATAGGACTAAAATCTAGTCATGTTTGTGTTACCTCTCAGCACAAGAGGCAGTCGTTCACAGAGCCGTTCTCGCAGTCGAGGCAGATCATCATCACACTCCAGTTCACGCTCCTCCAAATCATCGCATTCAAGGTCCTCTAGATCCCGTTCACGATCACGCTCCTACTCCAGATCTCGATCCAGGTAAAGACTCTGATTTATATTTTAAACATTGGTAACGTATACCATATATGTATTATTTTAATATTCATAAAAGAAGTTTATTGTATCATTTAGCCTCACAGATTGAGTTTTCATTCTGAAAGTTGGTTATATAGTTATTTATTTAGTTTTAGTTTTGTCTTGCTTACAGTAGTGTACGTTGCAGTTAAAGTTCTGTTATGATGCAAAAGCAAGTCAACCAACTAATGAATTTTATTAAAGGTTCAAAAAATACATTGCTGCATAAGTTGTATTTCCATCTTTCAGAAGCAGAAGCCGTTCCAGGTCAAGGTCCAGAAGCCGTTCCCGCTCCAGATCACGTTCTAGATCACGCTCACCTGACCGGCGACGACAAGCTGCCAAGTCCCGCAGCCCCACACCACCGTAAGTATTCACAGTAGTAAACTTCTTGCAGACAGACACCTTAAAAGATGATTCAAAAGCTTAAATTGTAATTGCATGTGTGTTCACAGGACCACCTCTGGCTTGGGTGCTGGACCCCCAGCCCAACCTACTGATCAGAGGCTGGGAGAAGAAAACAAGGGCCATCAGCTGCTCATGAAAATGGGTGGGTGTTGCAAAAGTGTCTTGGTGACATTTTGTGAAATCTTAGTCTTGTTTAGTAAGGTGAAGTGTGTGTAGTGTTAACATATATTGCTTTCTATCAACTGAATGTTAACTAAAGCACATACAGCTATACTGTGACTACTTGTAAAAGGTTTAACAACAGACAAGACATTGTTTACAGGATGGAGTGGCTCTGGAGGGCTTGGGGCCAAAGAGCAGGGCATTCAGGATCCTATTAAAGGAGGTGACATCCGGGACAAGTGGGATCAGTACAAAGGTGTTGGAATTCAGCTGGATGACCCCTATGTCAACTACAGAAGAAACAAAAGCTACAACTTTGTTGCACGAATGAAAGCTAGAGAAAAAGGTACCTCGCTGTTTTACTCATTACACACAAGGATATCAAAGCACAAAATAGCCTTTGTCTGATATTTTAGTAAAACAGTTTGTAGAAAAAAGGTCTGTGCTAATTTATCTTTTTAAGAACCTTTTGCTCATTGTGCAATGTATTGAAAATACATCGAAAACTGCTTCTTTACTATTTATTACCCAACACAAGAAGCTGTTGCACAAATGCATTGAATAATGCCGGCTGTCTAGAGTTTGCAGATCTAGCAGAAATGTAGCAACTATTTCCAAAAAATGTAGGGATGTCAAATGCAGCCTATTCTGGGAGAATTGGCAAGTCTTTTTAATTGAACATTTATGGTTCCACTGATTATTGAGTTTCATTAATTCATTCATCTTCTATGTCTACTTATTACCTAGCTTGGGGTCACGGGGTCTGCTGGAGCCTATCCCGGCACGCATAGGGCGAGAGACAGGGTTGGGAACAGCCACACACACCCTCTCTGATGGGCAATTTAGAATTACCAATCAGCCTAATGTACATGTTTTTGGACTGTGGAAGAAGCACGGGGAGAACTCTACACAGAGATCTCTTGTCTGGGAATTTAACCCAACCTTCTTGCTGTGAGGTGTCCATGCTAACCACTAGCCACCCACTGCCCTTGATTATAAATATGAAAGGTTTAAAGAGAATTAAACCTTAAACATAACCTTAATGTAGCAATATGCTTTTAAAAGTCAGCTGTAGTGGTGACAGCAGTGATTATATTCGGCAGGAAAGAGTACACAAAGAGTTCAACAAACTATACATTTAAACATTTTATACAGGTTCTATTTATTTATTTATTTTTGGTGAAACTTATCTTGCGTTTTGTCTTCTGTTTTCAGTGAGTCGGGATACACAAGAAGCTCCCCCTACAGAATGATTCTCTAACACCTTTTTATTAGACGCAAGAATGATCATCTGTTGGTTTGCTTTTTGTTTGAATGGAGCAGGCCTTTGGTCGCTTGCATTAAAAGAAAATCAAAATGTAGTTTAAACACCAGTGTCATTGCAGTCTAATGGATTTAGCTTAGATTTAATACACAGCACAAGGAATAAAGATGTTTTAATCATGCCCCGATTTAGTTTCTCTGTGATTCATTTCAAATAATTACCAGAAGAATAAAATGTATGTAAAAATACTTTAATAAACAATTTACTGTATTACATGTTACATTACCATACATAATGCATGTGAGGTAGTGGCCTTCAAGTTGTATAACATGTATCTATTTTTATAGGCTTCAGATATAAAAATACTTACAACTGAATATAAGTGTAAAACAAGACTTGGGTATTTCCCCAAGACTTGGGGAATTGGGTAATGGATTATATTTCTAAAATTGTTTTAAAAAAAACGCCCAAAAAACACCCCCCCCCCCAGATTTTATTATGAATAAACAGATTTAAAAGATACATGCATATTGTTAGCAGGTATGCTGCAGCTTGTTCCTTATAGAATTCTTTAGATATAATGATAGTCCCTCATTTCCTGCAGCACCTCCTCCAGTGCTTCCTCCACCGTCAGCTTGGAAGGTCTGTGGCAGCGGATAAACTTAAGACAGAAACATTTAGTTAAAAGCAACATTTTATTTATTCATTCATCTTCTAACCCGCTTATTGCTGAATTTGGGGTCACGGGGGTTTGATGTAGCCTATCCCAGTGCACATAGGGTGAGAGGCGGGGCTACACCCTGGACAGGTCGACAGTTCATCACTGGGCCATACATAGTCAAACAACTACACACTCCTTTGGGCAAGAGTCACCAATTAATCTAATGAACATGTTTTTCGAACGTGGGAGGAAACCTGAGTATCAGGAGGGAACCCACACAAGTTCAGGGAGAACATGCAAACTTTGCACAGAAAGATCCCCTTTTGAACCAGAGATTTTCTTGCTGTAAGGAAAACTGCTAACCAATTTGCTGTCAAAAGCAACACTCGTATGTAATTAGATTTAGTGCTGGATGATGCATTCAAGTAAGACACAATTTTTTTTCACAATAAAAACTCAATATTTGTTTTAAGGTATCAAGTAATGCATTTGGCCATAAGGGAAATGTTGACCCTAAAACATTTAATAGATTTATTGTTTTGAATTTATTGTTGGTCAGTTTCAACTACTTATACATTTAAAATGTATAATATGCTCAAAAAATATATTGGGACTCTTGTTATTGCAATATGTGTATCTACATCATCAGTCCCATTTAGATTAAGGCCCAATCAAAATTTAAATATATTACATGCATATTTACAGCATTTGGCAGATGCCCTTATCTAGAACGACTTAAATATATATATTTTTCACAACTGACCACTTAGGGGTTAAGGGCCTTGATCAGGGAGCCAGCATTGGCAACTTGGTGTTGCTGGGAATCAAACCCTGTCCAACACCTTAAACACGGCGTTACCACTTTCCCCTTGTTTATTATTTTGCATTACTTTATTACCAGATTAGATAGTGAGGAAACTAAATTATCATCACTAAAATAAAAAGTATTTTTATGCTATTTGGCAGATGCCCTGCAAATGAAGGGCCTTGCTTAAGGGCTCAGTAGTGGCAACTTGGTCTGCTTCCAGAATTGAACCTAAAAGCAGACCAAGACTTTAACCACTGAGCTACCATTTTGCGTAATAAAGGCAGGAAAAAGCTTCATTCTTTACCTCCTTTGTGTCCTCCAAGGTAGTGTATTTGTAGTCAGGAGGCCCCAGGGCCTCCAGCATGGTTTGGTGTAAATGTCTGCTGGATTGGATGAAGTTCCTTGTAAGTGTGAGCTGCTGCCTCAACATGTCATTCAGAGCAAACACTGCAGGAGTGTATGCCGTTAATGCTGCAGGACGAATACAGATTAAAACGAAAAGTAGCTGTTTACAGAACACTTCCACAAGGAACTTCAGCTCATGATTTTACTAAAAATACCATAGCAAAAATAGCTAGACTAATTATTATAAATCGTGAACATTTTTTAAGACAGGTTAATGTTAAAAAAAAGTGCATTTCCCTTTATCACATTCACTTTACACAAAACTGGCTGACACTTTAAAATATATTTATTGTTTTAATTGATGTTTAAACTGATTTCAATTCACATTTAAGTACTAAAGTACTCTGTAATGAAATTATTAGAGTAGCTTTAAATGAAATACATATTCACTCTTACTCAAGTTATTTTTCAGTACTGAACAAAAAAAAGGCAAAACTAGCCTACTGTCATAGTCTCTTACCTTCTACGGCTTCAGCGCTGATCACATGACTTGCAATAGGCGTTGGATCCACAAAAGACATTCCCACTGATGGACCCAGCACAGCTTGATCTGCTTCCAAATATAATTACAGAGCTATTGGTTACATACAGAGTGCACCAGTATACATCATTTTTGAATCCTTAACCCTGTGGATTAGTAAAAAATGTTTTGTAATAATTTACTGTATTTTGTGTCCATTTCATTTATTTAACCTATTTATTACTGTATTAAAGGGCGACACGTTTACAGCATTTGGCAGACGCCCTTATCCAGAGCGACTTACAACTAAGCAACTGGGAAATCAGGAGCCCACAGCGGTGGCTTGGAGGTGCTGGAAATCGAACCCCGGTCTTTTCGGTATTAGTCCAACACTTAAGGCAAGGAGCCTTTTTGTGCAGAGTTTGCCCAGCACTTGATTCCAGGTTCTCGGCTTTCCTCCCACAGTCCAAAAACATGTACATTAGGTTGATTGCTGATTCTAAATTGCCCATAGGAGTGAGTGTGTGTGTGGTTGTTCGTCTTTGTGTGACCCTACGATGGACAGGCGACCTGTCCAGGATGTACCCCTGTCTTTTGCTCTATATACGCTGGAATAGGCTCCAGCATACTTCTGTGACTCTGAGTTAGGGACTAAGCAGGTATAGAGAATGAATAAATGGATAAATAGGGGGATCCAAGTTTTGTAACAAGTAAAGCATTGTTACTTTTCCAGGTAATTTATCACTTTCAGAGGAAATTCTGAGGTCTAAATTCACCCAAAATACGCTCAATTATTGGTGCTTTGTTTGTACCAAATTAAACGTTTTGTTTCTGCCTGATATTACTTTATAGGCAATGATATTACCAGGCCCCCTAGACACTATAAATTTACAAAACACAATAAATGTAGAAACACAATAAATGTAGAAAAACAACTAGACTTACCACTATAGTACGAATAAGCAAGTCCTGCCGTTTGCGTCTGCACTGTGACATCCTTCCTGTGCTGTTTCTTACTGGGACCCTGCTGACTGACGGGAGTGTGTGTAGCGTCACTGGAGTATAATGAAGTATCAGAGCTTTGGCTTTGACTTAAACTGGACTCAGATCTACTGTACGGGCTGAATGCGGATTCTGAAGACTTTTCAGAGAGAGTGTTCTCATCGCTGTTTAATTTAGCTGACAGACACTCAGAATGAAGCTCTGAAGTTTTAAAGGACGGTTCATTTCCACCAGAGAGATGTTCTGAGATGTCATCCACACTCTGAGCCGTCTCGGTTTGGATCTCACTTTCGAAGTCACTCTCATAAGACTTCACTTCATCCTCAGGCTTGTGCAAGATTTCCCCAGGTGAGGATACATCGGGCTGCTTGTTATTTGTATCATACTGTTAAACAACAATTAAACAAACATAACACTTAGATCTGTTTTGAACAAATTATTAATTATGTTATTGTGTGATAATTCTAGGTTTACCTTTGTAATATTAAGCACATCAGGTGCCAAATCATCCAGAGACATCACATTTATTTTGAAATCTGCACAGGAGTAGAAGGAAAAAGTAATAACTCAATAACTACATGGTTTGTTAACAGCCATATGATAATACATAAGATCCGTGTAATGAAAATTAAAAAGTTTTCTAATGTGATAAAGGAATTAGTTAAATTAATAGTATTGCTTTTTAGTCTGCAGAAATACTAATTCAAATAATATTTTAGTTTGAGGTTAACTGCCAAAGTATCCACTTTTTTAAAAGCCTAATGACTATAATACAGGATGAAAAGTTCTTAGCCATAGCACAAAGGACTCAATATGTGTTTTTTTGAATGTTTGCTGAGTGTATATCATGCTTTTTACCATCTGAGAGCATACTCCTTTCACTCTGTGTGTGGTCATGATCAGAGGCAATAGGAAAAAGCTCCTCAAGGGATTTGATCTCACTGTGATCTGGCACTGAGGACAGAGACAAGCTGCGGCCAGTTTTCTGGAAGGGTGTGGAGACATCGCGGGATGATAGTGGTGATGGAGAGAGCCTTGTGTGATGCTGTGCGGTGAATGCTGAGTGAACAGATTCCTTTTCTTTCTGCTCAGTAGTAAACATGATATCTTTACTACTTTTTTTGTATGCCTGCATATGTGAAGAACATAGGGGGGAAACAATTTTTATACTGCTAAAAAAAAATAAAGGCAACACTAAAATAGCATCCTAGATCTGAATGAATAAAATATTTTTGTTAAATACTGACAAAAATGTGCTGACAACAAATTCACATACAAATAATCACTAAAAATCAAATGTATTAACCCCCTGAGATTTGGAGTCACACTCAAATTTGAAGTGGAAAAACACACTACAGGCTTATCCAACTTGATGTAAGTCAAAATGAGGCTCAGTAGTTTGTGTAGCCTCTATGTGTCACAAGACACTACTGACCTATGACCTCCCTACAACGCCTGGGCATGCTTCTGATAAGGTGGTGGATGGTCTCCCAAGGGATCTCCTTCCAGACCTGGCCTAAAGCATCCACCAACTCTTGAACAGCCTGTGGTGCAACGTGTGTTGTGTCTTGCTAATTGCCTATAATTTCCACCTGTTGTCTATTCTATTTGCACAACAGTATGTAACGTTCATTGTCAATCAGTGTTGCTCTCTAAGTGGGCAGTTTGATTTTACAGAAGTGTGATTAACTGTGAGTTACATTGTATTATTTTAGTGTTCCCTTTATTTTTTGGCCAGTGTATAAAGGATATAATAACAGAAAGGGGGTTCAGGCTGTTTAATAATCACATGTTTAAGATTGGTCAGGCATCCATGAACCCAACAGTTGCCACTGTCATGTTGAGTGTGCATGTGCTGTAATATGCACAAAAAGGCACATTACCTCATCGGCCTGCTGCGGACTCATCTCTTTCTGTCTTGTGGCTTCGACTCTATCAGGTGAGTCAGATAATTCTCCAAGAAATTTATGCATCTCTTCTTCATCACTGTCCATGCTTAGACCTTTTTGTATATCAGGCGCTAAGCCTGCAAAAGCCTTGTAAATGTCTGCAGGTGGCCTCTTGGACTCCTCATGACTGGATACTTCAGTGTTAAGAAGACGGCTCCTGCCAGCTGCACTCAGCTTGGACTTGACAGGGAGACTAGACCTAAGATCGGCACCAGTGTCTAAACTGAGCTTGTTGCTTGTATGATTTCTGATGCGGGCTTCAATCAGTGCAAGTTTGCTTAGTGCCACGTTCTGTGAGCCACGCTGGGGAACAAACATGACATCATTTGTATCAGCAGAAGAAGACACTTTGTTGGCTGACTTTTTTAGGAATCTACGTCCACCACCCATGCCAAACTGTTCTGCTGTCTCTGCAATCTGTGGCACTGTTTTAACAGGATAAGCATAGTGTTGATGTCCACTGTCAGTGTCTGAGGAGAAATCACTTAGATCAGAAAAAGGTATCTGTCTGGATTGCAGGGCTTTTCCTTGGCTGGTCTAAAAGTACAAAACATGTTGAATTGTTAATAATAATAATAATAATAATAATAATAATAATAAGAGCAAATTTTTGAAAAACTTCCATATGAATATTCATCTTCCATATGCAATCTCTGCACAGAAAGACCCAGGAATTGAACTCACGACTTTCTTGCTGTGAAGCGAACATCCTAACCACTATGCCGTCGTGCCGCCTTTGTACAATTATACTAATTCAAATTTATAGATAAGGATGCTAAGTCCTTGAGACTATGTGAGGAATACAACCTAAAGAGGAACTCAAAAAGGAAACATCTGCTCTGCTTCTGGATAACACCAGGTAACAAGATAATAGAAGAATATAATATAAAGTGAAATAGTATTAGAAGTGTGTGCAGTATGACTGAATTGTGAATAAAAGCTGTTAGGGTGAACACAGGACAGATGTTATGATTTATTACAGCACTTCCTTAAACTCTTTTCCTTAAAGTCTTTTCTTCAGTTTTTTTTGGTTAAATTCTTTAAATTCACAAGGTCTAAATTACTTTAAAAGAAATTAACTCTTTTGAAACTAAACTAATCCAGTGACTATTTGTTTACATGTAACCATGCATTTTTTTCATGTCTGCATAAATACTTTGGAACAAATATTCAGTAAAATATTTTAAGTTTGATATTTTACTGATCTGTGTGAATTTTTGAAACGCGAACACGGTCCGATGGCATTATGGTCCTGCTGTATAATATTTTTGTACAGATGATTTACACTTACCGCATTTCTTCCCTGAGCTTTCCTGATTCTCTGTCCAGAAAAATGAGCATTTGCTCTTTCCAGAGCTGAACTGCGGATACCGCTACGATTCCACATTGTAAACAAGGAGTAATGCCCCCCCCCACACACACACACACACCTCCGCACACGGTTTGTAAACAATGTGTTGTATTCGGAATTACCGACAAGTATTAGCTGACAAAGGTGAAATATTTTTTAAAATAATTTTATTAGCGAAACATCGAATAAAAGATTAACTAGTTGAGTTAACTAGCTAATTTTGGTTCCCGTTTTCACAGAATTAGGCAGTAACATTATCACCAAGATAAGAAAATATCGATATTACTCCTAAGCAATTTTAAATCAAGAGGAAACACATTTCGTCCTCCCCCTAACAACCAAGCGTTCGGACAACGGAAGTGTCGTCACATTAATTACGGAAGGAAATGTGCCGATTTTGTAACTTATTTGTTTTTAAATTTGTGTGGATATGTGTAAAAAATTTCATGTTATTTTATTGTTTATTAAGTGTACATATTTTTATTATTTTCAAGATTTTCCAAAACATGTTACAAATGTAAATATCTTAAAATTTACAATAAATTAAATTGTATTCTGTATACAGAAGGTCCTGGGTTCGAATCCCGGGCTTGGGGTCTTTCTGTGCGGAGTTTGCA
>JAOTQW010000004.1:7283183-7318974 GCA_026260075.1 Sisor rabdophorus | reverse complement strand
TCCCGAACTCGGGGTCATGGGGGTCTACTGGAGCCTATCCCAGCGCACATAGGGCGAAAGGTAGGTGAATACACCCTGGACAGGTTGCCAGTCTATCGCAGTGCCACAGACACATAACCATACACACATTCACTCGTATGGGCAATTTAGAATCACTAAGCAACCTAATGCACATGTTTTGGACCGTGGAACGAAACTGGAGTACCCGGAGGAAACCCAGAGAAGCACAGGGAGAACATGCAAAGTCCGCACAGAAAGACCTAATGCCTGGGATTCGAACCCAGGACCTTCTTGTTGCGAGGCGACCGTGCTACGCCACTATGCAGCCCCTGCAGACATTATACAATTTAAAATTTATTGCCACTGTGCAGCCCCTGCAGACATTATACAATTTAAAATTTATTGCAATACACTAAGGATGGCACGGTGGTTTAGAGGTTAGCTTTCTGTGCGGAGTTTGCATGTTTTTCCTGCGCTTGCGTGGATTTCCTCTGGGTACTAGGGTTTTCTTCCACAGTCAAAAACATGTACATTAGGTTGATTGGTGACTCTAAATTGCCCACAGAAGGAAATGTTAGTGTGTGTGGTTGTTTGTCTATGTGTGGCCCTGCGATAGACTGGCGACCTGTGCACTGAGATAGGCTCCAGCTGAATGACTGAATTAATAGTATGTAATTACAGTTAAGCACCAGAACAACAGATATGAGAGGCATTTGTAGAGGTTTATAACACATTAATACGTCACTATTGGCTTTCCATTTATAACCTTGTAGTCACTTTATTAACCCAAACTAATCGGGTTGTACTAACTATTAATTAGCAAAGAAAAATCTCTTGCTTTCTATTTAATCGAATGGTCCATCATTTACTTCCTGGAGCTTTTCTCAAATCTACGTATGTCACGTGACGTTTAAGCGTTTTTGGACTTCCGTTGTCGCGACCCTGCCCTAAACAAACGAGCTTGCAGTTCTGTATTTCAACACTAGAGGGTGGTGCTTTTATTATCGCTTTCCTGCTAGCTCTCAACAAATGACTCACTATCCTGATCTGTAATAAAGACTCTTTTGTTGTACAAATAGCTATAAAATCAATCTTTCAAAAGACCAAACCATCATCACATGAAAACAGGCAAAGTGTTCCCAGATATATTTTAATAAAACAATGGTTTCAGTTGTTAAGGAAGGGAATTACATCACTTTGTTAAAATGTTAGGCTGTATTATTGTGACGGAGAGGATGCAATTATTGGTTTATGGCACAGGCTGTTTTAAGAGTCCTCAATTGACCATGCATATGATTCACCATAATGTTTTGTAAAACATTCAACTCCCCCCAACACAAATAAATGTTCAGTCCTCATTGCGAGTTAACATTTAAAGCTGACATGTGGTTATGTTTTTCGTGTAAGTTGGCTGTTTTTCTGAACATGTCACAGCCTGTAAACTAGTTGGTTTTCTCTAAATGTTATCCAAAACATTGTTTTTTTAGTCAAACAAAGGAAATGGTATATAGTTGTCTCACGACAAAGTGGAACTTTTGCTTTGAAAGAAAAAAAAGGAATTCTACTTCATCCGAAACAGAGAACATGACAATAATCTGTAAGCCAAATGGGAGTTTAATGAGGGTTTTGGAATTTAGTCCTACACCATGACATCTTATTGTGAAAGGGAAACGTTACTCATGTACTCTGTTAAATTAATTACAGCTTGCCTTATCATGGAAAACTTAAATAAGACAATAATGTAGACAGAACGGTAACAAGAATCGTACTGAATTTCATACAGAAACTTTGGACACATACTGAAACTTTTTTTTACTGAAACGTTGAAGTCATTTAGCAGCTTGAAACACATACAGAAATATAGATTGGAATGATTTAGTCAAAGCTTTAGTGAAATAGAACTTTTTTTAAGTAAATAATGAATTTCACATATTAATACAGGACGGAGGTCCGTGCGGTGGCGTAGTGGTTAGCATGTTCACCTCACAGCAAGAAGATCATGGGTTCAATTCCCAGGTCTTTCTATGCGGAGTTTGCATGTTCTGGGTGTACCGCTGCCTCTCGGCTTATGTGTGGAGTGTTATTATTTGAGGGAAGAAACTCCTGATCCTGACCCTGTGATGCTCCAGTTGCCAGAGACATATTTATATATGTAGGCTAATTGGAATCATTCTTGCTAGTAGACCCTTTTTGTAAACAACATATTTTAAATCCAGGAACCCTTTAAACACACCATTTATTCTGACGTTTTTGCACATACTGCTATAGTGAGATAGTTTGGTTTTTGCTGTATTTTGCTTTGTCCTCCTTAGTAGTTTAATTCACCTTCAACACATTGATCTCATTCCCTAATTTTACCTTTCCCTTAATATAACTCTTAAACAGCTTCGGTTTCTAAAGATGCCTCTTAAAACCTTTGACATCTAAAAGGATTAAATGCCAAAGATTATATGAATAAATTCCTGAGAGTCACTAGAATTTTATGCGTTACATTTTTTAGAGAACTTGATAAAAACTTTTAAAGTATATTTCAATTAACCGTTTATTGTTGTCGTTCCCGGTTTCTTTGTTTTGTTTAATTTATGTGAAACTGTGTTTGTGATTTTATGGCTTTTCCTCAAAAATTCTACTCAATTCACATTAAATCAGTAGGAAAACCATTCCTAATCTCTCTGAATTCTTATTATCAAGACACACCTATCACCGATGAGATAATATGATCGCCTCACTCCATAGCAAGCACAGCTGTGGAATTAGAACCATTTTTTTAGAATGTTAGCCTTTTTAGACAGGTGATTAAGGATAAGAAAGGAACATGAGATAATTTATCTCATATAACTTAATTAAAACAGACACAGATCTATCAAAACGATCAGCTATCTGATGATAAGATTTTTGCTTATCCTCTTATTAATTACTTTATTATGCTTTGGATATAAAAGGCATTCAGTATAAATTACTGAAAATATTGTTAGTCAATAAACATTTATGTTTCTATTGTTGTTTGGTTTGTCTTAAGGCTTATTAAGCGAAATAAAAACATTTAAATGTGATTAAAACACATTAAAACCAGACGGAACGCATATCATTCATTCATTCATTCATCTTCTATACCTGCTTATTCCCGAACTCGGGGTCAAGTCCCAGTCCATCGCAAAGCACAGACACACAACCAAATGAATATTAGAGCACACTTGAATATTAGAGCAGTAAAATGAAGCTAATAGAAGCCTTAGCAAATATTTTTATTGCCATTTTAAGCCACATATAAAAAGCTATACTGCATAAACATTTCATGAACATTTATTTGATCAAAATTTTTCATGCGTATAGGTGTGTATCAATAAAGAAATGTTTTAAATATGTGCTAATGTTTTAAAACCACTCCCCTCCAGCTGTCTGGCTTGTGTGTGTGTGTGTGTGTGTCTATGCATGTCTGTGTTTGTTAACAACTTGGGGAGGTCATGATGTCATTCTTTTCAATCTGAGTTTGTCTCATCTGCATTTTTATGGCTTAATTAACAAGCAAACATTAGTTCATGTGATGGTTTTGTTATCCTTGATGTCAGGACATTACAAATTAACAGAAGGTTAAAAAATACCTGAAAGCAGTACCCACTCAGCGAGCATTTAAATGACTTCCCTTTGAGTTAAATGATTGCATACAACAGACTTTTGTTAATTACAGCAGGAGCAACACAAAGATGATAGTCTTAACATCTTTTCAGTCAAAGTTTTCAATTCACATCCTGGATTTTTTCTATGCCTTGTGACAACAACTAACATGCAGTGAAACAATTAATGAATCATATAACGAATATAACATAATGAATATGTGCATTGTTTTTTTTCAAATGTTCATTTGAGCTATTAAATATGTATTAAATAATCTATTTAAAAATTTATTTTATAATAACAATGGACAGCACAATGGCGAAGGTCCCAGATTTCCGGGCAAGGGGTCTTTTTGTGAGGTGTTCTCTGCATGTTCTTTCTGAGCTTGCATGGGTTTAACCTTAAAACCTTATTTTCATTCTGCCCTCATGACAATGTTTATAATAATATCATAATTTATAATAATTATCTTAACTCAAACTGTATACAGAATTTTCTTTTCTTGGAACTTTTAATCTTGCAGATGAGTCAAGATTGAATAAATTTATATATATACAAAATTAATCGAATGTAGCTTAGATTTAGATTCAAGCCAACCCAGAATTTACACATGCTGCTGACACCCCAGGCTTTTTTAGCATAGGGGTTAAATCTAGATGCAGAATTATCTATAGTTAGTGATACAGGTATTGAGAACAAGTAACTATAGATGACGCATAATTGACATACTACATTCATCGACATAGATGTTGACTCAAGATCAGTGAGTAACATTCAAATGTTTTCAGTAAGCAGACATTGCAAGCAACAAAATGCAATTCACGCATCTGCTATGTAAAGCTGCATTTCCCAAACTAGCAATCAGCACCGTGCCAGACAGGCTGTGTTTTTACAGTTCCCACCCAATTAAACCAAGCAGTAGAGAACACCGATTCCCCTGGAAAGAGCAAAAATGTGCAATGTTTGCCATTCGCTCAGGGGAAAGCCTGCGATAAAGGAGGTGTAAGTAATATAAATGTTGCAGACCAGACATTTATTTCCCTTAATTTCTAGCCTAACTAATCTAGTGCATAATTGTGTAAAAAGAGCAGAGAAACCCATAATTAAGCATTAGGTTTTAGAGAAGGGGTTTTTAATCAGGTACAATGTGTGGCTCGTGGTTGTTGCACTAATCAAGCACCGTCTGACATCTATGTTTGAAGATTTAAAACAAATTATGAAGATATTATTTGAGCAGACTTACATACAAACTGAGAATTACAGGTTAAATCGTGTTCAAAAGATGAAAGAAGGTATTATGGGTTTGGGAGAGTCAAGGAGAGAAATTAATTTTTAAAAGTTGTATTTTTACCTGTCCAGGGTGCACCCTTCCTGCCTGCTGCCCCTAGAGAGCTGGGACAGGCTCCAGCAGACCCCCCGTGACCACAAATTAGGGAATAATGAGGCTAGAGGATAAATGAATGAATTAAAAAAAAATTTTGGGTTAAGTATTCGTTTAAGAGCATAAAATAAGTCACAATGTTAATACTGTAGATTTTATAACAATAAAATCAACTTAATTTGCTACAAAATGTAATAATTACCAAAAGTATATATTTATATACAATTGACACAAATTAAAAGTAAACCCTGGAGCAGAAATAATAAAGAAGATCAAATTTAGTTGTTGTTGTGTGGTTAAAAAAGGTAAAGTAATTTTGCGTTTGGATAGCACCAACAAGAAGACAAACATGAGCCAGAGAAAATTCAGTCAGGTGGGTCTGCTGGAGTCTGTCCCAGTTGCGAAAGGCAGGGGTTCACTTTGGACAGGTCACCAGTCCTTCACAGGGCCACACATAAACGAACAACCACACACACTCACAAATATGGGCAATTAAGAATCCCTAGTAAACTTAAGGTACACGTCTTTGGACTGTTTTGGAGTAACTTGCAGAGTAACTTGCAAACTCCACACAGAAAAACCTCTTGCCCCTTGTCCGGTAATCGAACCCGGGACCTTTATGCTGTGAGGCTACCGTGCCAACCACTGTGCAGCCCTCCAGAGAAAATTCGACTTTACAAATAGAGAAATATTTTGTAATAGGGAAATACAGAGAAACATTTTCTCTGTAAGGGATTTTTCTTTAAAAGAACAAAAATGTTCTTAAGGCTCTCAAAATTAGACATGATGACTGTTAAGTATCTTAGAAAAATTTGGTATCTACATAATGTAACTCTTTGGTTACTAAAAATTAGTCATGGTAGGATTCAGCTGAACGCTTTTATACAATATACTAACAGACTTTGGGGGGTGAAAAAATAGAACACCAGCTTATTGAAAAATGGATGCCATAGGGCTGCAGTTTATTCCCTTGTTCTGACATGGTTAGATTCCTTGGATAATTAGCAAGTTGTATCAGATAGTAAGATCTTTTCTCACACTTGTGTTATCTGAGCTTCAGGCTTTCCTTTTTACCCCCGTGTGACCATGATCACTTATCATGATGAGTTAGTAACCCTGTAATGAGAGGTGTAGAACAATTCTTCATTAGCACTTAAATACAATTAAACCCTGCAGGTTCAAGAACCTGACTACTCCTTAGCTTAGAGGCAAATTCTGTAGTCATGATGTAACTGAGATAAAATAGCTTTGCATCCACTTTTGAGATGATCTGACGTTGGAATTTTGCCCTTTATTGCAGATAGAAAACATTAATATTCTCAGGAAAGGAGATGATAGGTAAAAAAAATGGTAAGTTAGGGTAAGAGAAGGTGCTGGTTGTGAGAATTACATTTTTCTGCTTTGATCTTTCAACTCCAGTTGATTTTTCACACAGGGGAAAGCAGGAGAGGTAATAGAAAGATTCCTGTACCAGTACCATATTTTTAGACGGTGGGGTTAAGCAAAACATTTTATTATCTATCAAGTTTCTTAGCAGCTTCCTCAAATAAGAGCTGAGGTGTAACTTTTAGGAAGATTGGTCATTTGGGTGTAGGCCACAATCTAGGAGTGTGGTCAGGTCTGAGAAAAGTGTGTCTGGGCATTTGTATAAAACATAGGGCTTCTCTTCCAGGCCACAGGCAGTTTTCTTACAGCGGATCCACTATCCACGGTCTTCTCAAGTGGCCTTGGCCTGCCATAACTGACTACCGCTATGCTGTGCTAGTTGTGACTATGTCAACAAACTGAATATGTTCAGCAGCCAACACTGAACAGTTACCAGATGCAGAACATGTCTGAGAAATACTCAAGGACACCATGCTTTCAACAACTACAAAAACGCTAATTAGAATCAGCATATCTAAGAGGAATAATTTTGGATATACTACCTCCTTAATAAGAAACATACCCTGACATGATTTATGCGGATATATTTGAACCATTTTGCAAGTTTTTTTTCCATTTTTGCAAGTTTGTTAGCCAATATTGGTTCGGTTTGTTAGATTTGCACATAAGAACATTTCTGAGAAAATAAACCAAGAACTTCATGTGCTTGGTTTAAGTAATCCTGTTAAATAAAATGGAAAAAAATTAATTCTGTTATTGTCCACAAGAGCCTACTTCTCTCCAAGAGTAACCTTTTTATACATGTCAGGAGACTAAGTAGACAATGTATCTTAAGCCATAGCAGAAAATAGTATGGACACTGACCTCTTTCCCAAGTTATTATTATTAGCCACTTTTTGTTAAACTTAAGAAACCCTTTCTGAAGATATTCGGGAAGAGATTCTCCTGCAGTAACCTTGAAAGCTCTTGGTATGTGTCTGCTTGTGTAAAGGTGTGTTGTCAGTGTGGGGTATTCAACAGCTGGTTAACTTCACCCATCAGTGTTGCGTCTTCACCCTTCCCCCAACCTCCGACTGACCCCAGGCTTTACTTCAAAGTTTCCTCTAGGGAGTTCCACAGAAGTGACATTGCTCCACAGTTGTGTACAAGATCCCACTTGCTAATGTTGTGCAAACAGATGTTTGGCTTTGTACTTGAAAAGCCTCCTCTTGTTTTCGGCTATATGCTTACAAGCATACAACAAAGACATGCACATGCGATCTCCAGATTAGAATGAGCAGTTTTGAGAAGCGCTTGATACTTATACCAGCCAGCTTCTTTCTGACACTTGATGGACTTCATTATGTGACTGTTTATAGAGGCATGTAAGTGCATTGGAAACACTATTGGGCTTCCTGCTCTGCTATTGCTTACAAGGCAAACACAGCTGGTCACCTGATGGACTTTGTCCAAACTTTACCCTGCTACAAAAAAGATTTTGACCCTGCAAATGAAAAGCCCAAGACGAGATGGTGTCACTAACAAAGATGTGTGAGTTTAAGAGTGTGAACTTTGAAAACATGGCTGTTTAGGTCATCTTTCATGTGACTTCTTGTGTTTGGATACAAGGAGGCTTTGCTTGTAGACTGGTTCAAAGACCATTATCACACACAAGTTTTCTGGGTGGTCTACTGATGTAATTAAATGTCATTAAAGTATCTCCATATGTTGGAGAAATGAGACTTAAAACAGATGCAGCTCTTAGAAAGTCATGCTAGGGCGACAGATACTTAGATAGAGCCAATAGCGAGGCTCTTTTAGGTTTCTCTTCTTGGGTTTCCAGCCTTTTAAAGGAGTTACTTTCTTACAAAAACACGATAAAAAATAGATGCTGTAGATTCCTTTAATGCCAAAATGCTTAACAGAAATGCAACACAAATTCATAGACAACACAAATGCACATGCAAACAAATGCATAAGAACTCACAAAAATTTTACTTTTAGTATTTAGTGTCGGTCATACAAATAAAAAAAGAACCAAAATAGAGGCCAAAATTACGGATTGGTAAAAGTTAAAATGATGGTGAAAACTGATACTATATAATAGTCGCAAAAATTAGTACCATTTTAATTCTCTTCAGTAATATTTCATAGATTTTTGAAAGAAATTAGTCATAAGTTACAGGCAGGGTAATTGTTAAGCCATAAAAGGAATAAAACTGCTTTTATATTAGTGTGATGATTTTTACAGTGATCAATTATGTTTAGCGAAATATTTTCTAATAGATGATTGGTTAAGAAGCTTATATTGTCACTACAGGATTACTTATATTCTACCATGGTATGCTTCTACACTTAATACATTTCACTACAGACACTGTGACTGTGACATGGCTGTTTTTCCTTTCTCTCACTCTCTCTTTTTTCTCTATCTCACTTTCTGCCGAGTTACACATGCCACCCCCGAGATGCCTGTGCTGTGATCGTTCCACGTCAGATCTTCCGGGTTTTTCCTGATGCCTCATTTCCGGTTAGAAAACATTGTATTGCCATAATGAGCTGGGATGTCTCTACATGAAGATGCTACAGCTATCATACACACAAACACACACACACACACACACTGTACAATTTACTGTATATGCAATTTTCATTATTGTATTTACATATGTAAAGCAGCCATATCAATATACAACTGAAACTGAATTTAAATTGAATTATGATAACGCTTATTTAGATTTGACAATAATGGTACATTTGGGCCATTACAGTGTATTTGTAAAACGGTTCTTCCCATGGCAGCTATGCTGGTCCAAAATTCATACTATTAACTGTCTTGACAGCTATTAAATAAGACAGCTATAGTGTATAAGTACTAAGAATCTTAACTTCTGTTGTAAAAACCCTTAATAATCATTTATGCCGGCCCATCCCACAACTTGACCATCTGTTCTAGCCTAATTTTGCTCATAAACAGGCTGTCTGAGGTATGGTAGCTGGAACTAGGGCACTGTCATTACAGAGTGGTTAACTGGTTAATTTGCCATGACGGACATCGTAACAGTTTTAGCTCTTCTCAAACATACTTTGTCAGCTGGGAAACCTGAATAAAAAAAATCACAATTTGTGTCATTTGATTTAGCTTATTTAGCATTATTTTTAGTTAATTAAGTCTAACTCACCTTGGCAGTGTCTCCTGCCTAAATTTCTGCTCCAGGTGAATTTTGGTGTATAATAATTAAGACTAGGGTGGTAGGGATGAAGGCCTGCTGTGCAAATAATCCAAACTCTGGACAAAGCCCAGGTTTATTATTACTGAGGGAAATGAGCTCTGTCTAGCACTTAAGCACAATTTATATGCCCATCACACACACTCCCGCTCTCTCACTCTCAAGTGAGCGTAATTTTTTTTACATTATTTAATGAAACACATTACTTGCTTATTTTTATTTGAACAGCTTGTTTTTACTGGGTTGAGTTGTCCCACTGGGTCCAGACATAAGTTTGAGAAGACACGGGTACGGGATTTGCGAACAAACAAGGCTTTTGTTTAGCAAAAGTCTGAAAACCAGAAGGAAAAGTATTGGGTTTCCGGAGGACCAAAGTCTGTGCCAGTGTTACTGTCTTGCATAAAATAAAGTCAGCATAAAAGAACCCCCCCAATTCCCTCACTAGTTACTGAAAAACATGTTTACAGCTTGCCAGTTGCTTCAAATGTATCCCTGCTTCCTTAATTCCAATAAATCATGCTCTATTTTAGTAATGCTGTGCTTTATTGAATAGCAACCTCTAAAAATACAGTCATCAAGCATTTTGGATTGCGGATCCTCTATATGTGTAGAGTAAGAAGAAACTACATAGTGTTTTACAGTTATAGTGTGTTTAGAACTGGGGATAGAAAACATCTGATCTCAATCCGATACATAATGGAATGATTTGAGTTTTTTTATTCTTTACAGTAACATTTTTGAATTATATTTAGATTAGGCCTTATGCCATGATTGCATTATTGCATTATTGCATTATTAATATTGAAAAACATTCATTTAAGCTAAAATGTTTGAATTTTTCTCTGTCGTATATGAGGCATGTTAATACGAGGCATGTTATACAAAAAGATTTAAGTTAGTAAACATTTAATTTAGCTTCTGGAATGGGTTTGCCTTCTCTCTGTTTTTGTCTCAGTTTTTCCCTCTTTTAGGATTTACAAGGCACCTCCCTCAAAGCAGTCTGACTGCACGATTGAGTAATTTTAACACTTTAATTGACTCTTGCCTGCTTCTAGCTCATGTGTCTTACTTGTATGTTTTTAGGAGGCAGTAAACCACAACCAAGGAATGGCGTTCAATGTGTTCATGGAGTGATGAACTCATGGACACTCAAATACATACTGTTCTGACAATAATCTCAAAAAGCGTATAGACATGAAATGCCATTGGGAATAACCTGACACACAGGGCCCGCTGGAGTGCGCTTTATAGAATGACATGCTCTCTGAGCTAAAACATAAAGCACATTTGTCCCATTTTTTTCAAGAATGTAAGAAGTCTTACATTCTTTCGGCTTTACATCACAGGTTAGGCACAGCTGCTGCTGGAGGGTAGATGAGGTTACAGTTACTAAACAGTCATAAAAATATACAAGGTGTTTTGAGTGTTAAATGAGAAGTGGTAGAATGTCAAAATGACTCACAGACCACATTCTTACTGTAACATAAAGTTAGCCTATTATATTTGATCAACTGAAAGACAACCAATCATGTTACATAAAGTTCAAGTCAGCCCAATATATTCCTTATACTGACAAACAACCAATCATATTTCATGGAGTGCAAGATGGCTAATCACCTTCATGGAACTTAAAGACAAGCAATTATATTCCATAAACTGAAAGACAGCCAACCGTATTTCATGAAATTAAAGCCAGCCCATCATATTCCATAAACTGAAAGATGAACGATCATATTCTGTGAACTTAGACAAAAAAATCATGTTCAATGAACTGAAAGTCAGCCCATCATATTTCATGAACTGAAACCACCAATCATATTTTGTGAACTTAAAGTTAGCCCGTCATATTTCATGAATTGAAAGACAACCAACCATATTCTATAAACTGGGACAACCAATCATATTCACAAATCTAAAGTAACCCCATCATATTCCCTGAACTAAAAGATAACCAGTTATATTTCATAAACTGAAAGACAATCCATCATGGCAGTATTTTTTAAAACAATTAGGGGAAAAGGGAGCACAATACTGAAACATAATTGACATAGTAATGTGTATAAATGTGTTAAAAAATAAAAAAGTTAAACTTTCAGCTGGTGTCAGCATATATGTTAAAAAGTCAGTCAGACTTTTTTACCTTCACACATTTCAGAGAAATTTGACTTCTGTTACATTTAGACAAAAACTAAAACAGGTTTTGTCCTTTATACTCATTAACTGGCAGTAGCTGTTACGTCAATAGGAAGAACTGGCCAGTAAATGTAAATATGTGACATATACTAATGTTTGTAATTTTTTTATGTGCCAATGTGGTTCAAAATTATACACAGGTTTGGAGAACAGCTTCCAAAAAATTAACCTTATTTTGTTTTGCTGTGATTGAAAGGAAATGACTAAGCGTTGGGGAAATATAAGCAACCTCTTCAAAGTAAGATTTATAGGAAAGTCAGTGTTGGATCTTTCAACCCACTGGCCACAAACCACACCCTTTTGCCTATGGTTGATCTGGCAAGCCTAAATGATCTCTGTTTAATGAGCTTATATGGACCCCACTGAAATTTCCAGAGAAACATTACTGTATGTCTCTTAGAACAGAAGAGCGTTTCCTATTCGTTTGTGTCAAGAAAATTCTCATTGAGTGTTTCTCTTTATTTCCTGCCAGGAGTTTCTCCAAGCTGAGCGTTTGCTCCACCAGTACACCCCAAACTACACCACATAGACAAACTAGAGAGACATAGAAGCCTCCATACATTAAATATGCTATACCTGCTCCTCTCTCTAAAATGCTGGCTTTGTTTATATCAGGTAATGCTAAGGTATAGCAGGAGAAAAGATATTTATGAATTGAACCAAGAATACTTCATGCGTTGATGCATTTTTTATCTAAACACACTTCAAATTCCAAGTGCAGTCCTTTTCTGTACACACTCACACTTTGCAACATTCATGTATTCCAAGGAATATCTTTTATCCATGTGATTGCACACACGCTTTGGATTCATACAAATCAGTATCAGGATAAAGCTAATAATAAAGTTTAACTTTTTTTTATAAATCAAAGCATTTTAAACAGGGATACTAAACAGGGAGTTAAGAGAAATCTAGTATTTGGGATTTTCAAACCATGTGTTACGCCAAAAAATATAATCAGAAAATTGGATGACATCACATCACTGTAAAAACATCTAAATTCTCATGGGTTTATACCATTTATCAAGTACTAAATGCTAGCTCTAGTACAACATGGGGTTTCTTAATGTTTCTTTAATGTATCCTTTAACCAAGCCACTTAGTGTCGAGAATTGCTCTAAGGAAATATGTTAGCTTGGTGTGCCACAGTTCCAAAGTGGTCCTTGTTAGGTTGATTTTCATTTATGAATGCTTTTGATGTCAATTATAGTCATTAGACTGAACTGGAAGTCATGTGAAACTAGACTCTGATAATGACCAATCTGCATTATTGTCTACATAACTTACATAACTTCCACTTTATGAGTCACATATGTAACCTATACATCACGAAATATAATTCCTACACAGTGCTATAATGGATAATCTTTATAATTTAAAATAACAATTCTTCTACTTTATGTCTACTACTTTCTTTTTATGGCCAAACTTGGTTCTGAACAAACACATACAAACATACAAAGCTATCTGATCATACCTCATGCCATGTGAAGCATTAGAAGGGAACCCAGTCTCATTTAACTTATTTTAATGAGTCAGTGAATATGGGGGGAAGGAAGCCATCTTACTGGGCTCTGCAGAAAATGTGGTTCTGTTTAGGACAAAGGGAGGGCGGTGAGCAGCATTGGCCTTGGGGGAAGGGGGGTTTAGCTAGGAAAGTTCTTCCTATTTCATATTCTGGAGCAGATGCAGTATGACCCATGGGGGTTGCAAAACAAACCGAAACCCTGTACCTCCACTGAACCATGTGGAGACGGTTTATAAACCTTTTTTTACTGTATATGACTGCAAATTCCTGCCCATAAGTGTGTGATAAAGTTATCCACAATGTGTTTTTTTTGGAATTATTGCAACATTGATTGTTTTAGCAGCCCAATAGACCCCAAAAAGTTAACCTTTAATGATTTATTGTAAACTTTTGCAAAAACTGTACTTGGTAAGATCTTAAATGCTTCTTTCTGAAATCCGTATTTCTACTCAGTTATGTTCTACTGCTTTGTATTTTGTGTGCAATCTGATGTGTATTTGTATTCACCACAGTTATTGGGGTTATCATAAGTTGTTTGTCACATAGAAACAGTTTCTAAGCAGTACCTGTCTGCTGAAATATTGCTTTCTGGATAATGTTAGTATTTGTGTTATTATTTTGTTATTTTTGTGTTACTATTCTGTATTTAACATATAGTGCACTATATTGGAACAGCCATATGTAATTTAATTCTTTGTAATCTACTTTATAATTTCTCACACAATTTGTCAGATAGTAATGATTAAATATTGATAACAATGCTTAGACTGCTGCTGTGGTGAAGTAAGTAAAGGGGCCAGGACATACGGTATGTTGCCTTCTGGGTGACCTGGGTTCGATTCTATGCCCTCTTCCTTTTCACCTTTATCCTATCAATAAAGGCGATAGAATCCCCCCAAAACTTTAGAATAACGATGTTTATTAAGAATTTCTAGCTGCAGTGCAAATGACATTACTCAAACTTTCTAACACTTTATTATTTCTATAAAAACATTTATCACTTGTGCTTGCATGGCAAATCATTGTTGTTCATTAACTTGATTATTTGTATTTTGTAGTTTGTAAATTCAGTAACAAACTACATTTTGTTAACTTTTTAATGGTAAACTTAGTGAATGGCTGTTTATAGCTGTATATAGCTGTTATAATGCTATTAAAGGCGGCACAGTGACGTAGCGGTTAGCACTGTTGCCGCACGACATTGTCGCCTTTTCCTGTGCTTGTATGGGTTCACTCTGGGTCCAAAAAAAAGTTCATTGGGTTGATTTGCGATTCGTAGTAGAAAGTGTAAGTGTGTGTGGTTGTTCTTCTATGTGTAGGCCTACGATTTACCGTCGTGTAACCCTGTCTTTTGCCCTACGTGTGCAGGGATGTGCTCCAACAGACCCTATGTGACCCAGAGTTAGGGAATAGATGGATATGAGATGATTGAATGAATGAATGAATAAATGAATGAATAATGCAATGATGTAATCTCAATCAAATAGAAAATATAACTCTTATTTGTAGCATCTTATTTGATATTAAACAATTATTTTAATGTAAACATAAAATTAAGTTCTCAATTAATAGTTCAATTTTCCTATCACGATGACAGTGTAAAATAGGGTATAATATAAGGTGTAAAAAAGGTATGATTGTAAAGATGTTTAGGAATTAAGAAAAGAATGACGGAAACTTTCTACTGTGCTTTTTTAACCTGCTGTGTCATGTCATCAGTGCAGACTCCTTTTGTGAGGGTGTGTTCAGCTGTTCGGCCACCCAGATGGCAGTAGGTAGTGAGGCCAGTCAAAAAAAAATCATGAGCATAATGTTACTAAAGGAAAAAAGGGAGCAAACACACAGGTCTGTTATTGTCAATGATGTATCGCCAAATTTCTTAATTGCCGACGAGTGTCTGGCTGCAATGATATGTTTTTCTTATTTTAACTTTAAAAATGTGCAATCATAGACAATCAGCCAAATATTCTTCAAGTTAAAATGAAATTAATTAATAAATGCATTACCACACTAACCAGGGCATATATAATTATATATATGTAAAAAATACATTTTGCTATGCATTTTTTATAGATGTAACTTAGGAGCATTTGGACCTTGATAGGATATTTTTTAAAAATTCCCCTACACACCTAGAATACACACACAACAAAAACAAGGTAGCCAGCTACGCTTAGTTTAATTAAAACTAAGAATTGAAATGATATGGTACTGAATTATAAGTGTGACTTTTTTCTGGCTCAGAATAAAACCATTTAGAAGCCTCAGTCTGTCTGCATTGGTCTTAATTATCTCCTGGCACTAAAGGTATGCAGGTCACCCCTCCTTCCTCCACGCCCACACTGTCAGAGATAAACCCCGCCCATGATTACGTATGCCCGGAAACCCCGCCCATTTTCCATTTCTGCACTAATTCACTAAACTTTTTCTTTCCTCACGAGCCAGAGCAGCTATTTTCCCCATTCAGCCTCTGCAGCGTATCCCATTACAAAAACCGGATAGCGGGCTGGACAGCCTCGAAGCGCTCCGACAGTTATAAAGTAAGTCTCTTTACAAAATGTATTAACAAAAGGTTATTTTTTATAAATCCTGCTAAAAGTTAGACTTTGCAGTTTAATAAATAGTAACTTTAATAGAGTGAAGCAAAAGTTTATAAAGGTCCCTGAGTTCATTCATGGATTTCATCGAATAAGGTTTATTTTATTTTACTTTACATTTATTTCTATTATATTCTTACATATTTTCTGAGCCACTATGAAACATTAACAATAACTTATTTTAGCGTGTGAATATAAAAAGCTTTGCCGATCTGACAGTGTTCTTTTAAAAGTTTTTTTTTATTTCTGAACCGAATCAATCTCTGCAACTCGCGCCAATTTAGCTGTATCGCGATAATTAAACAATTTCGCGCGTGCACACTAGAAACCGGAAGCGTTTATGAACGCTACCATAATTGTCCAATTAGCATTTACAGGGGTGGTGTCTGTATTGGGTTTTTATTTGTCTGAAACGATAAATCGTTTGTTCAGCACGATTTTTAATGCAACCACAATCCTGTAGTGTGTTGCATGCAAAAGAAAATACAAATAGTTATTTTGAACACTAAACAGTTTATAACATTGTCTACAGAGGTTTAGTTGACCCCTCTGTTTTGTGTAGTTTAAAGTCCAGCCATCCTTTGAAGTTATACAGATATATTGCAGTGTTTAGTGGCTACAGATCAATCCAGCTAATAGAAAAATACCCCGTCCCCAGATCCAGTTGTTTCACCATCCCCTTCCCCTTAAAAACCATTTTTACTCGTAATAAATCTTACCAGACCTGTTATTTAACCTGGAGTCTTATTTTAATGAGAGAGCTGAGCAGTTGGCTACTTTTCAAGACTCTACTGCACTAAATGTGGTGGTTGTGGACTTGTAAAACCAAGCACACTGTTATGTAATTCAGCATCGTTTTGCCAACGAAAGTTCTGATCGAGTGGGTATAATGGGCTTTCGGATGGTATAATGATCAGCTATGGCTTTTTAATATTTGGCTTTACTATGGAACTTACTTCTTCTAACCACAGCCTTCACCGATTAAGGGTGGGATTTGTTGGAACAGTTTTAGACTTCATTTATGTATATTTAATAAATGCATCGTAATCAAAAGCTGAAATTTAAATCAGTTGTCTAAACCTTTTTTTGTCCGTGGCAAACTTTTGTGGTGATGTTTTTTTTTCCTTCCTGCTAATGCAGACTTCCTTTCATGGAGTGAAGTGAAATCTATTTGCCATGTACAGGTTAAAAACGTATTAAACTTCAAGCTAAACAGATCATTTACAGCGTCAGAAAAAGAAATCTATTACAGACATGGCTCCTATAATAGGTGTATTCACAGTCCTTTGTATGAAAGCAAAAAACTTGCAGAAACTTGAGCATTACAAAAATTGTTTGTTGATGATTAATAAGTCTTTACGCAGGCAAATTAAAAATGGATGTGAATGTTAGAGGACTATGCAACACAATGCTTCCAGCAGTACTGCCTTCTCTCACGCAGCACACCTGTGTCCAGAATAAACACATACTGACTAACTGAGCCAAGAGCAGGAGCCACATTTCATCAGAGCTTAATTTTGGAAACAATATATTCCTTGATTAAGACTAAAGTAATAAAAGTCACATGGTATTGTTTATTTTAAACCAAAGTCATACACAACTCTAGGTCAAGAGAATATCGAGTCTGAACTTATTTGTCCATTTTCCCTCTGAATTCCCCAGGACCCATCCTGAAGTGAAAGTGGACAGGAGAAGTGAAGCTCAGAGGTGTCCTGGCAATCATTGTGAGTGATTGTTAAGAGCGAGGACTCTGGAAGCAGCATCGTGTGGGCTGATGGGGGCTTGGACTTTGGCCAGGGTGGTGCTGGGATGGGCCGCCGTGTGCTGGGCGTCTCTCCAGACAGTGCAGGCTCAGGAAGATGGAGGCCTGCAGGCGAGCCTATTTAACGGAAAACCAGAAGGGGGGGTCCAGCAAAGGGTGCGCCGAAGAGGACAGGATACCCTCAGGGGGTAAGTGGCTAGTTCATTAACACCTTACCACAAATATAGTGCTGGTACAATAAAACCACCAGATTTAAGAGATGGCTATTGTTTTTTTGGAACACAATATTAAAACATGAATACGTTTACTATTATGGGATAGTAACTAATATAAAACATTTTGTACCATCTGATCTTCCATCCTGTGACACTTTATTGTTTCCCTATGCCTTCTTGGGATAGAACTGAAAGACTTTTGTATTTCCTGGCAGAGTTTAAGTAAAGATTTTACATAGATCCTTTAAGAATTTCCCTTTAGGGGTAAGCTATTAGACCATGCACAGGTTTTCATTATTAAACATTATTTACTATAAATCTCCAATACAAACATTTATCCATTAAACAAAAACTATGTATTGTTTCCTTGTTTTTTTTCTTTTTAAAAATGAGAGTTAGCAGTATCAGTAGGGAAAAATACCCAATTTTTTCCTAATCAGTAGTGTAAATCAGGAGACAGGATCTCCGTTAATTTTGATGAAAACAGAATACACGCTTGAGTGGTTTTGAAAGCAGTGTTGATAGATGTCTGAAAAACATTGGCAGTGAGCCAAAAACTAGCTAATTCCCAAAAGTACTTTTAGAAACTCCTTTGTAACTATATTGTGAAGATGTAATGACCATGAAACATATTTACCGTCGTTTGGAATATCAGCATTCTCAAGGTATTCTACAAGGTATATTTCTGTAAAAAAAAATTTCCAAAAAAATTGCACTTTTATTAGGCTTAGCATTGCGGGCTAACCAAGCATTTCAAAATGTCACTTCACGCTGTTTGTGCACAGGTGTTAAAACACTGGGGATGATATGTATGTATAAGCTAGCAAATGATGATATTGAGTTGAAAAAAAGCCACATTCAAGTAGTAAGATTATTTTAAAGCAGTTTTCTTTTAATAGCTTAAATGAAAGCTTAATGCTGAATATGCCGTACCTCCTTGTAAAGCTTTGGCGGATCAAGCCACCTTTTCAGCTATTTTTGTCTCACAGGTTCTCTTGTAGTGAGTCTGCAGAACTGGGTGGATTTTTTTGTATATTAATTTTTTTTGCAACAAGTAATGTTTTGTTCTGCAAATATCAGGACCAGTTATTCCAATTACCTATCATCTGTCCTTGGTTATTCACTTCCCCACAAGCTGCCATGGAAAATGAGGTATCCCCATCACTTGAAAACTTACAAAAGACATTTGTTTCTAGACTGTAGGTGACAACGGGGCAGAAAACACTGTAAATATAAAATACATCATTCTCCCAATGAATCATCTGTAACTACATTAAGCAGGACCTTGCCATGACTACAAAGAACTGATTTTTTAAAAAATGCCTGTGATTTAGTCATCAAGGCCTGAATAAATACTTTTGGCAGCAGAATCGAAATTCTCCTGACTCTGTTTCTTTTTCTGTACAAGAAATCATGACAGAATTTAATAACAACATGTGTAGTGGAACCTTTTTTGTCTCTGCACGCAAAAGCCTGGAAAGAGTAAGGGCTCCAGATGGTAAAATCTATTGGCTAGTTTTCCCACCATTAAGATTTTTTTTAAAATGAATAATCTATTCAGTGAGGCGGAACGCTGTGTCGTACTCATTTGTGCTGCATAGTTTAGAAAACACAAACACATGCTAATGCTGATTTGCTCAGTGAACTTCCTGATTTCTGTTCTTATCTCCACAATTCCCTTGTTACTTATAAACAAATGTGTTTTGGACAGTGGGATTCATTATTGCTTTTACGACATTGACTACCCTTGGCTGGATGTTTAAATATTTAGGCTGACCCTTGAATTGCAAGTTCCACTTTTAACCATAGTGAAGTTAACATCTGCAGATATAATTTACACAAGATATCTGAGTGGTAACGTGTAATTTCGAACTCAACTTGAAGGAAGTGGTGGCTCAGTCGCTGAGGTGTTGGACTGATAATTGGAAGAACAGTGTTTGATTCCAGGTACCACAAAGTTGCACCCACTGTTGGGTCCCTGAGCAAGGCCCTTAACCCCTAATTGCTCAGTTGTGTAATCGATAGATGTAAACCTCAGATGGCATGGGTTGGAATTTAAAACTGTGTCATGGGCTTCATGCATGTTTTCAGACTGTTTGAGTAGCCTGTTTATTGTGGAGTCTGCCTGATTTATTGGCTCCTTTAATGGAGTGATTTGTAAGATTTTTGGCGGTCGGGTACACCAATGGCAGACTGCAGTGGACTCAAAGACCTCAGAAAGAAAGCATAACATTAGCTAGGAGCCCAGCAATGCACACGAGGGATATGTTATTGAACCTTTGCTGCCTTTGAGAATGTTCCTTAATGCAGAAAATCATAGTCAGCCATTTAGACCACAGCCAAGGGTCTGTCAGTTTCTATCCTCTAGTCAGGACAGCTTTCAAACGCCTCATCATCAATCATCAATCCCTGATGAAGAACAAATGTTAGGGGGAATCATTTTTATAAATGTGCATTGTGTAAGTGTATTGCTTGGGAAAAATAAAAGGAAGGAATTTCTACAAATTTTAGGCAAAAAATCTCTGTGAGCACAGCTAATGTGGTCATGGTCTAAAATAATGAGTTAACATGTAAATTATATATGGTTTACGATAAATAATTTAAGCTTTACACTAGATATCTGAAATCAAAACCATATGGATTGCATTTTATTGCATGTGAATTTTATATTGCCTTTTACTGATATCGCAAGGAATGTGGTAAACATTTGGTTTTCATAAGCGATCCTCAGCCAGCATTATCAGCATTCCTCTTGAAACTCATGTAAGTAGATTTATTCGACTAGGTTTAATATCTATAGCATTTTAAACTTAAGAAAAGAAACAGTGCAGCTTTACAATAAAACGGCTGTAAAATGGCTTTAGACCTTGCTATGGTTATTTGTTATCTACTTAAAAAAAATTTTTACAACAAAAAATTACATACCCCTTCATGACAAGATTGTACTTCATCTTAAATAGTATAAATAAAAACATAATTTTATTATGCTTTTTTAAAAAACTTTTATCATTTAAAAAAATTTATACACATTTGAGCTCAGAAATAACCATCTTCTTCAAGGCCCTTTTCTTTTTTCAAACTGCTGAATTACTGGCTTAACGGCTATGAAAGAAAACCATTGCATCAGTATGAGCTAGTTGAGCTAATTGGCAGTTGTTGGGCTAATTGTGTTTACATTTTAATTAAATATATGTTTAGCTTTCCTAAAAGATTCCAATATTTAAAATGTAAAGCATTTTTAGGTTAAAAGACTGTACAAACATAGGAATGTAAGGTGTAAGATCTGAGAGATTACAGACTCCGTTAGGTCTGCTCATGCAGTGCAAAATCTTGTCTAGACAATGGGGTCAGTACAGGTCATGCAGACCAGGAGTTGAAAAAAGAATATTCAGGACTTGCAAAGACCATGGACAGATTTACAGGGTCTCCTTGCAGTAGTATGGAGGTTGAGATTAGAGCAGATGCCAACAACTCACCCTTTGACCTGTTAAGGTCAGCTTCTGAGTCAACCATGTCCTGCATTTGCTATCACGTCCGAGAACGTTTCTCCATGTGCCTAGTGAGTTCTTTATAGGTTTAAAAACCAAGCTGGGGACCACTAAAGAATTTCCTGTTTTCGAAGGTCCCAAGGCAACATGTTTTTTATGACCTTTTGCCCTGCACCAAGAGCATTCTGTGAGGAACACGCTTGGTTTCTGATTCATTTGTCTTAAAATTTCTCAGTAATAGGCCAGGGTACCTGCAGTGATCTGGCTTTTGACAATGTCAAAATACTAAAGAAGAAGGAATTTGCTACAAATGTATCGTTTGCCGTTTGACTTCAATAAGAAAACATTGATAGACAACAGGCTTTTTTTAGCCTGTCATTGTTCTGCGTTAGGGCGTTTCATTTTATTCTTAAACATTTCAGGGCTTTTTAGCAGTTCAGGCTAGAGAGCTGGCCAACTTTAGTTTTCTTGATGTGGCAATGTGAGCATTATTTGTGTTTTAGAAAGAATAGAGACTAAAAGAACATATGAGACATATGTGTACATCACTGTGATTCTAGGGGCCTTATATAGTTTTGGGGAAATAATATATGCAATTTTTTTGGTATACTGTGTTGGGTTTTATATTCACTATATACATGAACAGGAAAGGTCTCTGGAAAAGAGCTTAGGTTAAAATGTAATACTATTGTCAAGAAACTTTAAAATATGTACTAAAATTTCCCTTTTGCATTGATGTATTAATTTGTTGTGGTAAGTCTACTACACTTTTTTTATCAACGTTATAAAATTCATGTTATGTTAATATTAATGTTAATATTAGGCCAAACATGCCAAAGAAACCTTACCTCATTTCTTTCCATTTGTTGAAAATCTTTAACTGCTTTGTGCTATTTTTTTATATAATGATCTGTTATTGGTGTCTGGTAGAAATGGAAATCTGTCCTTTAACACTGGAATACAAGGTTCAACATTTGTAACTCTGTTGCCTATTGATCAACTCTTTCAAATATAGTTTAATCAGGTCACTACAGCTTTTTCTATAGTATAATTCGTCCATTAACCAGGTGTAAATACTATAACAAACTAAATACTTTGGTAAATAATATAAATAATATTATGGTACAGCTTACCACATTTCTAATACTATAGTAAACTGCAGTAAAATTAAATACTATCATATATTACAGTAGCGGCCACGTGGTGTAGTGGTTAGCACTGTCGCGTGACGGCAAGATGGTCCTGAGTTCAATTCCTGGGCAAGGGGTCTTTTTGTGTTTTCACCGGTTACTCCAGTTACTTTGGTTTACTCCCACAGTCCAAAAACATGTACATTAATGGTAATTGATTGGTAATTCTAATTACCAATGCCCACTGCCTATAGGAATGTGTGTGTGTGTGTGTGTCTGTGTGTGAACTACATTTAAACTACATTTTGCTACATCTTACTGTCATAAAGCATAAAGTACTAAATGGTATTTTTGATTACAGTAAAATGCTTACAGTTTACTTACTTACCTTTAGGATTACATCACATTAGGACCCTGCACTAATCTCTTGTTAAGGTTAATGTAACAAAATTAGTTAAAATTAGTTTCAAAGCAACAATCCCAGAATTGTAACAGCTCAAAGTCAGTGGCGTGTCATCTACACTTATGGAATTTAGTAGACATGATATATCAAAGCGGGCCGTGAGATATGAAATGGGATCCATTATAGCAGGTTCCCTGATTTTCTCTGTCGTGTTGGAAGATTGAGTGTGTTAGGATGAGAAATGCAGCTCTTGTTTTGTTTTACCTTGATAGCTGGTGCTCCATCATTGTATGGCCTGATATCCACAACTTTATTTTCCATCACCCCTCCCATGTACTTAACTTAAAGTTGTTTTCTTTCCCTCCTGGCGCGTCTCAGCTCTTTTCTTTTTCCTGTCTTTAGGTTTTAGGTTTTTTACTTTCCTTTACCCATTTACCTCCTTACAATAGAAATACACTTCATGTTTTTTTAATCTGCTCAGCTCGTTCTGCTTTTTCTCCTTGCTCACCTTGTCCCTCTTTGTCTTTTTGTTATTGTTTTGGTCCTGTTATTGCTCACACATGATTACTTAACACTGGAATATAGTAAATTCTTTTTAATCTTATTGTCATAAGGCATTTTATTTTACCGAAGAACGTGTGTGTGTGTGTTTGTGGACAGATGAATGTACCTTGTTGATTGTTTTAGGACAACAGCTGTAACCAGGTGCTGACAGATAAAAAAGCAGTTTTAGCAAACAACGCTTTGATTTCCCAGCGGACCACAAAGTGTTTTTTTTTTTAATTTAAGGATGTAAGCAGGAAGAAATTGTCTCACCTCACAGAAATCCTATCGCATGTAAAGTTGATCATTGTCCATGTAGCAGTTTGTGTCTATTGCAGCATGGAAACGGTTTACTTCAGATAAGACTTCGACCTAAGTACTAAAAAGGACCTTTTATAAGAATGATACAAACATCCATCTCTCAAAAAACAGTGAATAATTATACTACACACAACTTTAACATTAATCTCATGTGCCTGAAATTCTTCATATTGAACTCTTCAAGTATGCTGCAATGCTGGAACTTAGCCAAAAAAGTTACTGAGAAAGTTATGCCATTCTTTGTGACCCCTCTGGAAAAGTGTTTAGGAGGTTTTTTTAAACACATTTACATTAGAAGCCCACACCGTCTTAAACCTTTTCAGTAATGCATAACTGTATTTTTGTAAGATCTTCATGCATAATTTTAGAGCTGAATGTTTACAGTCTGGTTCCCTTTTCGGTCAAGTCACTCTGTGTAAAACGGTGCTGGCAACAATGTGTGAGCGAAAGTGGAAAAAAGGCTTTTCCATTTTGGCATACACATCAGAACTCTTACTGTAAACAAGTGTTCTGATGTGGATAGTTCATGGCTGGTGGTCAGATTTTTTTTTACCAGACCAGACTGTAGATTTTTTAATAGTGGCCGTTTGTGTTAATGGGGGAAATGGTGGCTTAGTGGTTAAGGTGTTGGGCTAATACCAGAAAGACCAGGGATCGATTTTCAGCACCACGATGCCTCCACTGCTGGCTCCTAAGCAAGGCCCTTATTTCCTAGTTTCCAGTTACAGGAATGTAAGTGGCTCTGGATAAAGGCATCTGCCAAATACTGGAAATGTTAATATAGTTTATTAATAATTGCTATTTATAAATACAACATGTATAAAAAAATAGGAGAAAAAGAGGACTGTCATTGAATTACGCTTAATCAGTGGCTCTTCTGCTTTGGTTGTTAGATAGGTTATCATAGTACTTCACTAGCACTTACTTATCATTAAAAAAAACAGGTATTGTGTTGTGATTGTTATTTCACAGTTCACTTTTTTGGGGTTTATACTGTATTATGTGTTCTGTTTCAGGCCAAATGTGTGCGGTTCTCGATTCCAGCCATACTGTTGTCCTGGATGGAAAACTTTGCCTGGGGGAAACCAGTGTATAGTTCGTAAGTAGCAGCACTCTGTATCGTGACTGAGAGCCAAAGTGGTGCAGGAAGTTTTTGTTTTGAGAAGTGATGGGTGATATGTTAGGAGGTCTATAAGGGGAAATGGAAAAAGAGAACACTTACTTAGATAACTAAAGCTGAAATATGCATGAAGTCTACTTCTGGCTATATTCTAGAAATTGCATTTACAGCTAAATAACATAAAGGATTCTTATACATGTTGTTACACATAAAAGACAAATATTTTGGTAGAGGAAGGGAGTCAAGTACTTGATTTGTCATCTTGACCATATATGGCTGGTCTTCCAGGACCATGGTGCTGGAAACAACACAGAACTATGTAAAGCAACACAGAACTAAAGACTAAAGTAAAATAAACACTAATAACAATATTATTCTAATTATTAATTAAATAAACTTATGTAATGGGAGCATAGGGTTTGTCATGAACAGGTCTGGACTGTCTACCCACTACTATATTGTATGTGATCTCGGGTACGAGTATTGATCTGTCATTGCTAGAGACTCGAAGCACTCTTTGTACATCACTCTGGCTAAGATTACCTGTTATTATATTATAAGATTACCTGTTAATATTTGTTAATATGTTAACAAACATTTTGACAATAAACACAATTGACAATCCTTTCTCGTGAAGATCTTAAATTTATTGCTCACCAAATTGGTTGGAACTAAGTTAAGGTAGTTCTAATATATGCAAACAGGGTATATACAATATACACACAGTTGGGTTGTATGACTGAGAATGTGACACAACCTGTAAAAAAGATCAAAGCATATTATTGATTCTGTAACTTCACAACTGCTTCCATAGGTTTTATTAACGCTCCTCGTTTTTCCATCTCCGATTCTTCTTATCTCAGCAATTTGTAGGAACTCCTGTGGCGATGGCTTCTGCTCGAGGCCTAACATGTGTACCTGCTCCAGTGGTCACCTCGCTCCCAGCTGTGGAGCTGCAGCTGCTGCAGGTAGGAAGTTCCATAGTTAAAACGGAAAAAAAAAGTTTAAGAGCAAGGAAAAAACTATGAAGTTTTTAAGGTCTTGGGTTCAATTCCCAGTCAAGAGGTCTTCCTGTGTGGAGTTCTCCCTACGCTCCGGGTTTTCTGGTCCCCCCTTCCCCCAAAACGTCCATTGGGCTGACTGGTAACCTAGGCTCCAGATAAGATAAACTAATGAGCTCTTGCTTTGCTATTTAATGAATTTTAAAAAGCGCCTTGTCTGAATTAGCATGCTGCTTATTCATCTTGGTGTCGGGTACAGAATGCAAAAGTAAAAAATAAGGAAGGAATAAGGAATAAAATAATAATAATAACTAATAAACAGATGGAATTGAATGATTCCACACAAGGATTTACTAAATAATAAACACTGTGGATTTTACTTGTCACGTGAGAGCAGTAATGACTGACGTGATGTCGGACGAATTGTTGCGCAACAAATGAGGAGCATCACTGACAAATATTGTGTAAAACCAACAACATGCTAACTAAACACAGTTTCCATAATCGTGAATTAAAAGTAAAAGTCAAAAGTGGCTAGCAATTTTGTGAGCACTGTCTGCATTTGCATTATGTCACCTACTACGCATCCACGTATAGAAAATAATGGCAATTATTTAAAAATTTCTTAGAAATACCTTTTTATACATACAACATTTCCTTCTATAAAGTTTCCATCTAGTTTGATTAATATGAAGCCATGCTAAAAGTCAGCTTACTGCTGATGCTGGCTATGCACTAGACGGGAATTAACATTCCCAGACAGCATTGTACAATATTTCCAATATCTTCATCTGTCCTTTTACATTACTCATTAGTAAAAGTGTCCAGAACAAATAAACTGACAATTAACGTGAGGCTATGGTCTAATAGGTGGTAAATTGTACAGTCAATTGACTCCTTATAGAGAAATCAGCTGTATAATCTTGGAAGGTTGAGATAATATGAAGCTGTATGCAAATGTTAGGGTTTTTTTTACCACTAACACACATGTACTCATCTTCTCTTTTGAATCTACTAAGATTGGATTGGTCTGCAATATACTATCATTTGTCAATCCTCACTGGCTGAACCAGAGAGATAGAGGCCATGTTTATGACTTAATCTGTCAGTACTCCATAAACTACAAACAACAGGAACAGCCGTAGGCCACGATTAGTTGTGTTTAAAGAATCACAGCTGCACTGCCTTCATCTTCATTTTATAATTATGCAGTGCAATTTTAACACCTATGCCGATTCCATCATGATGTGCATTCTCTGGCTTTTAATCAGTAAGCCAGTAGTGTGTCAACTATGTGTGAGAGTTTTTTAGATATCATATGGAGTGAGAGGTTGTTCAGGTTTCATGGGGAGGGAAGACAAGCTGGAGACTGAGAGTAAACCAGCATTTTATTCCTGAAAATGGCCAAAAACAACACTGGAGGATTTGTAGTTTTTGATGATAATTTTGTGTTTTCCATTAATTATCAAGGCACCTAGCATTTAAACGGTTTATAGCAACCTGAAGGCAGGTCCAGATACTGAGATCATCTTTATCACTGTTTGCTCAATTGCACATTCTCCAGCCAAAGTTCTGAAATGGAGCAGTAAAGTTTGAGAGAAGGGGCAGACTGATCACTTTTCAGTTTTTCTCCCTGTGTATTTCGTTTTTAGTACTTTTCTCACGTTTCTTTTTTCTAGAATGCCTTCAGTTTTGCGTCTCAATTCATGGTATGCAAATAATACAAAAATTCTTTGTGTACCTTTCTGGTTTATATCACAGATCTTGTTCTATAGCGTGCACGATTGACAGAACACAAGCAAAGCACAATCCAGAGAGCGAGGATGTTTGTCGTCATAGGAATTCTGTATGGCTCTTAGAAAGATCTTTTATGTAAACACATTTTGGCCAGGAATTTAAATATGTTCTTTACACAACTGCTGTAGTGTACCTTATTGAATTCCTCATTTGTAAAGATGGTAGTGTACATTCCACAATTTTTGGCACCCATATAGAGAATAATAAAGTAAACATTACACAGTGAATCAGATTTTCCAATCAAACAATCAGAATGTTATGTTGGCAAAAATGTTTGGCAACATAACATTTTGTAACATTAAAGTCACATTAAATGCATAACATTAAATGCACATAAGCTACAGGAAATCCTCATATGGTACGTTATAAGATTATTAAGTCTACTGTACATTATGGTGTACCTCTATATAAGATGAGCCGTAGCTTATGGTGCAGTATATTGTGTAGTGTTGTAACATTGTAAGCCTACTTTTCTGTTCAATGAAGTTGAAAAGAGGTCTTGTCAGGTTAAATTAAAAATGGCCACTGAGTGAAAAAGGGTGTTATAATAAGAAGAGCATCGACTTGTAATCGACGTCGACTTAAAGTTCTGCGTCTGCTGTGGATTTCCCCTGTACTTAAACAGGCAGACCACTACATTTACATTTGCAGCATTTGGCAGACGCTCTTATCGTCAGAGCGACTTACAACTGAGCAATTAGGGGTTAAGGGCCTTGCTCAAGAACCCACAGTGGTGGCTTGGTGGTGCTAAGAATTGAACCACGGTCTTTCTGGTAATAATCCAACACCTTAACCACTAGGCCACCCCTTCCCCACAGCATCGTCTGTGCAGGCATTTTCATGGAACAATGGTTGTGTTTACATACAGAGATGAACTGTTTATAAGGATTCTTAGCTGGACATTCTGAAGCCAGTCTCTGGTTATTTGCACATTATACATGTAATACATTCCAAATTTCACACACGCATGAATCAAGGTTTTGTGTCAACTTCACAATAATAACTTGCTATACGGCTTATTTATACATTTTTTAGTACTGAAAAATGCAAACCATAATTACGGTGGGATTTCTTCAATACACAGAGAATAGGAGTATTTTCAAATGAACACATTATGCAGAATTATAATGGCTAATTCTAACCTCAGTGGTAAAATTAAGTTTATAGTGATATAAAGTTACTTTCCGCTTTTTTGCAGTTCAGTCCTGTGGTGTTCGCTGTATGAATGGAGGCGCCTGTAATGAAGATTCCTGTGTTTGTCTGAAAGGATATACAGGGACTCACTGTGGGCAGCGTAAGTAAACTTTCGATCTAAAATAAACAAGTTCATTATTATCATGTATACTCTTTTAGTTTAATGTTTTTTGTATTTAATTATAATCTAAACGTCTTTTCACTCACAGCGATTTGTGAGAATGGGTGTCAGAATGGCGGACGGTGCATCGGACCGAACAGATGTGCATGTGTTTATGGATTTACTGGTCCACAGTGTGAAAGAGGTAAGTCAGTGCTAGAGCTAATATCAAATATTTATAAACCTTGTTTTAATTTAAATTGTTCAGTATTTTACTAATGAGAAATGCACAATCTAAGTTCACGGGTTTGTCAATAGAGTCAACTTCTATTTTTCCATGTTTTTCTTCCAAATTGGTTGACTCACAGTTAATGCGTGGTTGTTTGTTTACGTCAGTTTGGAAAAATATGAGAAAAAAACCCCAACTAAGTGGTAAGATTTAGCAGAGTAATTCAGACTGAGCTTTAATTGTTGAATGCTGGATTGATTATGCCTGAGAATAAAGAATATCTCCTCATGTGGTGAAAAACACTGCATCGTTGCAGAATTTCTTAGGTTTAAACCATGATTTAATTAATTTTAGTGGTCATACAGATTAAACTTTAGTCTTTGTGGAAAAAATAATAAACTGTTCAGTTACTTTTTCATATTATACTCTTCAGAAATCTGCACAAAAATCTGTTTTATACAAAACTCTGCAGCATCTTTGTGGATACTGCATGAAACAGAGGGGCACTTTTTTCTCATTTGCTGTAAAATGTATACTGAATACTGCCCAGTTCCAAAACAAACAATGACTAAAAGGAGTGGGCCAAATTAGTCATGAATCTTTGTGCTGTCCCTCAAATTCTGCTAGTGTTTATCAGAACACATTTTTATCCAGCAAATGTCGTCTTGCAATGAATGAACAACCGCAGTTATAAACTACTGTGTTATACTGAAAGCCCAGGAATATTCTAAAATACCAATTTCCGTTTTTTCCTAGAAGCTGCAAGATTTTGTGGAACTTTGGTCTAAGTACTAAGTAACAAAACTGCCCTTTTTGACACCTCACTACTTCTTCTTAAACTCTGTCGTAATCACTGTATCTGTGCCCCCACTTTTCCCAGTGGCCTCTGTGTTCTTGGAAAATACTTTAGGGGAGGTAGGTGGAACAGCTGGAAATAAATAAGGCAGAGCTCAGAATGAGAGCAGTGCTCATTTCTTTTTGGATATTCTACAACAAGTAGAAGTAGGCAGTTACTAAAAAGAGGGGGAGAGAGAAGAAGAGAGAGAAAGAGTCCGAGTGGAAGGAAAAGAAAAAAGTGAAGTTGCCAGCTGTGTACACAAACTAGAGCTGTGCAAGCCAGAACAAACAGTCTGAGATTGTGGTCACTGGACTCCTAAACCACCAAGACCAATGCATTTCCTATTTTTCTGTCCCATAGTCTCTTGTTCAGCCTGCAGGTACCCAATCTGACTAAATGTTAAACCCCACACAGCTTATTCATAGTTCTTGCCTAAGGTCTAAGTAAAGCTGTAAATGGTTATCCGTCAGCACTGTCATTATGGTTTTTTTGTTACCCAAAATGTCAGGACATTTACGGCACAATCTCATAAATGGTTCTTCTTATATAATGGAGAGTTAAAGATTTTCATTAGACTATGCCTCGCAGTAATATGACCTTAAATTACAGACTACATTTGTGTCAGATGTGCTGCTTATAAATTGAAATGTTGTGGTATGGCTGAGGTTTTTATTTGGCTTTATTGGTTTCTTCATGCTTGACAGTTCTACGTCAATGGGTAACTGTTTTTCTTGATGTACGTCACTAACCCAAATGTTTTAGCATAACCAGTTTTTGTTTTTTGTGTATAGTTTAGTTATAGAATTTATATATAGGTTTCAGTGAGGCTATTGAAAAATCCTGGATGAAAGAAAGTCGCTGACAATTCAGTATAATAGGGTTTCAATATGTTAATTTATTTTTTTGCGTATGTTTGTTTGCTCTTCATCAGCACTGACAGTATCTTTTTACTAGTAATTTTACCGACCCCCCTGCAGGTCCATTATTTGTGGCTTTCTGAAGATACTCATAATGACCAGCCAACCACTGGAATGCAGAAGTGTGTGCTTTCAATATGTTATTTTTTTGCTTATGTTTGTTTGCTCTTCATCTGCACTGACAGTATCCCTGTACTTTAACACCTGTTAACTTAAGAATAGCATGATCATTCACTTCATGCTTATTTGGAACAGATAGGAATTTTACAGACCCCCCTGCAGGTCCATTATTTGTGGCTTTCTGAAGATACTCATAATGACCAGCCAACCACTGGAATGCAGAAGTGTGTGCTGAAGTTACAACATAAGCGTGTAGAAAAAAACGCTGCTGTTGGTTATTAGACTTTGAAGCTCTGCAAGTCGAGGAGATGCAGTTGATTGTCATGTTTAGATGTTCTGTAAATCAAATGGCCATAAAAGCTTCGGCTTACTTGTCTTGTTACAATGTAACAAAAAGTTACAATCCTGAAGGGAAGGACTCGGTTTCGGTTTAAACCTTTTTTTTCGTAAGGCCTCTTTTTTCAGGTTTTTGTGAGCGTTTCTTCTGCCAGAATCTGGGTTAATATTCTTGTTGCTTTTTTGTGTTTGCGGTAACTGTATTTTGTGATATTATACTTTATTATTTTAGTTTTATTAATAGGGCTGGGAAGGTCAATCACTTGTGTAGGCTGGTTGCAGGGGTGTTGCATTGTTGATGACCCTCCTGTCCTATTGTTTGTAGTCCCAACACCATATGCGCCTTTAGAAAAAAGGGGGGGAAACCATTTGAACTTGTTTTATGCTTCCAGGGGGCAGAAGGGATTACAGAGATAGGGGATTCAGGCAGTTCAGAAAGTTCCCCCATAGTAACAAAAATATCTAAATATGCAGCTCAATTCAATGTTTGATCAAGAGACAGATATACAATTTGACCAGTTCTCTGCTATTTCTTTTTTACATCTTTTTATTTAATGCAAACAAGGGACTTTTACATTTACAAAAAAAAAACAAAAACAAAACCAGAACACACACACACACTTAGACATCCCTGTCTTTTCACACCAGCAGTGTATAAAAAAAAACCATTATCCTCTTAATTTAGATTTTAAACTAGTCAGTAAAAGTTAGTAAAACTAAAGAGCTAAGGAGTTAAGACTCCCTCAGTATTAATTGCAAAGTGAGATTGGGCCTCAGGGCTTAAATGTTCCAAACCAGATTAAACATCCTTCCTTCACTGAGACAGTTTCTCATTTATCCTATCTGTTTCATGACGGCTTATCACACTTGGCTCATTAACATTGTAGATGAACAAAGACCAAGAATCTTTAGGGCATAATGAACTGAAATTTTGTAAATCAGATCTTACCTTACACTAACATTAGCTTGGCCTTTTTACCTTTCTAAATTCCATATATTTCATTTATATTTACTATTCTGGTGTTACACTCTTGACCAGAGAGACTTACACTTATCTCATTTATTCAGCTGAGCAGTACCTGAAAGGGTTTAACAGCTTTTCTCAGAGGCCCAGCAGTGTCTGCTTGATAGTGCTGGGAATCGAACCCACAAGTTAGTAGGGCAACACCCTAACCAATGAGCCACCACTTCCTCCATTATTTTAGAGACATTACTTTAAGCTTGTCAAGTTAAGCTTGTTTGTTAATTTTACATTGCTACATGTGATTCACAATATGTCTATCTCTGATGTTCAGTATTTCTGCCAGATTTATTTGGCAAAATTTTAGGGTAGTGGCTAACTGGAAACGTTTGCACATATGAAACAGGGTGGGGTGGGGGGGGGTCCTTTTTGAACAGTTTTGAGCAATCACGCTGCCTGAACCGTAATCAGTTAAAATTGCTTCCGAATGTTGCTTGCGTCAACCTTGTGTTGGTCCTTTTTGTTAATCTGTCTGGGATTCAGTGTATTTCTGTAAATTTAGACTGTACTTTTTTTATAATTGTCAATGCGACTTTTCAGCCTGGTTGGTTGGGTTTCGCTTCTCAGGTTTAGTATTGCAACCTAAGTAAAACAAGCTGCTGGACTTCATTATTTAGTTTGGCCTTAAAGTACTTTGCTGAGTTATTCTTCAGTTATTCTCGAACACACAGACAGGACTGCATTGATTTTGGCTTTGCCCCTGGATCTTTGGAGCTGTACATTTTTCATCAGATAAAGGGAACTGATGATTGGCACGTTCTGTTAGCCTCTTGCCTGCTCACATAATCTTAACCAGATTACTTCGTCGTAAACCTTAAGAAGGTTTTTCACCGCCAACATTTTGGCAATCATCTTTTCTGTAAATAATTCTCATTACTCAGTTCTGGACCATCACTAAGAACCTAAAACCCTAGCAGGAGATATTTATTTAAAGCTGTCATTCTACATTGCCCCAGATTGTATAGGAAAGAATTCTGTGAAGATGCCTGACTTCAGTATTAACCAGTAGTAGAGCAGCAATGTAGAATGCTAAAGGAACTAATGAATTTGGAGTAGGATACGGATGAATGTATCTTGGCTAAAGTGTAGTGTTCCATAGTCACAACTAGGCATTATTAATTGGATCCAGATGTGAATAGGATGCACCCAGTGGGTCGCCCCATTATAAGGAGGACTGACATTCCTGCACTCAAATCATCCGGGAGAAATTGTTGGGTCAAGGATACACAGAGAAGAGGACTAGAAGGGAGAAAAGATGAAAGAGGACAAAAACAGGGGATAGGGATAGTGGAGAGGTTTTAGGCAGGTTTCTCCATGTATAGCACTTTTCCTTTCTATTTTTTTCCTGACCTACTTTCTTTTTTCTCTGTGGGAAAAAAAAGATATTTCCTTTTTTATTACACATGACATTTCAACCATCTCCTTTATATTATTATAAATTACACCGTTGTTGTTCTATTCACCACATTTTTCTCAGTAAAATATTCTATGCATTCTGGAGTCTAGGGAACATCGTTGTGACTTAAACATTCTGAAATAAGTGATGACAGTAACGAGATTCTATAAAGCTTATTTCACTTTAATTGGAGGTCTTTTTTCATATAAAAAAATTGAAATAGCAATGCTCCATAAAAATGCATAAATTACACAAAAGTTAATAATAATGTAGTTTGTCACTATTGGAGTAACCCACACAAAGTTCTGACCTTCATAAGCTTTCTGAAATGAATAGATGTTTTAATTAGAAATGTGTATGGGATGGGAGTTTGAGGTGTCAGGGGACTATGGAGGAAGTTGATCTTTGATATTAAAGCCATTTTTTTTCTCTCCCACTTGTCTTTTTCAGACTATAGGACTGGCCCATGCTTTACACAAGTCAACAACCAGATGTGCCAAGGTCAGCTGAGTGGCATCGTCTGCACCAAGACACTCTGCTGTGCCACCATTGGCCGTGCTTGGGGTCATCCTTGTGAAATGTGCCCTGCCCAGCCACACCCCTGCCGCCGAGGGTTCATCCCTAACATCCGCAGTGGTGCCTGCCAAGGTCAGAGGTTATAAACTGATGAGGGATATTAGCACATAAAAGTCTTTCCTTTGTATATATGTCAGTTTGACAGATATATTTGGATAAGTTAATCCTTATTTATTACAGTCTTAAGTAATTGAGTAAATAAGGAAATTCCAATCGCCAAGAAGTAAAAGCTAATATTAAAAGCTTTCTACCGGACAAAAATGCAGGGAAATTTCTTATCATTTGTTTTCACAACAGCAGTCCCTTGTGACAAACAATTGCCATTTATGCAGCTCAGTATGAATTTAATTTATACACGTCTTAAATTTTAGTCTCATCACCTGCTGTTTCAGCTGACAGAAATTACTGCAACAACAGACCATTTTTAGTAGACTGACAGCAGATGTGTTCTCATAAGTGTGATTACGCAACATATTTAGCAGCTACATTCTTGAAAGAAGCCAATGACAAACCATGTGCCAACCTTTAAATCTAAACCTAGAAAAAACAGACTGAAAAAACAGTACATTTTAAATTAGAAATTAAACGAGAAAAATGAACTGGGCTTTATACTAGTTCCATTGATATTCCATAGCAAATAAAAGACTTAAAGACTTATTCACCTTTGCACCGTTTTAAACATCTTAATTTGACATCCCAAAGTTGACAGGTTGGAGCTGGACTAGGCCTCCAGTCTTCAACAGGCTTAATTTCATATTATGTTAATTTCTTGCAATACATTATTAGATAAGGGGCCAAACTTACAACATCATAAGTGCAGCAATGCAAAGGCAATGTCTGACCAAGGCATCTGATCTAATGACCAATCATCTTGCGTAATGATTTAACATAATTCAAGGTCTGTGCAGGTCCTGTCTGAACCTGGTTTCTCCATCAGATATTTATCATGAGTAAGTTCAGTAATTCCCTGATAGTGAGGCACATTTAAAGGGGATTTGTTGGAATGTTGTCCAGAGACCATGTGCCCCAATATAAAGTACAGAAAATAGAAATGCCAAAGTTCACAAAAAAGGAAAAAAAATGAAATGAAATAATCAAGCAAAAAGAAAACCTATATATTACTGTAGCTTAGAGACACCGTTTGGCTTTTTTGCCCGTTTCTCGTCTGCTGGACAGACTTAGTAAAAACTTAAGACTATGAGATCTCTGCTCACTTTCTGTAGAAAAAAACTTCAATGTTAATATTTCAGTGACTTCTTTTTAACTTGAAAAGCCTCATGCCTAAATGTCAGATCCTGGGAGTAGCTTTTAGTCTTGGTGTGAATACACACACACACACACACACACACACACACACACACACACACACACACAC